>OX638371.1:16778477-17239184 GCA_951812925.1 Calliopum simillimum | reverse complement strand
TGATAAAAGGCGAACAATAAGATCTATTTTTTATAATTTGGAAAAAATAGTTCGTGAAAATTTACAATTTTTAAAAAGTTTAGTTTAGTGTTTTTGAAACTAAAAATTTCAATTTAGTCAAAAGAAGTATGATTTGAAATAAAAATTTGAAAAATAGCCTGGGGCAACCCTAAAAATTAAGATATTATGCACAATTTCCAAAATGTTTATTTGATCGTTTTTGAAACCTCTACTCTACGAAAATTCTCACTAGGAAGCACTGAAAAAAATACCATACGGACGGTGCCAACCCTATATAGTAGCGCATGTGCACCAAAGACTCATGATAAACACAACATTGAACAATTCCAAAAACTCATAACTTGATAACCGCAAAAGTAACCACGATTTTGAGGGTTGGAAAATAATTTAAAAAAAATTTACTTTCAAATAAAAATATTTAAAAACTAGTAAGGGTGTAAAATTTGGCCTGGCCAAACATTAAATACCCTACACTGCAGTATTTTTAAAATTTTGCTCATATGGGAGGTGCTACGCTCTCTTGTCCGAGTTTACCCAGTTTTTGTCCAGAGCTTGGATTTATAGTTTTTAGTGTCTGAGTGAAAAACGTTTTCAGCATAGCGTTTTGAAGCTTTTGCTTATAAAGGAGGTGCCACGCCCTCTTGTCCGAGTTCGTCTGGTTTTAGCTTAGAGCGTGCATTTATAGTCTTTAGTATTTGAGTGAAGTTTGGTTGGATTATTTCAAAAAACTCTTTCAGTATAGCATTTTAAAACTTTTGCTTATATGGGAGGTGCCACGCCCCCTTGTCCGATTTCACCCAATTTTTGTTGAGAGCTTTCATTTATAATACTTAGTGTCTGAGTCGAATTTGGTTTGAATATCTCAAAAAACGCTTTCAGTATAGCGTTTTGAAGCTTTTGCTTATATGGGAGGTGCTCCGCCCTTTTGTTCGAATTCATTCAGTTTTTTCTCAGAGCTTGCGCTTACAATTCTTAGTATTTATGCGTATTTTGGTTGCATTGTCGTGAAAAATACTCCTAAGATTGCATTTTGAATATTTTTTTTGTATGGGCGGTAGGCGTGTCCGTTGATCGATTTCGCTCATTTTCAATCCCCCGAGCTATCTTTGACGACGGAGGCAGTGTACCAAATTTCATTCAATTATCTTGCTCAGTTTTCCCAAAAAGTGTATTTCAACACACAGCCAGCCAGCCAGACAGACGGACATGGCTATATCGACTCAGGAGGTGACGCTGATCAAGAATATATATACTTTTCTATACCTGCCACGCCTCCTTCTCTGCGTTACAAACGGAAGGACAAAGTGAATATACCCTGGGTGTAGGGTATAAAAAAAAGGGTGCTCCAAGCCCCAAAATGGCTTTAAAAAAAAGAAAGCTTTTTTTCCACATAAAACAAAACTTTTTTTCAGTGTACATTTCTTTTCAAACCCTCATATCATTAAAATTGGATAAAGAGTCGAGGAGCTATGAATTTTCAAATATGTGTGTCGAAAAGTTGAATCGAACTTCCTATGGCCGCCATCTTGGAAATTTTCAGAATTTCGGAAAATCATTTTACCACAGTTATATGCATGACAAGTACTACATAATTTCTCACCAATTTTCATAAAAATCGGAAATATCAACCCAAATCTTCATCGTTTACGCAAATATTGACTCCATAACAGTTTGAAACTTTTGCTTATGTGGGAAGTACCACGCCCTCTTGTCTGAATTCACATAGTTCTGCTCAGAGCTTGTAGCTACCAAAAAGTTGATATATATTTTAAAGGCCAGACAGATATGACTATATCGACTCAGGTGACGACGCTGATCAAAAATTTTATATAGGGTAGACGGGAATCGGTAGATCACCGTAAAATGTTAGATTCCTGGCGACTATTCTGAAAATTTTTCTTAGTTATTTTGGGTTATTTTACCGATATCATTTTTTTAACCTAACGCTTTCGGTGAAAACAGAGCCCAATTGAGGAGTGGCCGTACCAAAGGGCCTAAGTACCATTTCGAGGCAGAAGTAATGTCATACTTTTTATGTGCTTTATAGTCGGTTATTTGACTGCTATAATTTTTTCAACATAATGACATGAATTTCACACGATCAAGTAAATTTTTAGTGAAAATAGAAAACAATTTTATTAACTTCTAAAAAAATGTCACTCGTTTCATATAATGACACTACTTTTGCTTCGAAATGGTATTTAGGCCCTTTGGTATGGCCACTCCTCAATTTTATTCATTTCTAACTAAATGTCAGCCATTTCATATTACTTTTGTTCCCTTATGAACTTACTCCAATAACTCCTTTGGTGTTGCAAATTTCAAAAAGTGGAACTAAGAAAAGTTGTTCAAAATAGTCACAGAAATCTTACATTTTCCGGTGCTCTACCGATTCCCGCCTACCCTGTACATACTCTTCTATATCTGTGACAAAATGAATACACCTTGAGTGTATGTTAGGGTATAGAAAGGAGGTAACCCGAAGGATTATTTACAATTTTTAAAAAGTTTATTCAGCTTGCAGAATTCATGGATATATTCGATAGCATTACTGCACTCCCTTCAGTCTGCAAGTAGGGTAAGGGAGGGAAATATAGACTACGCGGGTAATATGGACCACACGGATATTTTCGATTGCGTGCATAAGATTTACCGTTATTCATGTTCAAACTTTACGCCAATACCTAAAGTTTATGTCAGTGAGATTTAAGCGTTCGGTGAAGTCGCATGTTTCTGTAAAGTTGTTTTTTCTAATAAAAAGTTCAGTGATAATTTTTTTCTAGTGAGTAACTTTCATTATTTCACTTGAAAGACAACGTGTTTTTAAATAATTGGTTAATTATATAAAATCAGTGAATACAATTTATAAGTTATTAGCACAAATAAGTTAATTAACCAAAAGAGTTTTTGATTAAAAACCATTTAATTCGCCAACACGTGCTGCGGGCAATATGGACCACCAATGAAAAAAGTCTCAAACACAAATGTATTTATCATCTTCTTCAGATGGACTAGGTTGCAGTTTTCATGACGAGTCTGATGGTGATGGTTCGGAATTCGCAAACCCCTAAGGAAAGGAAGATAAAAATGCATATAATGTAATACGCTTTACTTAGAAGATCGCCGTGAAGAGTTTTGGGTTGAATGTGTAATCTGGCGTTCTTGGAGTCATGGAGAATGCGCCGGATGTGGAAGTGACATTTTTATATGCAACTTCTGTACCAAATAAATATGTGGGGCAATATAGACCATATAGTCCATATAACACTACATTTTTTTAAATCTTCATTTTGAGTATTTTCAGTTTTTTAATTTTTTTTCTTTATCCTGATGAGGTATGCATCTAAAAGTGAATCAGAATGAAAGTGAATTGATTCTTTTAATGAATGAAATAAAATTCATTGCTTTGTTTTATGTATTTTGAGTTTTATTTGAAAAAAAATGATTAGTGGTCCATATTTCCCTCCCTTACCCTACTCATTCACTCATTCATTCTGTTCTCAGTCTACAATTATTTTTGGCTGCAGCATTTTATCATTCATATCTGTTTAGTGCGGTTTGGAGTGGTATGCTTTATACAACTTTTAGATTTAATTTCATTGTATTATTGACAATTGATTATTCAAAGCTAACTATTCCACACAAAAAGTTTTTAACTAATTGTCATCTATATTCATTTTACCAATTGCCTCATAAACATGACACATTTTTCAAGTTCACTTCTAGTAATAAAACTTATGAAATTGCAAGATTCTCAAACTCAAATGCACCAAATTGTTTTCGTTCCCAAGAAATCGCTATGAAACTTACGAAATTTTATATAAAAAACATACAGCTCAATGTTTTTTAAATTATCGTAGTCTATGACTCCCATTAATGTGTAACATACCAAAACTATAGAAATTTTTAGGATTTTTTTATTGGAGTTCTTATGTTTTCAATAAATTCAAAATGTTAATGAAATTTTCTTTAATAACATACATTTTTTTTCTTTCTGTTTCATTTTCAAAAATAGAAATAAATAACTTTAGCTCATTTTTTCTTAAGAATCAAAATAAAACAAATAAACAGACACAACAAAAACAAAACAAATCAGACAGAAAAACAACATTGAAAATTCACAGCAAATTGACAAAGTATCGCGCATTCATTGACAAGCAACATATGAACGAACTCCGCCCAGATACTTTAACAACAAACAACCATAACAAGCAACAACCAGAAAACAACAATAAACAAAAACAGTAAATTAAATGCATCATGTGTTTAAAAATTAATTAACATTTAAATTTCTTGCTAATCAACAGATTTTTATTTTACTTTATTTTAAGAATAACAACAGCAACACCCGATCATTCATTCATTCATTTGTTCACGCGGTCATCCCAGCCACTCTGAGTCATTTAATGTGCCCCAATTTCAATATGATGTTGTTGTATTCGCGCCCCCTCCCAAATTGTCTGCGAATCAACATGACGTTACTGTGAATATAAAGATGCTAAAATGGAATTGAATGACTTTAAGTAATGGAGTGAGAAAAGAAATTCATGTTGAAATAAATAACTGAGGAAAACAAAATAACAAGATGCTTGTTGAATCAAATAGATCAAACTTGTAGAAATTATAGTAACAGAAATTCTTTAAACATTTTGAAAGTTGGTCTCGCAACCTCTGGAATTCTACTTGAATGGCTCAATACTGATCAATTATTTTATTTGTATTATCTTTGTACTTTTTGCGCCTTTTATTGAACTCCTAGACTAGGTTCAAGAGTCTGCTCGAAGCTTTAAGATTACCAAAACTTGAATATAATGATAGCAAAGGGTTGAAATTTAGATTTATCCCGACTTGATCACTTGATCTGCATAATTTTTTTTTTTATTTTTTTTTTGTTCCGAGGAAAACCAATGCAACGCTTTTGATTCTTCTGAATGTCCATTTTGTACCAAAAAAAAAAACATGGTTTTTGCTCATAACTTTTTTTCTTCACAGAATGGATACCCAAATTTGGTTGAAAAATTAAGATTATGTTCTTGCAAAAATTTTAGCGTAAAAAACTATACACAATATATTTTTTTTTTCACATCATATTTGAACCGGAAAACCGGTGCAAAACCTTCCACCGATTTCATACTCTGCAGCAGGTTTTAACTAATTTTAAGTGTTTTATTATTTTTGGCCATTTATCCGGTTTTTCGAAAAAAATATAAAAATAGTACTTTGTATGGGGGTCATGATACCTTAACTTCGAAGAATGATAACTGAAGGTTATGGCTTACGGTAAGCCTTCAGTATTTTTGGAGTTTTCAGTTCGAAAAGGATTATCCTGGAATCTGTAGACAAACAGATATAGTTTTGCGAAATTGATCCTAAAACCGGAGACATACCGTTTTACACGTTCCAGAGTTCTGATGAAATTTTGAGCCCACAAGAAATAATTCAAGAGTTCTTTAGTTTTTTTTTTTTTTTTTAATTTTTATTTAAAATTTGTTTTCCATTTTATATACCCTACACCCAGGGTATACTCACTTTGTCCTTCCATTTGTAACGCAGGTAAAGAGGAGTGGCAGATATAGAAAAGTATGCATATTCTTGATCAGCGTCACCTACTGAGTCAATATAGCCATGCCCGTCTGTCTGGCTGGCAGAGTGTGCGTGGAAATACATTGTCTGGGAAAATTGAGCATCCGTCGTCAAAGTTAGCTAGTGGGATTGAAAATGAGCGAAATATGTCCACAGCCACGCCTACCGCCTATCCAAAAAATATATTCGAAATGCAACTTAAGGGGTGAAAAATGGGTAAATTCGGAAAAGACGGCGTGGCACCACCCATATAAGCAAAAGCTTCAAAACGCTATACTGAAAGAGTTTTCTGAAATAATCCAACCAAATTTCGCTCAAATACTAGGGATTATAAATGCACGCTCTGAACTAAAACTAGACAAACTGAAACAAGAGGGCATGGCACCTCCCATGTAAGCAGAAGCTTCAAAACGCTATACTGAAAACGTTTTTTGAGAAATCCAACCAAATTTCACTCAAACACCAAGAACTGTATATGCAAGCTCTGAGCAAAAACTGGGTGAACTCGAACAGGAGATCGCAGCACCTCAAGCAAAATTTTGAAAATACTGCCGTGTAAGGTATTTAATGTTTGGCTAGGCCAAAGTTTACACACTTACTAATTAAAGTTTCAAAATGAGTTCCGATTAGACTTCTCAAAGAGTTCTAGAAAATTCTCTTTCCACTTTCCCAAAAAAATACGTTAAGGTAGAAATGTTATTTTTTAAGCTCTTTGAGCGCAATTCCAAAAATTCTAATCAGAACTCTTGTCCGAATAATTTTTTCGTCAATAGCTGATAGAACCTTATATATATATTACCGAAGCGGAAATTTATTTTACAATTAATATGAAAATTATGAACATTTTGTGAAAGTGGTAGAAAAATTTTATTTACAGCTTTTTAGGCGTACTAATCAAAACTTTTATACGATTAATGACGAACCAATGGAACCCTTTATTTAGTGAAATGGGAACATTAGTTTGCTAGTAAGTTCAATGAACAATATGGAAATTTTTTGGAAATAGTAGAAACATTTTATTCAAAACTCTTTGAGCTCTATCCAAAACTTAAGTTAGTACTTCTGTTCGATTAATCATGACCGGTGGGACCTTATATCAAGTGAAAGTGGAACCTTATTTTGCGATTAACAAGACAACTAAGAATATTTTATGAAAGTAGTAGAAGCTTTTTTAGAGTTCTTTGAATCCTACACAGAGCTGTTGTCCGATTAATGAATGACCGATGGCGCTTTATATTTTGTAAAAGAAGAACCTTATTTTGCGATTAACATGAAAACTAAGAATTTTCAGTACTAGAAGGATTTTCTTCAGAACTTTTTGAGCCTTATCCAGAATTGTAACTAGTGCATACTCCTGTTCGATTATTTAATTACCAAATTAACCTTATATTTTGTGAAAGTGGAACTATAATTTACGATTACCATGAAAACTATGAATTTTTTGTGAACAAGAAAACTATCAATATTTTGCGAAAACTGTAGAAAAATTTTCTTAAGAGCTCTTTGAGCGCTACACAGAACTCTAATCAGAACTTGTTCCGATTTTTTTTGGCAATGACCGATGGAACCTCATATTTTTTTAATTTTAATTATTGCCTTGGAAAAATCATGACTTACATGTGGCACTGTCATCTTAAGCAAGGTGTTATGCGAGCAACAATACGCACCTTCATATAAACTTGACTTTTGTGCCACCTCCTATTTGCAATAAACCATATTTTCGGTATATGAAATATTACTCATACGACGTGTTTGCAATGTGTGGGGTAAATTATAAAACTTATAACATTAAAATTCCAGTCTCTACAAGTTTTACACAACTCATCGGTATTTTTCTATTGCAAAACTTCTCTTTAAATAAAATTTATAAGATACCAAGTAATAAATTTTTAAGCAATAAGTTTCTAGTTTGTAGAACACATATTTCAGTAATGTCTTACAAATATGTTAACCACAAAAGAAAAAAACCAAAAATTATTTCTATGCAATAAATATAAATATTTTCCATACATAAATCTTTAGAAAACTATAAAATAACAACAACAATGCCAACAAGAACAACAAGTTGTGAAAATATTCAACTTCATAATGAAATATTTGTTTTACAACTGATTAAATATTTTGAAAAAATAACAAGAACAAAAAAATATATATCCGAATCATTTTCCCCAAACAACACAGTACTAAATAACACAGTAACATCAATAACAAATGGAAAAACATTTACATATTTTTACAACGTAAAATTTCACATCCATACATATTATACATATCTACTAGATAGAAGACACTCAAATGGCGCTCTTGTTTAAAAATCGATTATGATGAAAAACATTCAAAATATTTCGACATGTAACTCATCAATCTTGAAGTAATTTACAACAACAACAGAAACAACAATAACAATCAAAAAACAACAACCAGTACACATTGATAATGTTGATGTTGATGTTGCTGTGTTGTTATTGATGTTGATGATGAAGAAGATAAATCAAAACACTTTGCTCTCTACACGACGCATCCAAATGAAATTGAAGCACAAAACTGACAAAATTAACAAAACAATAAATTTGGTTTAGATGGAATGCATACTCTGCAAATCAAAACATCAAAGATATTTGGAAAACAAACAGATTGAGTACCATACATATCTGAGTAGTTGGAAATTTAAGAATGTGGTATATTCATATTTATTTTTGTTTAATTTTATGTGAAAGAAATATTTATTTAGTGGGCAGGATTTAATTGGTTGTATAGCGAAACCAATACCCCTAGACAGAAAAATAGCGCGGATATTTAGTCCTTCCCATCTGACCATTAATATCTGACAGATTTTGTATTGTAATGTTAATCCAAAATGAAGTTGTAGTCGAAATTTACATAAGTACCGAAATAATCGTAAGCGGTGAAAATGTTCCAGTTGTGGAGTTTGACCAAATTGCATTAAAAGCATCAGCTCAGCGTCGCATTTTCTTATATAACTTAGCAGAGGCGAACACTTATTGGAAAGCATTGACAACATGCAGGATATTCTGGGCAATTTGAACAGACTTTTCTTGTTTAGTAAGAAACATTATAACGGTGCATATGTCGATATTTTCCATATTTCACACTTTCTTCCTGGTTGAAGCGCTTGGTCGCTATGCTACTACTAACGGGAGCTCTCTAGGCACTATCCAATACCGCTATTCCGTAAATTTAAAGAAAACGCACTATCGTCTATTCTCGAAATTTACTTGCTGTCGCTTTCTTTGTCTATCTATTCGCAGATAGACCCGAATGATCCATGCTTTAATGTTTATCAGAGAGAAATGATTTTTTCAGCTGGTAATGGATAGACCAGAGAAGAATCAATGCACTTTATGTACTTTTTGATGCTGAATCTGAATGTAATTTCATAGTTGCTCTACCGCATCCGGATTTTGAGATATATTTTTACATTTCTTGAAAAAAACCCTTTTTTCCTAAACTTAAAAATGGCCATAACTTTGCGCATACAAATTGCAGATGACTAGTCAGTAGCTCATTTTAAAGGTATTGATTAGCACTAAATGAAACAGTCTAAAGAAAAGATCGGAAACGTTTTGTGCATCCTGTATATAACTTCCAAAATTGACAAAAACCACACAGAGAAAACAACATTGTCAAAAGTGGCAGAAACGTAGTTATTTTAACCACGTGGCGATCCAAATTTTGAGCATGGCTCGTTTGTGGTAGTTTTAATTACGCGCGTTGCTAAATGGGTTTCAACTACGTTTGTGAGTGATTTAACAACGCGCGTTGCTATATGAAATACAAAAGAAAAAAAAATTGTTTAAATTAATTTTAATTTAAAGAAAACTGATATTATTTTCTTTTTATACCCTACACCCAGGGTATATTCACTTTGTCCTTCCGTTTGTAACGCAAAGAAAGAGGCGTGGCAGGTATGGAAAAGTATATATATTCCTGATCAGCTTCATCTCCTGAGTCGATATAACCATGTCCGTCTGTCTGGCTGGCTGGCTGTACGTGGAAATATTTTTTACGGGAAAACTAACCATAATAATTCAATGAAATTTGGTGCGTTGGCTTTGTCGTGAAAGTAAGCTCGTGGGATTGAAAATGAGCGAAATCGGTCAACGCACACGCCTACCGCCCATACAAAAAATATATTCAAAATGCAACTTTAGGACTATTTTTCACAATAATTCAACCACCTTTTATATAAGCAAAAGCTTTAAAACGCTATACTAAAAGCGTTTTTTTGAGATAATCGAATTTAATTTTACTCAGACAAAAAGAACTATAAATGCAAGCTCTCAACAAAAACTGGGTGAAATCGGACAGGAGGGCGTGGCACCTCCCTTATAAGCAAAAGTTCCAAAACGATATACTGAAAACGTATTTTGAGATAATCGAACTAAATTTTACTCAGACAATAAGTACTATAAATGCACGCTCTGAGCAAAAACTGGGTGAACTCGGACAAAAGGGCGTGGCACCTCCCATATAAGCAAAATTTTCGAAATGACACTGCAGTATTTAATGTTTGACCAGCCCAAATGTTACACCCTTACTAGTTTTATTTTCAATTTCATGCCTTAAATAAAATTTCTGTTTTGATATTGGGGAGATTTGAACCTGGAACCTGTTGTATGATAGATGCGGACGTTAGCAACTCAGCTGCGGGCATCATTATTGTGAAGTTGACTGAAAGTCTATTTGTTTTGAAATGAGCTAATTTGGATGCAACTAAGTTTCGTGGTGTTTTAACGCTTGGCAACCAGCCTTGTTGAATAAGTTTCAACTACGTTTGTGAGTGATTTCGCAACGCATTATACAAATGTGAGCTTGGAGCGTTGTTAAAACCAAATCAGCAACGAAACGTAGTTAAAACACTCACGAACGTGGTTTTTTCTTCGCTCTGTGCATGTTTTTGAACTATGTTTTTAGCATATTCTTTATCCAAGAAGTGAGTTTTAACGAAAAAAAGCAGCACTTCAAAATGTCGAACCAGGTTTTATGTTTTAAAATTATTTTGTCTTGTTATATTATAATATAACTTCAAAGCTTGCAAAAAAAGTATTTTTTCACCATTACGCTAAGATATCTCAAAAGCCGGATGGGATACAGCAATTCCGAAATTGGACTCAGATTCAGCATCAAAAAGTACATCCAAAATGACTAGCTTTGCATCTGTTTGTTCTTGTTTTTTTTTTTTTAACGCAAAAATTTCATTTTAATTCAATATCTCCTCAAGGAGATTAGCCAGAACTTTCCATTTTCTTACTCTAGAGACATGCACCCAACTTTCTGCATACTCAGTTTTTTTAAATTTTTTCAAATTTAGACCCATTGGAGACTACTGTACAGGGCCATAAAACAAGAACGGAACCAACTATGACTTTAAGTCAAACGGCATTTGCATGAATTACTTAAAACAACCTCGTTTCTTGAATTTTTCTATAATCCAATCCACTCCTTTGCGGATGACAGCAGTATTTGTCATTCATATTGCTTCAAAAAGCGTCCAAGCTCTGAGGAGATTGAGAGAAAAAGGCGGTATATGAATGCCACACTCACAAATGACCTCAAAACAATCTCCGAGTGGGGTCGAGCTAATCGGGTCGAATTCAACGCTAGCAAAACCCAATGCTGTCTGTTGTCTCCCAGACGAGTGGATTGTCCTCCTCCACCCCTCAATATGGCCGGCGTAGACATTATGAGATCAGCAACTCTTGACGTTCTGGGCATATCGATTCAAACTGATCTGAGGTGGACGGACCATGTTTTCGATGTGTCGAAAGAAGCGGCCAAGTGTTTAGGTTATCTAAAACGGTGCAAGAAATACTTCACTCCTGTTGATCTTCGGACTGTCTATTTCGCCTATATTAGACCTGAGCTAGAGTACAATTCGCACATCTGGGCCGGGGCTCCAAAAACTACTTTGGAGCTGCTAGACAGAGTTCAACGTCGTGCGATGAAGTTAATTGGGGATGCGGCTGTTGCATCCTCCATTGATTCTCTTGAACACCGTCGTAACGTTGGGTGTGTTATTCTTTTTTATAGATATTACCATGGGATGTGCTCTAGAGAAATTTATGGGCTGGTTCCATCAGTTCGTATATTTTCTCGCAGCACTCGGGCGTCCCATCAGGCCCATCCCTACTGCATTGCAACGGTGTTTAACAGAACATCGCACTATCGTGATAATTCGTTCTTTGGTCGTACGATTAAGTTGTGGAATAATCTCCCTGCGAGCGTTTTTCCCGACAGTTGTGACATCGGTAGATTTAAGAAAAATGTTCATCGACACTACTCCTCTTTTCACCCATCCCTCTAACCTATTTCCTTTTCTACAAATCAACACGGTGCATTGCATTTATAGGGGCTATCCCCTGAGCGTTGGTTTAAGTAATAAAAAAAAAAAATAATTTAATATAACTTTAATATGATGGAAAACACTGAGTAAAGACTTTTCCCCATACATTTTTGTAACAAAAAAGTAATTTCAGAAGAAGCACGCTTTTCTGGAAGCTTTTGAAACTTTCCTTTTTTTATCGTATTACCGGCCACTAAGCTCATCATTTTGAGGGGTCACTTCATGAAAACAATAAACTTGGTAAATAATTTACAATGCTATTTCCTACTTAAATCATTTTGAAGAGCTGCTTTTTCTTCCAATTTCAACTTATGCATTACATCCGTATGTTAAATCATTCTCAAGCCGCCATTAATGAACTTTTCAAATGCTCATACCTTGCAGTCAAAATATATATTTTTTTTATTCAGTCAGTCATACATAATGCATTCTACATACTATACATAACATTTGAATTGCAGAAACGTAATAAAACTCTAACCTTGAACCAGAGACCATAATCGTTAATTCACGGTGTATTGCATGGTATTTTCGCATTTACGAATATGTTCATTATTTTTGTATGCCTTACGAAAAAGAAAAAATTTTATCAGTCTTCGAGATGTATACTGCTGCTTGTGACATGAAACTTCAGTTTGCTCACGGATATCAACAGAGAATATGCAAAGAGAGTAGATTATAAATTGTGCAACAAATGCTCTTTGCTGACCAGAACTCATTCTCAGTTTTTTATGATATTTTTTCCAGTCACTCAAATGCTTCTCTTTCAACAGATTCTCTTTTGAACGCTTTCGGACTTGAGTTATGTACTCAGTTTGAAAGCAACAAACTCTTTCGAGTGTATGAGAAACCAAACACAAAGTGACTGAGATAAATGAGATGAGTGAGATAATATCTTTTAAGAGATAACTTGCTGAAAAAGAGAAAATCTAAATATTTTCTCAATTTCAAAGTTGAGTTGAGTAGATACAATACGAAATAAGTTGCAAGTTTTGAGAATCACACAGATAATTGTGAGAGTGAAGTATTTATGCTGATGAAAATATTTTTTGAATAGTTGTTACTGGGTGAAAATACGATTTATGCATTTCTACCTGTAAATCTTAATTACTTGTATGATCCGTTTTAGTTCAGATATCACAGCACTGCGTAGATACTGATCTTTAATATATCATGCAAGAATTTTAAGCAAGAAACAGATAGAAATGTTTTCTGAATATTTTCTTCGGAAGTTAAATTTTCGTCAGTTACAGAGGTCTTAAAATGATTTTGCATTACTTTATTTTTGACAATGCTATCTGTAAGTTATAATTTTTCTTAATAAACTTTAAGTTTTGCCTTTTCAGATTGGATCCCTACTTTCCGGGTTATCATCCATTGAAGTGAAGGTATCTCAACTCCATAAAAATAAGATTTAATTTTTAGTAAGCAGTTGAATGCCTTCACTTTAATGAATGAAAACGAAGACCCATTTGGAAAAGTTAAAATATATAATTTGGACTTTTTTTATTAGAAGCTATAAACGACCAAAAATATCTTTTACACAGTCTCTTTCCGAACCAAAACATATTTATAAATATCACCATGGGATCTATAAATCCAACACTTAGATACTTATCATCGAGATTGAACAAGAACACAACACCAGCTCTGCTATTTCCAAGTCCTTTTAACAGAATCTAAGAGGTGATTAAGTCTACAAGGTCCGCGTCTTTAGATGATAATTGCGTCTACAGTGGTTTAAAATAGCTTCCAAATTAACGAATTTTCGATTGATTAGCCTTTTCGCCTTCCGCATGCTATCGTGGGCTCCCCAGTATAAGGGTATTTTTCTCACCTTTTCCGAACTAAACTTTTTTTTTAACTTTGTATCGTTCACTCCTCCGGAACGGTTCAACGTTAATGAAACTATTACATTTACCTCGTTTGGCTAAGCTCTCAGCCTTTTCATTGCTATCATGTTTCTTATGGACAAGTATCCATATAAAAGTAACGATGATGTCACCTACGTGGACATACTCTAATACATAACTCTAAAGCATGAACCTACGCTCGAAAAATGGAAGGTTTTTTAACTGCATTTTGGTCTGCGGACTCACCAGCGAACCATAACTGTGAGCAATATTTAAGCAGTAGAATAACTGTTAGGCTCCTTTTTAATGCCTCTATGACAATAAAGCAGTAGGTTATTCTGAATGAGGAAGAACATGGGGGTTATCGTGAATCAAGATTCCCGGGGAATTTTCTTAAAATGCAATAGAGAACACACGGCAGTCTGAGAAAATTCCCCGGTAATATTTATTCACGATAACCCCCCATATGTAATTACCTGATGAAATATACTACTTCCTGGAATTGTGATATACATATGCCATAAAAAATAACTTTTCTGCACTTTGAAGTAGAGATAACTTGAATCCCAGACCTGAGAATGAAAAACAGTGGCAGATTTGAACCACAAAATTCATCATTCGAATAGGTTTTGTAAGTTTTATTGCGAAAGACTCCAGGTCTTGGTGATTCTTTCATACAATATAAACAATTCATATTATACATATGTATGTGAATATCACATAGCTTCAAGAACGTCATCTCTAACCTATGGAATCAGAATGATTTTCCAACTCTTCAGGTTTTTTCGATAGTTGTGAGGCAATTTCTTCTAGGTTTATTTGCTGTAAAAGGATATACTGCCTAAAAACTTATTCTAACCTAACTGAGTCTAGTTTACTAAGCATATGTCATTCTTATTGCCCTTTTTTTCTTTTTTTTTTTTGCATAATTCAAAAATAACACACGAAAGTAGTTTAACCAATGCATCAAGTTTCAATTCTTTTGTTAATTTCTCACATGTGCACCCAAAAAAATTCGCAAAAACATAACAAACATCTGAAGTGCCATGTGATTAGCTGATTCTAAGTAGCTGCTTTTTTATTTCCTTTGTGATAAGAACATGTTTATATATAGAACGCTAGGGTGATTCAATATTAAATTACTCATTTTTCTGATTCAATTCAGTTGTCTTTTGAAGAAATACAAAAACTTGAAAGTTCATAAATGATTCGATAGCAAACGTAATGTAAATTGTGCTCAACGTTAGAAAAAAAAGCTTTTGAATTCTAGGCTCTTTCTTGGTCTTCTATTCTAAAGGTACGGTTTTATGCAATTCTCACATCAACTATATTTAGCATATGTTAGAAAGTACTTACGTTCATTGTATGCAGATGATCCAACATTCATTCATTCTTTTTACATGCGCTCATAAGAAAACAATTCTCCAAAAAAAACAACAAATTGTGCAAATAATGAAAGGATTTGCAAAACTTTATCCTTTGTGAAGATAAAAAAACGCTGGTGAATAAAGGACATTGTGCGCAGTGCACCCTTAGCTCGTCAATGATTAGAAAGAAGGCTGGCTACAAAGCAAATGGCTTGGTCTTTTATATTTAATCCTTTTTTAATTCAGAAGTACTTTATAGAGTACTTACATTACTTATAAAAAATGCGTTTGATATAAAACTATTGTGTGTTTAGTCAGTTTTTTAATATTTGAGATGTTTGAATTTTTTTTTTTATGGAAATTGGTGTTTTACTGATTTCTTCATGATAAAAATAACCACTTTTGAGATGAGATATGTCTCAATGGGTTGTTTTAGTCTAAAGACTATAATATTTTAGACCAGAAATACCAAATACTTAATTCAAAACTAGAAAAAACTGAATAAGTGTTTTTCATTTGAGACGATGTACAGATATGTGTCTTCCAAGAATTCTGACAAGAAATCGTTTAACACAGAACCTGTTTGTTTTCTTCGAAAACCACGAATCTTTTGGTTATTCAAACCCAAATATTTTTAATTAGATAATTATTTTTAATTGAACTTTAAGTCGACTTGAAGAAAACGATAAGAAAAGGCGCTATGGCATTGAACCAGAAGAAATAGAAATACATAGGATGATATTGTAAGCGCATTCTGTCAAAAATCGAAGGGGACCTGTGAGACATAAAATAGTCAGCCAGAGATTTAAAAATCAAAGAACTTTGGTTCATAACTTACGCTACTAATGAGTTATATGATAGCAGTAGTTACTCTCGAATTTGATGGCACTTACCTGAAAGAAAAAGAGAAATAGAAACAAATTTCAGTTATGCAGTTAAAAAATCAATAAATAAGTAACTACAAATTTGGCAAATCATATACACTGTAGGACCATGGGGGCGACCGATAATTCCAAAGTCTGCTTTATTATATAAAGGGTTTTTCAATAAGAGCGCTACAAAAGTTTTTTTAAATAAAACAAAAACAGTTTTGGATATCAGAGAAATTCTTTATTCCTGTGAAAGTACATTCGATGCAATTATGTATGGAACTCGATTTCTTTTGCATGGCCACCACAGGCACGCTTGCAGAAGTCCAGACGCTGACCCCAATTTTCGACAGTTTTCAAGCATAAATCGGCCGATACTGCTGCAATTTCACGATCGATATTCGTACGAAGTTCATCAATCGCCGCTGGCTTGTTGGCATAGACCATAGACTTGACGTAGCTCCACAGGAAATAGTCTTACGGAGTCAAATCGCACGACCGAGGCGGCCAATCGACTGCGCCATTTCGTGAGATAACACGTTCACCAAACTTGGTTTTCAATAAATTGATTGTGACATTCGCTGTGTGGCTTGTGGCGCTGTCCTGTTGAAACCACATATTGTCCAAGTCCATATCATCCAATTCGGGCCAAAAATATTCGGTTATCATTGAACTGTAGCGATTCCCATTCACAGTAATGTGCCGGTCTTGATCATCACGGAAGAAGTACGGCCCAATGACGCCGCCGCACAATGGGAGATTGTGGCCATAAATAGGTAAAATTTTAAAGTGGTACGGATTTAAAATTTTATTACGGCAATCGTCAGATAATACATAGGGACGGAAAAAAAACTAAAAAATTTTAAAATTTTGTTTTGGTTTAGTTACACAGTGGGATCAAAGTTGGACTTTAAATAGCAAAAATGCTCTGTGGAAGTTTTTATATTAGAAGGTTCTGGATAATCGCTCTAGTTAATTTGTTTTAAGCCGGATGCACTTATGTAGCACATCGTTAGAAAGAATATTGTTTCTACTCTGTTAAAAATAACCTATTTTTTTCTGCAGATTTTATGTGAATTAAAGTGATTTTTCAAATATCAAAAAAAAAAAGGTAAAAATGGAAAAATTGCAAACTTTGACATTAAAAAAAAAATACATTTTCTGATTTTCATTATTTTTCAATGTAATATGTGGCCAGGTATGCTTAATCGAAATGCAAAGTCCCTGCTGCCTTTTTTGAGAACTTTTTTTTCTATGAAATTTTTCCTGTTGCAGTTTTTGAGAAAACAAACTATTTTTATTTCTTTATATTCTTCAACGTTTTAAAACAAATTTATCAATTTAAGCTTAAAAGTCTGCTTAAATTCGGGAGATGCTTTTTTTAACGAAAGGGTAGTAGGTAAGGGGTATATTCACCTCTTTTCAGCCCCTTGGAAATTGCTCTATTTTTACTTGGACATACCATAACGAAGCATTTTACCAAATATTATAATTTGCGCCAAGTAGCGCTAGTAATATGACAAATTTTATTTTCGTAGTGCGTGGCACTGCCCATTTTTTCATTGTAAATTGTTTTTCCAAATGCTCTTTGCATGTTTACCAGATTTTGTCAATCTACGTCAAGCAGTTTCCAAGATATGATGAATCAGCATTCAGAGGGGCGTGACACCGCCCACTCTTCCAGTGAGAACTATTTGTTCTAATTGTCTTAGCTTATGTACCCAATCATATCTAAGTGCGGCAAATATTGTCAGAGAAATACTGAATTTATTTTTTTGAGGGCGTGGCACCGCCCTTTTTTTTCGGTGAGCTTCGGTTATTAGTTGATTTTTTGGAGGGCGTGGCACCACCCATTTTTAAAGCATATAACTTAGCCTTTTTTTGTGCTAACACAATGTAACAACTTCTTTAAAAACGGTTAGATAGTTTCCGAGTCAATAAGGGACAGGTATACAAACAAACAAAATCTAGTTTTTATAAAGTAGATTTTCGTTTATTCCGCATAACTTGAAAACTATAAAAGATAGCTCAGAATTTTTAACATTTTTGAAATCAGCGGGGTCAAATTATTGGAAATTGATACCAATTTTGAAAAAAAATTCCGACCACGCCCTTACTTTGTATGGGAGGTAGGCGTGTCCATCGGCGGATTTTGTTCGTATTTACAGAATTTTATTATTTCAATGTAAAAGACATCTGTACCAATTTTCAATAGCCTTGCTCTTTTATTACTATATATGACCGCCGTTCCATACAAACCCTCCCATTGTGCGACGGCCCATAAACCGCACCAAACTGTAATTTTTTCGGGATGCAATGGTGACTCATGGAGTACGTGTGAATTGCCGCCTGACCAATAACGCATATTTTGCTTATTGACGAAGCCATTCAGCCAGAAATGAGCCTCATCGCCGAAGATGATTTTTCGATGAAAATCCGAATCATTTTCAAGTTGTTGCTCAGCCCAATTCGGCTTCAGTTCTTACGTCAATTTAATCTTGTAAGGATGTAGGCCAAGATCTTTTCGCAAAATTCGCCACAACGACGCACTATGGTTTTTTTTTGGACTAAAAAGTGCACACAAAAGTATTTCACTATAAGGAGCCTTTTTTTTAAAAAAATCAAATCCAGAATTAAAGGCTATACATTGAGCTATCTGAAAAGATGCCCGCTTTTTCTAGCATTTGATCCACAAATTAGGGACAGAGGTCGAAATCTCATAAATTTTGAAAAAAACTGTTTTTCTGTTTTAGTGTTAGTCGCATTAAACGCATTAGCGATATATGAATAAATTTATGTGTATTCAATCAAATCAATCAAGATGAAATCAACTCAAAGTGAAAATGGGCGGTGCCACGCCCCATAAACAAATTCTTCATATTCGTCATATCTCCGAAACTATTGGACGCAGATAGATAAGATTCGGTATATATGTAAAAGGCATAGAGAGAAATAATATCCACTAAAAAAGTGGGCGGTACCACGCCCTACAAATATAAAACTTATCATTTCTACGAAACTATTTGAGCTACAGCAATGAATTTCGGTATATATATAAAGAGTAGTGAGTCAAATTACATTTGCTGAAAAAAAGGGTGGTACCACACCCAACAATGAACATATCCTTATTAATTGAAACTCTGTTCTACAGGAAACAAGTTCATTCATGTAGCTCTGCCTGTGGGCGTGGCTTCACATATTTTTTCAGCAGACATTATTTGTATTGATGACTTTTGTATATAAACCGAATTTTATCCACATGGGTCAAATAGTTTCGAAGATATGGTGTGTTTTATATTTTTGGGGCGTGGCACAGCCCACTTTTCTAATAAATATTATTTTTCTCTGTGCCTTTTACAAACATACCGAGTCTTATCTATCTGCGTCTAATAGTTTCGGAGATATCAGGAATATGTTTTTGGGGTGTGACACCGCCCATTTTTATAATGAACTAATTTTTTCTTGCTTGATTTCATTGAATGCATATAAATTTATTCATATATCACTCCTGCGTTCAATGCGACTAACATTTTTAAACAGAAAAACCGTTTTTCTCAAAATTGATGAGATTTCGACCTCTGTCCCTAATTTGTGGATCAAATGCTAGAAAAAGCGAGCATCTTTTCAGATAGCTCAATGTATATCCTTTAATTTTGCATTTGATTTTTTAAAAAAAAAAACGGTCGTTGTAGTGAATTATTTTTGTGTGCACTTTTTAGTCCAAAAAAAACCATAGTGCGACGTCACAGAGATGCCCAACGCTTGAGAACGACGTGTGAGAGACACATTTTGGCTTTCTTGAACTGAAACCTCAGCGGCAGCAATATTTTTTTTGCCTGTGGATTCAAATTTTTCCACTAGACAAATTGTATACAAAGGAATTTAAAAATTCGAATTGAAAATCACTGAGTGGAGGATTTGAACCCGAGTCTCTCCACGCAGCGCAAGTCATTAGACCGCTACACTATCGTTTGCGCTTCTTCTATTTTTTTTGGAACTTTACATATTCGAAAATCTGAATTGACTAAAACAATAAGGTAAAATTTACTTTACTGGGGAGTTGTCACTATACTGACTTGAAATTCTAGCAATATTTTCTAGAAATAAAGTAGTAAAACTTTTTTCCGTGTGGCTTAGTTGTTTTTGAGATATATTAAAAACAATAAAAATTCATCGATAATTGGCATTTAGTTCCTATTTCTACATATTTCCGTCACATTTTTTAAAACAAAGAAGCTGTCAGTGTAAAAAAAAAACAATAGTAATTTCTGGAACTCTTGCCCGAATTGTTAAGTAATCAATTTATTAGTTTCGACGCCATTCCTTTGTGACATTTTACAAACCAAACAAATTTTTCAAGACTCTTAATTGCATAATAAAAATAACCCACCTACATACAAATTGTACATATTTCCCACAACAATATCTGCAAAAGTTCACATAAAAAATGAATTTAGTAGATTAGAATTGTAACAGGAGGAAAGATGAAAAAACTTGTTGAAATTTAATGTGAAACTTTTTAAAAAACTATAAATAAAAGAATAAAATTTAAAAATATTTACATAACAAAGTGGGACAAATGTTGAAACTAATGATAGTTAATAATTTTATGACAAAATAAATTTTCACCCGGACAAAAGAATTGACAAGTTTTATAGCATGTAGACCAGTTTATGCCTGGTTGTTCATAGGTTCGAGCCGTTCAAAAAGAAATATAAATTTTTCATAGCAGACATAATGACGAGGCTGCATTCACAATAGAGCGAACTGCATACAAAGTTGTAGTGCGGATGGCTATTAAGAAAGCTGACTAAAAGAATTTTTAAACAAATAACAAGACAGATATGCTTTCTTTGGACAAGATACACAAACTCAACAGTTTATGTAGATAAGTATAGATACATACCATAATTTAGTTAAAGATATAAAAACATGTAGCGCATGGCGTTCCCGTGTCCACTTATGTATATTGAAAAAAATATTTGGTAGATTAGACAAAACATAACAATGACGGAAATAAAAAAAAAAAAAAAAAAAAATACGAAAATGTTTTTATTAAAAATTCAAAATTTTAAGTTTAGTATTTTTGTTTTTTTTTTTTCATTAACGAATGTAAATTTATGCTGAACACTTCATAAAGATCACACGATCTTTAATTTGTAAATACACCAATGATGATGATGACGATGAAGGTGTTTGTGAAACAGCACTGGAAATGTGAAAATTTAATAGTTCATACTCTTTAAGGATCACAGTTGGTTAACTTAGTGATTGAACTCGATCTATTTATCATTTTTCAATTAATTTTTCATCATCTCTTTCAATATATCTGAGTTTTTTTAAAAATTTCCTTGAATTTTTTGACCACACTATAGTCTGTTTTTTCCAAATTATTTTGATTTTTTTATTAATTTTCAGTCTGATATCGACTTTTTCAATATTTTTTGATTTTTTCAAAATTTATCGCATGTTTTTAAAACTTTCTGTTTGATCTCTGCCTTTACAAACCTTGACTATTCAATATTTTTAAATTTTTTTATCATCTTTTGACTTTTACAAATTTTATCGACTATTTAAATTTTTTTTTTTTTTTTTTCAGCATATTTTGAGTTTTTTAATATTTTTTTGTTTTATCTCTTTCCATACGTACCTCGACTCTTTAACTTTTTCAAACGTTTTCGATTTCTTCCGCATCTTTAATTTTATATGTTTGATCTCTCCCCATATGCATACGTACCTCGACTTTTTAAAAAAGTTTTGGATTTATTTTTAAACTTTTGACTTTTTTAAAGGTTTTCGAATTTTTTCATCATCCTTTGAATTTTTCAATATTTTTTTGTTTATCTCAAATTATTCAAAAATTTTTGACTTTTTCTTAATCTCTTATTTTTTCAGACTTTTTCGATTTTTCAGAATCTATTGACTTTTTTAATACTTCTCAGTTTGATCTTTCTCCGTGTGTGCCTCGACTTTTTCTAAACTTTTAGATTTTTAAATCATCTGTTAACTTTTTGAGACGTTTTCGATTTTTTCAGCATTTTCCGACTTTTTTAATATTTTTCTGTTTGATCTCTCTCCACGTGAAACTCGACTTTTAAAAAATGTTGGGCTTTTTCATAATCTTTTGACTTTTTCAAAGTTTTTCTATTTTGTCATCATCTTTTGACTTTTTCAGTATTTTTCTGTTTGATCTCTCTCCGTGTTTACCTCGACTTTTTCAAAACTTTTGGATTTATTTATAACTCACCTTTTAACCTTTTTCAAACGTTTTCGATTTCTTCAGTATCTTCTGAAATTTTTAATATTTTTTTGTTAGATTTCTCTCCGTGTGTACCTAGACTTTATCAAACTTTTGGATTTGTTAATCATCTTTTAACCTTTTTCAAACTTTTTCGGTTTTTCAGCATCTTCTGCAATTTCTCATACTTTTCTGTTTGATCTCTCTACACGTACCTCTCCTTTTTCAAAACTTTTGGATTTACAAATCACCTTTTAACCTTTTTCAAACGTTTTCGATTTTTTCAGTATCTTGTGAAATTTTTAATATTTTTTTGTTTGATTTTTTTCCGTATGTACCTCGACTTTTTCAAACTTTTGGATTTTTTAATCATTTTTAAACCTTTTTCGAACGTTTTTAGTTTTTGCAGCATCTGAAATTTTTAATATTTTTCTGTTTGATCTCTCCATGTGTACCCCGCCTTTTTCAAAAATTTTTGATTTTTAAATCATCTTGTAACTTTTCCAAACGTTTTTTTCAACATCTTTTGACATTTTTAATATTTTTCTGTTTGATCCCTCTCCATATGTTCCATCGATTTTTCATAATTTTTTTCTAAAGTTATCCCAATTTTTTGATTGATATCTCTCCATATGAATCTAGACTTTTTCTAAATTTTTCGACTTTTTTATCATCTTATTGAATATTTTTTTGGCTATTTTCTATTTGATCTCTTTTCATGACTTTCTTAGTTCTTAGATTTTCTTCACCAGCAACGTTTTCCGGATACACTATGATAATAATTATAGTTTTCCACCAACAATTTTAATGCTTAACCGCAAGGCTTTATTTGATACATCAAGGATTTATGACAAAACAAATACCGCAGTGTAAGCCCGTGGCTCTATCGTGGAACAAAAAAAAAAATCACTTAGTGACAATGCATTTAATGGTGGTCAAGCATTATATTCTAAAAGAAAAATAAGCCAAATAAACAAAATAAAAATCAACAAAAGGACATTAAAATGATCTAGTGAAACTACATATAAAACAGGGATGATCAAATGAACATACGACGTTCAGTAAATAAACAAAACGGACGTTTAAGGACGAACATTTTTTCTTTTAATTTATTGCAATTTTACGTGTGACACACATAGAGAAGTTCTATTGAGCGATAATTAATGAAGAACACCACCACCATTCAAGTAAAAATGCCACATAATAACTGGAATTAATAGGATCGTATAATATTGCAAGTGAACATGTCGAGAATCCCTATTGTGCTGCCGATCCAATCGTTCCTTTTGCGTTTTGGTAGCTATAAATTTAAACAAATATAATTTTTTTCTTTTTTTTTTCATTTGAATTACAGCCAAAAAAAGGTGTGGCAGTGTTGTCACTAAATAATAAATCTTAAAATTTAACATTAAAGCAGCGTATTGACAGTATCGGCATTGACAAAGGGCTATTAATTCAACGTTGTACTATTTCGTCGCCATATGGCAACATCAATTTTTTCTAAATATTGTGGTTAATTTGTGAGCGTTATTGAGGTTTTTCACTTGGTACAATACATTTGCGGCTATAAGTATTTTAATGAATACTTGTTTTAGTGGATTCTTCTATTCACATACCTCTGCCTGGCATCTAAGCATGTTTCAAGTTTAAGGACGACAGCTGCAATGTTTTTCTTACCACGTCCCTGATGTCCGATATACATACATCACTTTTTGCATACATATATCTTTTTCGAAACACAAATAATTTATGATACATCCTGAATGATATGATCCTGAATTAAAAAAGCGTTAAAAAATTTTAGTGCTGCCACATGGGTTTCCTTTTTGTATACGTATCCGTATATGATTGTTGTATTTTTCCAAAAAAAAAAAAATCCAGGTACTTAATACTAATTCGGAGATATTCCTAAAATACGCACATGAAACGTATTTTCGAAATTTAACCCTTTTGAAAAACAAACAACACACAAGGAACATTTTTACAAAACATATTAACCCATTACATACTATTTTTGTGGGTCTTTTTGACCCCTTTTTCCAAAAACTGGGTTATAATGTGTCAAAATGTTTTACAAAAATATTTTACAAAAAACTTCACTATTACATAGTTACCGAAGACAAGAAATGCTTAAAACTTAAAAACAATTCGTAAAAAGTGAAATTTAAATGCAATGTGAAAGGGGTTCATTGGATTAGACGATTTCATGGCTTTCGCGATGAAATTTCGAAATTTTAGTGTTCAGCGACTAATGGGGAAATTTTATAGAAAATCTTTCTGCACTCAAAAAAATTTGTAGGTAAAGTAACAGTCAAAATTTACAGTCAATTTTGAATTTTACAGTTGTAGTTATTTTTACTGTAAAAATAGTCATTTTTCTATGAAAATACATTTTTGACTGTTCTTCGACAGTTATTTTTATTTCTACTGTGAAGGTAAGTAAAATATATTTTGCAGTTAAATTTTACAGTTATTTCTAGAGATATAAAATGACGGAAATTTATGGTTTTTAACAGTCAAAAAAACTATTATTTTGAGGTCAAAATCAGTCACATATCTAATTCGACGCCAAAAAAGTATTAAGACTTTAAAATTTTACCTTCAGCGCGGCCAAATAGTTTCCCTTTAAAAAACTTTGATAAAATAAAAATTTTTTTATCTAAGTTAGCAAGTCTTTTCTTGTGTAAAAATTAATAAATTTGTTTATTTGTTTAAAAGACATAAAATAAGATCTGTGAATTTTATTTTCAATTAATAAATTTCTCGATTAAGAGCCAGACAGGATAGTTGGGCAACTATCCGATTCTACATAGCGGCATACGTGAGCGACCACACGAGAGATTTGCTATACAAACTCGATTCAGACAAGATAGTTGCGCAACTATAATCATGAATTTTAATACATTTTTGTAATATTTTTTCATGCAACAAATTTGTGTCAAACTGTGAGTTAATTTTGTATAGACTCTCAAATTATGTTGCTATTAACCACTTATTTTATCCATCTCGTAGATTTCTTCACGAAAACTGTATTATTTTACTCCCAAAAGGAAAAAATTGTGAAACATTTTACAACCCAACTCTGTTTTTGTGAAATATTTTAAAACACAACTCTGTTTGATTTCGTGGCATCGTTTGCTCATTTATTTCATGATTAAAATAATTACCAAATATATTATTTTAATTATGAATGTCTATGTAAACTAGCCCTTTGCAAATAAAAAAATCGCTAAAAATTCGGCAAAGTGAACGCACCCTTGTTTATACTGAAACTTTGATTAAAGTAGTGAATCCAAAGTGGACGCAGAAGAAATTTTCGGCTATTCCGGAGAAGATCGTAAGTTTGATTAAGCAATGTACAGAATTCCAAAAAAGTGAAAATATTGAAATTGTTTTTATTGTTTTTCATGCAAGATCCCTAGAAGCTCCGACCAACTTTACAATGATTCAAAATACTAGCGCAACTTCAGCCGTACTCGGTTGAAATCCCGTCAGTGTAGAATCTGTGCGTGGTCATTTCAAGGGTTATAAAATTCAAAAGTGGACTGAACAGGAGAGAGAAGCAGTCAAATATTAGTAACACAATTTAAGCCCGATTCTAAGAATTTCGCGCGTGTGCTTGTCTATAATGGACGTTTCAATGGCCCACCCAGCGCTGTAATTGATTTTGATACACGTAAGGTTCACCGACTTTTTGATTAACACGGAAGAAACCATTAAGTCCTAATGGAAAACTCACTGGTTATAAAATTTATTTCGAAGAGGTTAAAAGCACCTTTGTGGGTGAGCGACGTGAATACGAGCCACACATTACCGATCCCAATAGAACGGCAATGAAAATGGACGGCTTAAAACCAAATACTAAATACAGAATATCTATTGAGGCGACAACAAAAATGGGCGAGGGTGAAGAGTAAGTATAAAATGTGTGATTTGTTATGTGGAATAATCTAATTTGGTTTCTTTTTTTTCCAAAAATAGATATTTGACTGAAAAGCGCACAAGAACCTGCAACACCTGCATTCATCTGGTATAAGGAACATTCTCACAAAGACTTGGCTAAGTTTAAAGTACAATGCCTACCGAATACGGAGGGACATCCTGGTACACATTTCTTCACAAAATATAGGTTGGTTGCTGTGTGTTTTTCAAATGTTGGCTGTGTGCTTAACACAACTCATTATAGGCGATGTTTAATTTGATAGAATTTGTTTTTGCTTAACGTTAGATTAGCGACTGTTAATATTTTTTTTTGTAAACCTAGTTTGGTTTGTTAAGTTTTTAATTCTAAGAAAGACTATGCAATCAAAAATGTCTGAACGGGTGTACTTTCGGAGATATAGCCATCGGAAGATCTGGATATATCTTTTATAAAAAACGGTATAAGTTGGGAACCCCTGAATGCATTTTAAAAATATTGATGTCATATTAAAGGTATTTTATCGGACTTTGTAATTGCTTTCAATTTGAGTCATAGTTTTCGAGATAGGACAATTTTTCAAAAACTCACCCCATTTATTTTCACAAAAAAACCTTATTTTTAACAAAAAATGTATTATCAACCTATAACTTTTATAACTCAATTAGGAAGCCCAATTTATTTCCTTTCATTTGATATGCAACATGTATCTGAAATTGCATCATTAATAAATTTCTATAGAAAAAAACAAAAATAGACCAAATAATTTCCTTGAAACTAGGAACTTTTAACAAGAATGCCAGAACAACAACAACTTTACTACTACAACAACAATTCAATTTGGCTACCAAACTATGTATTGGATATATGATGGACTGATCCTCGGCCGAAGGCCACCGCAAAGCCAGTGTTGGATTTTTGGGAGTTTTAAATTCTGAGCTGCGGCCGTAGGCCCTCCATTTACCCCATTTAAAATTACTGTTGTTTAAGTAGTAGTAAAGTTGTTGTATTTGTTGTCTGTTCTGGCATTGTTGTTGTTAAAAGTTCCTAATATCAAGAAAATTGATTTGGGTCATTTTTGTTTTTTCTATAGAAATTTATTAAAGATGGAAAAATAACGATTTTTTGGGAAAAAAATGGGGTGAATTTTTGAAAAATTCTCATATCTCGAAAACTGTCACTCAAATTGGAAAATTTTGTAGAGCAGTTATAAAGTCCGGTAAAATACATTTCATATAACATCAATATTTTCAAAATACATCCAGGGGTTCCCAACTTATACTGATTTTTATTAAAGATATATTCCGATCTTGCGATGGCAATATCTCCGAAAGTAGGTTCGACCCGAACCTTTTGTTGTTGTTGTTGTAATTAATTTCTAGAGCCCTATTTGGGCAAAACAAAAAAACAACAGTCGCTAAAGTAAAATTTTTCATTTATATATAAACTACACAAAATACTGTATTTTCAATAAATTTTTATAAAATGTAAGCTGCACTAGATGAATAAATCAATAAATAAAAAAAAAAAAAAAAAATTCGTTATTTAATTTTGACTTTAAAACAATTAAAATAACTGTAAATTACGGTTAATCTAGAAAAAACAGTAATTGAATTTTTGACTGTAAAACCATTTAAATAACTGCGATTTACAGTCATTTCATAAAAAACAGTTTTTGTTATTTGACTGTAATTTGTGACTGTCGGTTGCAATAAATTGTAAAAGACAGTAAAAAAAAAAATGACCTACAATTTCCAGTTAAAATGACTGTAAATGTAATGGGAGTCTTTTTGACTGTTTTTACAATTGTTTTTACTGTTAAATTTGTTGTTTTTACCGTCATATTTTTTTGAGTGTGTGGTACACATTGACTCCATGTTCCCTTGTTGAAGGGGAAATTTTTGTACCTTTTAAAGAATAGGGCAAAAATTACCCATATGAAGGGGATGTAAAAGGTTAAAGCTTTTTACAAAATTATTTTCCGTAATATCTGAACTAAAGTTTGCTGAACACATAATACACCTCAGATGTAAGAATCGTCTAGTTTTATATGTGGATTTAACACAAGAAAGCATTAAAAGGGGGAAACTTTGAGCCCCCTACAAAAAAAAAACTTTCAAAACGCTGGAACACGTATATTTTTTTTTTTTTTGGTAACCCTTGTTCCCATTGTCAGAACCTTGTTTTTTTCATGCTGTACAGAGTAATTTATGCACAGGCGACACTGATTTTTAGGCATAGGTTTTCGCAGTCGATTTCGAGTAATTATGACCTACTGAAATACGAAATTAATATCAGATTTGCCGAATCGACTCTGTTTCTCCAAATATCCTTGGTTTAAAAGTGCAAAAGTAGCTGTTTTGAGGCATATTTGACATCACATAGACAGTGTGATAAGTTTTTGCTAATGAAGTCATAACCTTCCTCTTCAAACCTTACCTTTTTTTTAAAGTGTGGTTTGTTTGTCTAGATTAACTTTAGTTCTCGAGAAATCCTTGCTCGAAAAAGCAAAAATAAGTGTTTTGTTTGTAAGGTGTTGAAATGGGTTAAAACTCGGAAGGTAAGGATCTAATTGGAAAAGTTAAAATGCTGAGTTTAATAAGGAAGTTTATTATTTTTTTACGACGCTAACAAAAATTAATTACACTTTTTGCCGTGAGTGTTATAGGTTAGGTTAGGTTAGGGTGGCGGCAATACTGCCACACATAGACCACAAGGGTCCATAGTGATACCACAAACTCTCTTATTAAAATCTATTCATAAACTCTGGTCCTTTCAGTATGATGTTTGTCCAAACTGAAGGATCCTGTCAGTACAGCGAATCTTTTAATGTCACTTAGGTGAATTTTAGTGAGTTCCTTTAAGGAGTTGCTAAACGGCTGTCCAAAGCATTTTAGTCTAGTTCTTGCCAAAGCAGGGCAGAGACATAAAACATGTTCAATTATTTCCTCTTCTTCAGGCTCTTGACAGTTTCTGCACCAGTTGTTCGAGACTATGCCCAATCTTAAGGCATGATGCCCAATTAGACAATGACCAGTCACAATACTGGTCAGCAAACTACACTCACTCCGCGTCAAAGATAGCATATAATTGGAATATTCTGCTTTGTGAAAACGAGGCCAAAAGTGCTTTGTTATAGCGCTAGTAGGGAACTGTTCCCATCGTCTGTTTGTCACTGTTAGCAATTGCTAATAGAAGAAGAAATGTTAAGGCGGGGCTGGAATTTTAATGGGTTGAGCTTCTAGAAGAGCTCCATTTTTTGCTAATAGATTTGCCTTTTTATTTCATGAAATTTCGCAATGCGATGGCACCCACATTAGAGATACCTGATTTTTTTCGCTGATGTAAGTTAAATCGGTATAAAATTGAAAAACTATCTTTGATTCAAAACAGTCTGATTTTAAAGGTTTTACTTAGCTAAGCAAAGTTTTGTAGGCCACTCCTTTGCCGAAAAGATCGATAGGCAACAAAAGAAGTATAGCGTTTAAAGATTCTGAAGAGGTGGACCTCAAGGCTCCAGTGATGCCGATGAATAAAAGACATTGTAATCTTTCTAATTTCTTTTGTATGTATGCTGTGCTTAGCGCTGTCCACCAGCCTTACTATTGCAGTGTAGATCCAGATGGTAATTTAAGGGTCAAAGCTCCAAGTGATTCCGTAGTATTTTTTACAAGCAAAGAAAGCACCGTATGCCTTATTTATACGGTGAGTGTTATATTTCTTCAAAAATGCCTCAAAACAACCATTTTTGCATGGTGTAGTAATGCCCAAAATAAAAACGAAATAACGCCCAAAATATGAAATAACGCTAAAATCAAAAACGAAATAACGACCCAATTATTATCATATGAATTTGAGTGATAAGTATTTTGAAAATAGCTCCCAAAATTTGGGCTTTATCTCGTTTTTTTTTTTTTTCTTTAAGAAATAACATAACAAAGACCAAATATTGGGCGTTATTTCCAAAATGATTATCGCCCAAATTTATATGAAATAACTTGGGCGTTGTTTCGTTTTTGTTTTTGGACGTTATTTCCTAACGCCTTTCTTTAATATCTTCGTACAATTGAAAAAACAACAAAGTCATTTCAAAGTCAAAAATATGCCTCAAAGGCACATGTTAAGTTAATTAGGGTTAAATCTACATGAGGCCAGTTCTTTCAGCCGCGGTTCTTATTTGAAACCGTACATAACCATACCTATATTAAGAAGGTCAAAACAAACGTTTGTGCAAAATGCAGCTTTCTAACTTAAATTGCATAGTTGAATCCTTATCACAGGCATAGCCAAATCAGTCAAGTTCAATTATAGTGCAGTCATTTGGTAGTTTTACCTGGAAAGTTTTGCGGGATTTTTGCAAATGGGTTATTTTATAGATTTCGATGTGCTCTTTCGGAATTTCAACTTTGCTACCTCGAATCGTGTTCGCTCTCGCCGCCATATTGGAAAAATGGCGTCCAAAATCAGTTTTTTGCAAATATCTCTTTAACGGTTACATTTGGAGAAAAATATAATGAGGCAATATTGTAGCTTATATATAGCTTAAATTTTCTATAAAAATGACCTCTCAATTATTTTCGTACGATTTATAACCCAGGAGATATCTTTGTTTGAAATTTCACAAAAATTTATATATTGTGCATGCCGCTTATGAGTAGGCACAGTTATGTGTTGAGCTTAAAATTACGATAACTCATGAATGGTGAGTCATACGATTAAAGTAAAAATATTTATTTATAGGGAATCACTTGCACGACAAGCTTCATATGGTTTGTTTTCCGCATGACCTATAGTTAAGGAGATATTTTTTGAATAAATCAGAAATTTAGAAAAAAACCATTTTTTCAAAATAGCTCCAAAACGTACTACTGCGCACTGCGCAGTACTATGTTCAGTTTTGAATGATTTTCAAGTCGCGATATCTCATGAAGGGTAAGTCTGACGAAAAAACACTTCGAAGAGTAGGAAATTGAACATTCTACAAAACGCATGAACAATTTTTTTTCTAGGACTAAGTGTTTTGGAGCTATTTTGAAAAAATGTTTTTTTTCTAAATTTCTGGTTTATTTAAAAAATATCTCCTTAACTATAGGTCATACGAAAAAGGGATTCCCTATAAATATATATTTTTACTTTAATCGTATGACTCACCATTCATGAGTTATCGTAATTTTAAGCTCAACACATAACTGTGCCTACTCATAAGCGGCATGCACACTATACAAATTTTTGTCAAATTTCAAATAAAGATATCTCCTGGGTTATAAGTCGTACGAAAATATTTGAGGGGTCGTTTTTATAGAAAATTTTATAAGCTACAATATTGCCTCATGATATTTTTCTCCAAATGTAATCGTTAAAAAGATATTTGCAAAAAACTGATTTTGGCCGCCATTTTTCCCATATGGAGGCGAGAGCGAACACGATTCGAGGTAGCAAAACTGAAATTCTGAAAGAGCACATCGAAATCTATAAAATAACCAATTTGCAAAAATTCCGCAAAACGTTCCAGGTAACATCATTTTATTCTCCCAAATGATTGTACTATTATGTAGCACCTACTCCAGAGAATTGCGCAAAGTTTCATACCTAAGTATAAAAAAACATAGTTCTTATAGAAAATGCAATAAATAATCTTGTTTTTTTTTACAAAATAGTTATAACTTATATAAGTTTACCATAAAGTTGCCAAAAAGTTCAAATCAATAAATTATCTACCTAATTGTGTTTTTATGCTTGTTCGAATTCTACCTATAGTACATTTATGTAGGTAATTCTCAGAAAATCTCTCGTGACCAAACAAAAAAATCTACATATCAGATAACATAATAATTTGAATAAATACAATTTTTTTTATTATTTCCGGACGTTCCTAAGATATTTAGTCACTGACCATATTTTTTTTTTTTTTTTTTTTTATTCAACTAATGTTTTTACAAAAAAAAAAGGTAAATACTTAATTTTGTTTTAAAACAACTCAAATAATTCTTTTTTGTGAAATTTAAGATTTACGTTCCAATTAAGTTGCATGTTCTTCATTTCAACATGTTAATAAATTTTAATAAGAAAAAGTCAAATTTAGTGTATTTATTGGCAAAATTAGCATAATTTTGTAGGTTTTTAACTTGAATCTTGTAAATATTTTCATGACAACATGTTTGAAGATAACGAAAATCTTCTATCTGCTGCTAAATCGAAGAAAAAAAGTTAAGAAATATTTAACTTTAACAACAAATTTATTTTTAATTTAAACATGCGCATAAATAACGAAATAAAATGACGGGAAAATATTTAATTAAGTTAAAAAAAAAATTCAATAAAATATAACTAATCAAAAAAAGAAGGAAAAAAATACGTGGTTTTTTTATAAAGATCAAAAATTTAAATAAAAAATGCGTAAAGCTTAAGTTGCCAAAAATGGTTAAAAGAGTCAATCAATTTATTTATTGTGTTGTAGGCTGGGTGGTCGCTTTCGACTTCGTTTGTATGTAAAGTGCTTTTTAATAAATTTCATTTTCATATGGTTAAAATTTCATATTTTTTATTTTACATTTACGAGTATTAGCTGAGTCACAGCAGACTCAATTAAGAGATCATCTTCATCATCATCGTCATTTGATGGCGTCCAAAATCAAGATCACGCTTCAGATGACAACATTATCTTTCTTGCATAGATGATCTGTTTACTTCGGATTCGATCGTTTCGATTTTGAGTTTGAGTTTGCGTTGGACTTAATTAGCGTTTATATTACGGGGGGAAATAAATTTACATAATTATTAAATATGATTTGCATAATTTGTCAAAATTGCGGCAAAAACTGTGACAAATTTATTTATTATTGTAAATAGTTAATAGAGAAGCCACAAGTTATTTTCAAATGAACTGACAATATGCCGACATTTGTCATTTGTTTGGAAAAACCCTTTTCAAAGTTAAAAGCCTTTGTGATTGGTGACAATCGCAAGGTGCAGCATAGCAATATTGTCTAAGCGAAATATGAAAATATTTTTTATTTCCTCAATTGAAACTTTATTTTTTCTGTTAAAATTCAAAATAAGTGATTGCTTCTTCAAGTTTTTTTATCACCTCTCAAGCGTAGAGCGTCCACAAGCTTTCAAGGAACATATTTCTCCACAACTTTTCTCCAATTTACGTATCTATTTCTTGTTTTAGCGATTGCCTATACGATATTTTCATAAGGCCTCATTTCCTGCTACTTTTATGCCTTTATTCTATTATCACATTATCAAAAGCGATACTATAGTCGATGAAGTCTATGATAATCCGCCTGTTGTTTTCTAATAAATCCCCAACTTTTCTCAGACTCTGGTGAAAGCTTCTTGCCCAGCACTTTGGAATAGGTAGATGGAATCATTATGCCATTGTAGTTTTAGCATAACGACAAGTCATCATTATGGAAATCTAACTAGTGTTCTTACGACACAGTCTTCAGGAATACGTTATATTTTCCAGACTTGCATGAATTCCAGAGATACCCTTAATCTTTCTACTTACCCGACACATATTCTTAATTTTTTTAATTTCAATAATTCTTAAACGATCTGTATTACTAAGTTAATTTTCAAAGGCCGCAATTGTCTCGGTTTTTAAGGGATATCTCCCAATCGGTTAGTCGCATAGTAAAATTTTTTAGAAAAATTTTTAAAAAATTCACACGTATTTTATAGACGATTCTAAGCATTTTTTGCCATATAAACTTTTTTCGTAAGATGCCTTGCTTTTGAGTAAAAAGGCATTTTTCCGTACGCTTAGTTGAAAAAAGTAAAAAAAATCGATTTTTGGAAGAAAATTTCGTCCCTATACAAGTGAAAAACACTAAGTCAGTTTTTTCTAGCCATGAGTTATTTGGTATTTCTGGTCCAAAATAGTATAGTCTTTGTGTGATGAGACCCAATTACCCATAGTTTTGTTAAAAAGTGGTTATTTTCATCATAAAAATATAAGAAAAACACCGATTTACATACAAAATTTTTGGTAATCTTAATTTTTCAGGCAAATGTTACGAGCCAAAAACATGTTTTTTTTTCCAAAATGGGCTTCAGGAGAATCAAAAGTGCTCTTCAGGTTTCTCTCGGAATGAAAAAAAAAAATGGCAGGTGTCATTTTTGAGAGTCCTTCTATCATTTTTGTTTCATACAAATCGAACCAATCAAATGTATGAATGCTGTTTGTAGAGAATATGGTTCTACACAGAAAAAATCCGAGTAATTACACAGGTTTACAAAAAAAAAAGGTCATGCCGTTTTGACCAGACCATTTATTTCCTAGGCATTTTGACGCCACAGAGAAGTGATTTCATGGTATTATAACCATTTAGACATCTATATGACCTTGAAATCTCTTCTCTGTAACGTTTTCGGAAAAAACGGACCCCGGATTCGGATTAAGGGCGTTAAAATACCTAGGAAATACATGGTCTGGTCAAAACGGCATGACCTTTTTTTTGTAAGCCTGCGTTTTTATTGTTCGACGCAACGAGATAGAGATATTCTTAAAAACCCCGATTTTCAGAAAATGTGCAGTGAATCGTTAGAAAGAAAAAGTCTGTAAAGAGTGGAATTGATATATCGCCATAAAAACAAGTCGTAGAAAAAAAAATCCAGAAAATTTTTGCAGAAAAATTTTTGAGATGCAAGACTGTTCACAAACATTTCTCAGCAAAAATAGCCATTAGCGAGTTATTTGCAAATAACAAATTTTCGTGACCTTAGACCTGAAATATCTCGAGACTTTTGTGTTTTTTAGCCATTCTACAAAACAAAGGATTGAAGTTTCAATTAAAAGTTGAATAAAAATACAAAAAGTTGAAGGTTAGAATCCCTGAAAAAGTCTTATGTATTTTTATCAGACTTAAAAATGTTGGTATATGTCAAAAAGAATTCAATAAATAAGAGTTGGAAGTCCACAGAAACTGGCCTAAGCATCAGACCACCACAAAACAGTGAAATCTAGACAAGTTAGTTATTTTCTTTTGTGAAGAAGAATTATTCTTTCGACATTCCCATCTAAGTAGCTCATATTGAAGTACAATAGGATGCATCTGTTAAAATATTTTCTGTGATGTTAAGTTCAAAATCAAAAGTATACCTTTGACAAGCAACTCCATCACAACAAATGCTATGGACAGACAGAAAATTCACAGAGCGTTAAACAAATGTGTGTCAAAAGACAACAACAACGACGACAACGAAAGGACATTGTGACACACAAATGACATGCCCTAGAATTGTGTGCAAACATGTGACAATAAACGCACAAAGCGCCAAAACATGGCTTAAGACACAAACACAAAGGATTACCAACACACAATGGCAGGATCAAAATAAATTTGTGGTGTTGGATTTTCATTGTCAACTGTGAGAGATCAGCAGAGGATTCACAGAAAGAAGTCCTTTGTCTGTTGCATTCAAAGATTTTCAATTAAACGCTGCTGCGCATTGTTATAAAAGGGAATCTTCTTCGTGGCAGTTGTTATCCTGGCAATAAAAATTTATGCTCATTATAGAGAGTGTAGAATAGGGAAAGTGAAAAAAATATACAATTCTTTGAAAAGATCAATTTTCTTATGGCTTTGGTTAATTTATGGATTTTTAAGATATTTCAAGATATATACCACAATTAAGGAAAATAATAGGAAAACCCCGTAAAAGTCAAAGTCATTGAACAAAAGCGTAGAAAGCAAATGTTTTGAAAACCGCTCATTATAGCGTAAATTTATTACAAGGATCTGTTTAGTTTTGTTTAAATTTCATGAAATATTAAAAGAAAAATAAATAAAATTAAAGGAAACAATACGTAAATTATGGAAATATGAGTTGTGTTTTTTTCTTTTTTAAAGAAGGTCTTCCTACTGCATTTGTGCATGTTCCTCCTACAGCGCATAAATCAGACGTTGCACAGCAGCGATCATCAACAGCAGCAGCAGCCACAGGGTAATCGCATCATTTTCAAAGGATACGCGCTGTGCACCGCTGATATTCAAGTCAACGCCTTCGGCGACACTGCACCGTGTGATGGTGGTAGCAATATGCTGCGTTCCCTGATAATGAGCTGATACCTTGCGCGTTGGCAAAACATATCCTTGTTTTGTTGGTTTTGTTGCGTACAGCGGGTGATTTTCTTGCCCAAAGTCGAAAAAAACTCTATAACTCTTTCTATACAAATGTTGCTTTTATGATTTGTATGTCTTTGCATATAGGATTTTAGTGCTTAAGTAAAAAAAGGATTCCGGCAGTTTTTCTAATGAAATTGTTTATCAGCGAATTCCACTGAAACATTATGAAAAGGTATGTACTTAGCTATCTGACCACCTGTCGCATCTTTCGTCTTGCTTGGTTCTTGTTGCGGAGGTATGATGTGATTTCAGAATTTTCTTCTGATATCTGAAAAGTCGCCTGTCAATGATGAACGAAAACTTTGCTTCACATTCAGCTTCAAATTTATGTAGGGTGCATCGCATAAGGTTACGAGGCTTCTATGAGTTGATAGAGGAGTCCCAGACTAACAAAAAATTGCAACCGAAGTGGAGTCTAAAATGTACACCGGAAGAGCTATAGGGTTAAAACTAATTTTCTGACTTGTTTAACAAAAAAAAATTTCTTGAGTCATGTTAGAAAAAACTTATTTAAGGCAAACTTTTAGCTAATTGTATGAGCTTTCTAAAAATGTATAAGGTTTATAGAGTTTTAAAGGATTTCGCAAAGTTCTGGACATTTAGAGTTGATATTTTCAATTTTTTGACTTTGGCGGCCATTTCAGTATGAAAAGGTCCCATTAATATACCCTTTTATAATTTTTTTTTTTTTTTTTGAATTCTCGTTTAGTTTCCTTTAATTCGGTAGTGCATTTGTTACACCAATTTTTTGAGTTGTGGCCAGAAAAAAATAATTTTCAAGAACAACCCGTTTGAAGGCTCCAGCGCGCACATCATATGCAGCGCAATGCATGCGAGTAACCCGTGTGTTGCTTAGAAAAGTATTTTTTTCGACTTCAAATTGAAAGGTTGGTATGACAAATGTACTATCGATTTAAAGGAAATTTAACGAGGACTCTAAAACAATAATAAAAAAGGAAAAAGGAATAAGAATTGAAAATATCAACTTTAAAGGTCCAGAATATTGCGAAATCCATTTAAGCCTTATAAGCCAAATACACTCTTAGAAAGCTCATACAATTAGTTTGTTAGTCTAGGCCTCTTCCGTCACCTCCCAGGAGCTTCGTAACCTATGCTAAAGACAGTGTTTAAAATTCAGCATGGCGATGATCCTAGACAAAGTCCTAAATAAGACTGAAACGGTATCTTTAACGAACACTTTAGAAGATCTCGACTGTTATGGCGAAATCTGCCAACTATCGTTCACACTTACAAATATGCAAATTAAAACGGTAAATCCGAGATCAATATAGAATCACCATTTCAAAAGATTATTTTTTAACTTTGCCGAAAATACACAGAACACTACTTACATATTTTGTAAAGCTATAAATCCAAAAGAAGCTTTAATCTAAAACAGAATATCATAATTTATGTTCTTTTAAATTAATCTGGCACAAAAATTAAAGAAAAAAAAAAAATAATCGTTAGCGAAAAATTATCAAAAAATTAACCTAAATATATGAAACATAATGATATATTAAATAAATTTCATATGCGTGCAAGTTTTTTTTTTTTTTTTTTTTTGAGAACAATAAAAATTATCTTGCGAATATCTACGCGTATCATTCCGGTAATAAAATTATCACCGCGGGCTTGGTTTTTTTTTACATACGATGAACAAGATCCAATTATTGATGAACAGGTTCCAAAAGCAAAAGAATGATAGTAATAACAATCATATTGTGTTCGAAAATAAATTTCATTTAAATGGGCATTTCTTTTTTCTCTTTTTGCATGACTTGGGATAATCACTTTCAAAAGTATGTATATTTATTCATACTTAGATTCACATACGAAGTTGGTTTAACAAACTTATCCACAAAAAAAAAAATTTGTATTTTTGAAATTTGATATAATTTAAGAAATTTTTTTGATATTTTTTATAAAAAAATTTGTTTAAGAAAAAAAGTTGCAAAAAATTAGAGATACAAAAGCAAAATGATATCCGGTTTAGCGTGGAATGCCCTATATGGACATACATAAATGTACGAACGAATTTCTCAACTCACCAGCTGATTTATGAATGACATGATTAAGGAGAATTTAAAAAAAAAAATAATAAAACTATCTGAACGCCAATTACAATATTAAAATTTCATCAATGTAAAACATGCTAAAATGTAGAATCGATCAAATCAAAAAGTGAACAACAAAATGCCTCAAGCTCTTTTGAGTTGTTCTACATAATGAAGATCTATCAACATATAAAAATTTTTATGTGTCTATTCTGATGTTGGGTAATCAAAACTTTGCTGTTAGAAAGGTTTTTTTTTTTCATTTGAATACAAAACAATTATTTAAATCGTCATTAAATTCAGCATATATTTTTGTATTGCATCATCAAGTTAGTTCCGTAATTTAACTTCAACAATTCTGGATTCTAGACTTATACTTTTTTTTAGCCTATGTGGTCTGGTGTGGGCGAACAAAGCTTAAATCTCCAAATATTCGGACGTTCTGGCAATGACTTAAATAGTATCTTACCAAAAGCATTGTCAATATATCCAAGGTGTTATAGATATAAAGCGGAAGCCCAACGTAGGCAAATTAAAAGAGATGGCATTAAATGCCTTATAGGGAACCCCTCTGATGCAATGCCAAAAACGGTTTCCCAGAGGGGAGATCCCGATGAAAAGGAAGAGTTTTTAGTCGGTAGGACGTTTAGGAGAGTCAGACACGACGGGTACTGGTGATGATCGGGCCTAAGAGCGCAAATGCTTTTTCACTTCTCATCCCCCAAAAAAAAAGGTATTATCGATGGAATAAAAACCGTATAAAGCCGAGATTTTGCAAAAAAATGCCTTGGTTTTTATTTTATTACGATCTCAAAAATACTCGGAATTATTTTTTTGTATAGAAATCGCTGGGTTAAAACGCTCTACAAAAATATGTCACGAAAAATTTCACTATGGTTCACCCAAGACAAGAAATGCTAAGAACTTAAGATAATGCGTAAAAAAGTGTAATAAAAATCCAATGTGAGAAGTCTTCATCGGTTTTGACGTTTTTATGGCTCTCGAGATGAAATTTCGACTTTTTAGCATTCAGCGACTAGTAGTGAAATTTTAAAGTAAATATTTCTGTCATACTTTCTGACTTCATATTTCACCCGTTTTAGGTGTAATTATTGTACCTTTTTAAGAAAAAGTTAAAAATGACCCATATGTGGGGGGCTTAGAGAGTAACAGTTCTCCACAAAAATGTTCCACGTAATATTCTACAAAAGTTTGCTAAGCACATGATACACCTCAGATGTAAGGATAGTATAGTTCGGTATAACACAAGAATGCATTTAAAAGGGTAAACTTTGACCCCTCCTAAAAAAAAATTGAAAATCGATTTGCATTTATGCCCGCTAGTAATAATGGTCATTCATCAAAAGTACAATAACAAAGAAATAAAAATCTTAAATTAATACAAAAACTTCTTAGAAAATCTAAAACGTTTTACTACAGAAAAATTTTAGCATATAAAAACTTACGCATGCGCAGAAGACGTGAGCCAAGAAGAAATTGTGGCGGTAAATGTAATATGTTCACTAGTTGTTGCAACAAAAATATTCAAAAGATTTGTACTAATATGCAAAGAACTCTTAACTGGTTAAAAATAGAGAAAACAACAACACCAACAACCGACGTTAGAAATGAAAGAGGTTTTTCTTTTTTGCTCTTCCTTATTGTAATTGAAAAGCGGCGTTTGCGCAAGTCTTAATACGCCTCCACTTTATGGGACACTATTAAAAATGGTAACATCAGCAGCAGCTGCCGACGACTAACGCTCTCATTGCTAATGCCGGGCACATTGCAGTGAATGCAGCCTACAATACGGGAAGCGGTTTTAAGAAGCAGCAGAAGCAGAAACAGCAGCAGCCAGCAGTTTGAGATACGCGATTACTCCATTTATGGCCATTAAGTTCAAAATTTTTTTTGTTTTTTGTGCTGATGGTACTATGCTTAACCGCTGAGACAGTGGGATAATGCAAAAAATGTTCAACTAAAAAAATGTTAATATCACGAGATAAAATATTCCTTTAAGGGCATTTTAAGCAAAAGAAAATCATTTTCAGCTAAATTTTTACAAATCGGGGGGAAAAAATGAGTTGAATTGAACTAAGTATACGCATAAGAAGTGAAATTGTGGGCGTGGCACTTATTCACTTACGCCAACTCTGCGACCAACTGCTGGTATTCACTTTCGGCACCTTATTATCAAATTTCATGCAAATAGCTTGTATAGTTTGCGAGTTATAATGGTATGTAACGAAAAGTGTCGCGACCTTGAAGTTTTGAAATTTGTGCCCTTCTTGATCTAATGAATGCAAATTAACCACTGTGCAAAGGATTGAATTTCTACTGCAATGAAATTTCTCTGCTATGTATGTGCGCAGCGCTCAAGACTTCTTCTTTTGTGTTGTTATCAGAGGTTTTGCATCTGTGACGCGTACAATTACGAAACAGACACTCAGCGGCGGATTCTAGTTAGTGCCAAGCTGGCTGCTGGCTTGTAGTGGCAGAATGGTTAACTATTCTCAGCAAATCATTGCATGTATGTAACTGCCTGTTGTTATTGTTGTTTGCTTGGAACATTTAACACGCGTTTTGTCAGAGTTACCAATTGGTTTAAAATATTGAATAATTTTCTTCCATACGGCGCACAGTGGTATTTTGGCGAAAAAAAAACAGAAATGGTTTTGATGCGCTATTTGTTTTGTTTACAGTGAGTTAAGAAAATCAATTTGGCCAAAAAATGGAAATTTCAAGTGTAGGTGAATTTTTTTTCACAACTTTCGACGTGAATTATCTCAACAAGAATGTGTCGATGAACTCAGTTCTTTATGTGGCAATAAATATTGTGAATTCAATCGTGGTCGTAGCAAAATCGTCATGTGACATATTGTGAGATAGAGGCCTCCTTGATCATTAGTTCTACTTCAATATATTCGATTTTGCATGAACACTTAGTTTTAAAAAAAATGTATGCTTTTTAGATACCCCATAATTTATCAATAGCTCAAAAAAAGGCTCGCCAAATTGATTTTTTTAACTCACTGTAAACAAAACAAATAGCACTTGTGCATCAAAACGTTGTGAGTACGTTTATGCTAAAAAATGTCAAACTTTATTATGGTGTTGCCAGATTTTAGCTATTAACATTAGTGTTGCCAGTTCCCGAAATATAAATAGTACCCCTCGTATATTATAATCAAATTTTACTTAAATCAGAAACTTCAACTTTTTATACCCTTCACCCAGCGTATATTCACTTTGTCCTTCCGTTTGTAACGCAGAGAAGGAGGCGTGGCAGACATAGAAAAGTATATATATTCTTGATGAGCGTCACCTCCTGAGTTGATATAACCATGTCCGTCAGTCTGTCTTGCTGACTGGGTGGCAGGCTGGCTGTGTGTGGAAATTCATTTTTTGGGGAAACTGACCAAGATAATTCAATGAAATTTGGTACACTGCCTCCGCTATTAAAGAAAGCTCGTGGGATTGAAAATGAGCGAAATCGGTCAACGGACACGCCTACCGCCTATACAAAAAATATATTCAAACTGCAACTTTAGGAGTATTTTTCACGACAATGCAACCAAAATGCACATAAATACTACGAAATGTAAATGCAAGCTCTGCGCAAAACCTGGGTGAAACCGGACAAGAGGGCGTGGCTCCTCCCATATAAGCAAACGTTTCAAAGTGCTATACTAAAAGAGATTATTTAGATAATCCAACTTAATTTCACTCATATACTAAAGACTTTAAATGCATACTCTGAGCTGAAACTCGACTAACTTGGACAAGAGGGCATGGCACCTCCAATATAAACAAAAGCTTCAAAACGCTATACTGAAAATGTTTTTTGAGATAATCCAACAAAATTTCACTCAGACACTAAAAACTATAAATGCAAGCTCTGAGCAAAATCTGGATGAACTCGGACAAGAGGGCGTGGCACCTCCGATATAAGAAAAATTTTCAAAATACTGCAGTGTAGGGTATTTAATGTTTGGCCAGGCCAAAGGTTGCACCCTTACTAATTTTACTTTCCCGCTACACGTGTAATGCTCCTTACGTTTTAGAAGGGCAGTAACACCATTCACTTTGCCAATGAATGTTAGTTGATCCAGCGCCTTTTATACATATATGTAAGAAACCTCATTCATCTGCCTGAAATAGTTTCTGAGATATAAATTAAAACACAATTTTTTGTACTTTTTAATCCAATGTGCAGCAGAAGAGCTTTGTATAAAATTACATCAATTGTTGAGCTGGCAACACTACTCTTGCTTTTACCGCTGGTTTTAGTGGCCGCTATTAAACGATTTAGATCTTTGGTTTACAGCATTTGCTGGCGCACTAGAATACGAAATAGATTAATGCAGGATTACATGAATGGAAAGCGGACTTGCGTGCCGATGAGTTTTCAAATACGTACCATACCATAGCAACTACTCGTACATACATATTCAAGAAGAGTTAAGAAATGATGGAAAATTTAAAATCCTTTTGAACGTTAAAACGTGCACTTTCTTAAACACCGACAGTAGCTTTTTATTTTCAACGACTGGCGCCTAAATATCTAGCTGGCACGCCTACTCAATAGTTGTTAGTAGTCCTTTCTGCTCTTGCCGAACAGCACATTTTAAACAATTCATTTTTAAATTGTTGCCTCAAATAAAACCATTTCAAATTGTCTCAACCTTGAAACGATTTTTTAAAATGATCAAAGCATTAAAATACAAAACAAAGATAAGATTTTGCAAAACGAATCACCTTTCTGCTGCTTGTCACAACGTCTCTGTGTCACAGTGGGATGCGGTAGCTTCAAAGTCTTGTGTGACAAACGTATCATTCGTTACTAATTCGTTCGAATACTTTTGCACAACTGCATTTTTATTTAGGTAAATGCCTCTTTTTTTTCATCTAAGCAGAACAAACAGATTTGTATGCTATAGAAAATTTATTGTTTTGAAAACGTGAATTTGTTGCGCCTTTGATTAAGCGGCATTTTCAAAAGACACAGTTTGAATTGTCACAAAAGCATCGAAAATCAATTGACAACTATTAATAAGCGATTCAAATTGCAGGTGCAATTTACAAATTTAATAAGAGTACACTGGGGTTTGCGCAAACGATACGCTTTAAAGTGATAAGAATTTGGAAATAATAAAAAAATGATATATTTAATATACCTAGACGAATTAAGTAATTGATATATACATTCTGAAATTGTGAAATGAAAAACTAGGGTTTGTATATATCAACGATCAAAGTTTGCCAATTTTTACGAAACTTTCGTGAAATATGAGAAACAAGTTAAGTAACAAAAATCTTAATTTCTTATAGGATTTTTTTCTGTAGACCAGTGTATGTTTCCAATATAAGAGGAACCTTCGCAAGACATCTTGAGATACAGTCTACTATTTTTAACTCGCACATTTTGCACTGATTCAAAAAAATTCAAGATTCAAAACTTCTCTGTATATTTTGACGCTGAAGCTTTTTATCAATGTAAAAAAAAACCTGATTTTCACAAATACTTCTGTATACTGTATTTTATACAAACAAAACTTCAGGTCAATGTAAAAAAGCGATATTTATGATATGGTAACACTTGAAAGTTGCAACGCATTGGTAATGCAGGATTGCAGTAACTTTCATACATTTCTGCGAGAGAGAAAGAGAGCATAAACAAACAAAAAAGGCACAAAGAAGAGAGTGAAAAACTACTTTTGCCACTAAAGCATAATTTTGTTGCGGTCACTAGAAAAAGTATATTCCCTGAACTGAACCGACGCAGATCAAACAAAACAAGTCAGTACACTTTTTGTTTTTATATCAATGTACTGTCAAGGCAATTGCACGCGACACTGAACTGAAGTATTTGATAAATAAAAAGCGGGTACAAGATATAACGTTTATTGAAACAAAAAGACCCCTAAAGTTTAAGAATGTACATTTGTCATCAAAATAAAACAAAACTGAATCTACCGAATTTCAATATAGCTTTTATACTTCGAGAGATAAAATGGGTTTGAAATAAATGTTAGAAAGTAAGGAACCTTTCTCTGAAAGAACAAAGCTTGGGTAAAAGTTTTTTTTCGGTATTTCTTAATTAAGAATTAACACAAAATCTATTATATAATATGCAGAACATATCTAAGCAGTTAATCTAATCTTATTTAGCTCTCATAGAAGATAAGAAATCATTTTACTGTTTTTAATTGTATGGAAGGCGAGACGCCCAAATTTTTTTCTTTGCTCTACGGAAGTTTTTTCTAATCTAGGGTAACCAACCGTCCCGGATTTTGCGGGACAGTCCTGGGTTTTCCTCTCTCGTTCCGCATTCAAAAACGTTCCGTAAATGTCCCGCATTTTCAAGTATGTCCCGGAATTGTCCCGGATTCAAGATGGACGCATATTGTTTCTTGTAATTTTTTTATTTTATTCTACAACATTTTTAATTTATGGACCATATACCATAAGTGACAGAAATCATATGTCATAGATTATAGACCATGAAGTCATTTATTATGGACCATAGACCATAAACGACAGATCATAGACCGTATAATGCGGACCATAGACCATGAAGTACAGAACATAGACCATATATTATGGACCAGAGACTATAACGGACAGATCATAAGACCAAAGATTATGAACCGATGACCATAAAAGGATAGATTATAAAACGTAGACTATTTCTTTTGCCCCATGTGTTAAAATAAATTTTTTCCTGTCCCAGATTGGACCATCAAAAAAATGGTCAGACTACTCTAATCGTAATCGTGTTTTCAGTTACTGTTCATGCGAAAGCTTTTTGATGAAAACGGTGAGTCGCACTATAAGAAGCATCATCAAAAAGCTTTCGAAATGAAAAGTAATTGAAACCACATGGATAACGAAACAGCCCTGTATATCACAGTTTTTCTATAAAGCTTTATTGTCTAGCGTAGTAATTTTTACAGTTTATGAAAAACACTGTAATTTTTTATTGAATATGGAATTTTCATCACAAGACTGAAGATCTCTTAGTGCAGTGACTTTTATGTCGAAATTGTATAAAATGTAAGGAGAAATGTCACGCTGTATATAAGACTCCAAGAAATTGATATTTTTCTGAATAAAATTACAAATCGATTTTTCAGACCAAATCAACAAAAAGAACAACAATTAAATTTCTTTAATTTATAAACCAACTAATTTAATTTAATAAAATGTACCCTAAGACTCCGTGCATTATTCCAGTGCAGGTGGTGCTCAGAGAAAAATGAATTCCTCAAATTCAAATTAGTCAAATATATCAAAGAAACGAAAGAAATACGGTAGCACAGGATACAAATGAAAAAAAGAAAAAAACAAAGAAAAAAAGGCAATTAATTAGAATTGCTACCGACGACCACTCTTTTCCAAACATGCCATGAGACCCATAATTTAAAATACAAAAATGTCATCTCATTAGAGATACAGTTTAACAGCGGTTATCAGCAGATGTGTCAATAACAACATGAGTTCAGAGATACGCTGCTCTCTCTCTCTCTCTATAAATGGTGACATTGACACACAGACGGTGACACTTTGTCTGACCAAAAGTCGAAAAAAAAAGTTAATTGATTTTATTTTTCTGACAATAAAAATTTTAATAAATTTAAGAATTTTCGAAGGGTTACCTCTATTTTATAAAAAAAAAAAGTTCAAAAATTTCCAAGAAACGTTGAACCCTTGACACATTCCCAAAGGTATAAAAATGCAACGAGAAAGTAAAAAACAAACGCTTGAAATCTTTTAAAAAAATTCAATTTTAAATTAAAAAAGGGATCCCAAAAAATTCTTAAAGATTAAGCTGGTCCTAAAATAATAACAACAACAACAATAATGAGTCCTTTAAAATGTAGCATGGCAGCAATCACGTCCGATTGATTTCTTTTAACATAACGATCAACATCACGCAAGCGAGTCAAAGTAATACGTTCAAAGCAGCAGCCCTGCTTTAAGCAACTGATCTGGGCAAAAAAAAATCACAGACTAAGAATGTAACATTCACTGATCCATATCAAAAAATAAAAATACAGAAACAAAAATAACAAATCCAATTATGATTCAAATATACAAATATCCCAATATCAAACGTACGATTTGATTGATCCTCTTTTTTTTCTACAAGCCAAGAAATGTGTATTCGATCAAAAGGTTATCTTTTTTTTTCACCTTTCAAATGGAATTTTTTTTTTTTTATTTTTCAGGCAAAGTGACTGACATTTTCTAACGCATGATTAGACAATTTTGCGGCTAAAGCGTTGACAGCATCAGGCGGCAGTTCTTTATTCTCATTCTCTTTCAAAGTTCTTTTCTTGATACGAATGTACGATAGGTATATGGAATTGATTAGGGTTGATACGTTTGCTTACTCTTAGCAAGCAACTGAATTTCTTTATTGGTTATTGAGTAATCATGATCGTAACTAATCAACCAAGTATTGTGAAATGAGTATGAAAAGTTTTTGCACAAAGGTTGCCCTACTGCGAATAGCCCCTGAAATAGCCTGAACTGAAATAACGATTTTCAACAACAAAATTGGATATTTTCAATAATTTTTTAAGCTATGAAAATAAATGATATCAAAAGATAAATTAGTGCCTTAAAATATTTTAATCTTTTGTCTATTCGAAAATATTATTTACCACTTCCCCAACCCCATCCAGTAGTTGAAGGGGGGCGGTTGAAAAATACCTTGTTGATAGATCTTTTTTTAAAAAATTATTAAATATATAAATAAATGACTAGTAAGGGTGTTTTACTTATATGGGAGGTGCCACGCTCCCTCATCCGAGTTTACCTACATAGTTTTTGTTCAGAGCTTGCATTTACTATACTTAGTGTCTGAGTGAAATTTGATTGGATTATCTTAAAAAATGCTTTCAGTATAGCATTTTGAAACTTTTACTTATATGGGAGGCGCCACGCCCTTGAATTCACCTAGTTTTTGTGTAGAGCTTGCAGTCATTGTCCTTAGTATTTGTCTTTTTTGGTTGCGTTATCGTGAATAAAAAATGTATGATAAGGTTTTATAGCCAAAGGTTCAAACTATCGTTTGGAATCCAAAAATCAACACCTGTCAATACCTGATAGGCGCACATACGAGTTAAAGTTAGCTTTCGATTAATCGAACGATTTTTTTGAAAAAAGGCATCCATAAGCCCCGTGACGCTAAAATTCGCTAAATTTTTCCCTTTACCACCCTGTTTACCGATGTGACAGTTGGATGGGGTAAAAAAAATATTGTCACATTGGGCAGCAGGGGGCGTGGCAAAAGGAAAAATGTTTCGGAAAAACAATTATAAAAATTTTTTTATGGGATTTTCCAGAGAAATTTAAGGAAAACACTTCATTCAAGGTCGGCTCGAAAGTAGCTCGAAATTACTGCGTTAAAAAATTTCATCGCTTACTATTCCCGCGGATTCGTCTGGCTGAAAAAAATAAAATTTGCGATAAAACAAGTTTTTTTGGATTTTCCGGGAAAATTGGGAGTTTTCCGGAAAATGCTTTTAACCCAAAATTAGCTCGAAATTCGTGCATTAAAAGATTTCATCGCTAACTCTTCCCGCGGATTGGTCTGGCTGAAAAAATAAACTCAGCTATGCAGATCAATTTTTCCGCTTTTCCGGAAAATGGAAAATTTCCCAGACAGCTCGAAATTACTGTTGAAAAGCTCGAAAATAGCTCGAAATTCTTAACCAAAAAACATCGAAATCCGTCACACCTGCATAGCTCACTTTATGGACCTCAAAAAATGGCCATTCGACAGGTTTTCATGGTAAAAAGACATGATTATTGGCAGGAAATTCATTAAAATGTTGCTTTGTTTGATGATTTTTGTGCATTCGTCGAAAGTTCCCAACGGCTTTTAAATATGAATTTCGAATGTATTTGATGTAAAAAAAATAGGTTTTTTGAATGAAAATGAAGGTGGCAGGCTTATGGAGATCTTGGCTCTTGATGTCATGGGAAAAGAAGATGGAGAATATGAAAATTCTTATCTAAGTGCAATACAAGGTTTAAACGTCTGTCGTGAAACGCCCCATAAAGTAATTTTGGCCACAATTTGGGATCAAGAAAAAAAACAAAATCTTTAAAGGCTTCTGTAGACATTTTTCGTGCCAATGGCTTCGATAGTCTCTTCAATTGCAATACAAATACAGATTTGCAGTTAAATGTTTTAAGCATTATTCTCTCCCAACAGATGGGCGTTACATCAGATCGAATAAATTGATTTCATTCACAAATCAAATTTAAACAGTTGAGTCAATTCACAGCGCTAATTTTAAATAAATTCGAAAGGCTGTGTCGTATGCTTAAAAAGGGTACATTCTTTGAAATATTTTTACTTTAATTAATTACATTTAATTCTTTTTTGTGATGCAGTGAACCCGCCACTTTTGAGTGCCACTCAAGAAACCACCAAAAATTCCGGTTCAGAGCTCATGCAACTGCGCAGTGAATTTTATCAACTTTTGCATTACAATTGAAGTAACATTTTACATTTAAAAATCGCGCTTAACTTGGTTGCTTTGATCGTTTGCTAATGATAAAGGATCACATGCACCCCTGTGGTGGTGGTACGCAACATTAAATGCAACACCAACTAAGTATTTCTGTGGTGGTGTGGCAGAGTGGTGGAAATTGGCTTCATATGCCAACTTGCACAATTTTTCGTTACCGAATTCAAATTCAGCCAATTAAGCGAGGCATTCATCATCGCACCCTCCTCAGCACGGGTTTTTTTCACAAATTTTTCTTTTTTCGGTTTTTTGATGTGGGTCAACGGGTGCATTTTATCGTAGATAACATACCAAATGGTTAGTTTTGGTGTTGATCCTTAGCACTATGTTGAAATTTTTACGATTTCATAGATTCTATGGTGTTTTGTAGATTATGCCGCCTAGATAAGGTAGACAGGCTAAAAATTGTTGCAACTGTGCGGGTTTTCACAGCACGTAATTAATTAGTAGGTAAGTACAATAAAGCACCAAATTTTAATAAGAACATTTATATTAACACGTTGCTTGGACAGAAAAATTTTTATAAAGAGTTTTGTAGTCTACAAAATTAACTACAAAAAAGATTCTGAAAATTTTTTCGAACAACTCAATGCTCAGGAGATATTTTCTAAAAACCATTTCAGTCTCAGTATATGATCTTTTTTGTGGAGATGCACATTCTCTACGGGAGTTATCGTGAATCAATATTCCCGGGGAATTTTTCTCAAACTGCAATAGAAAATGAACGGCAATCTGAGAAAAATTCCAAACTGCAAAAGAAAATGAACGGCAGCTTGAGAAAAATTCACCGGGAATATTAATTCACGATAAGCCCCTACAAACAGCATTAATATATGTATATGAAAATTTGCGTAAATTTAAACTTGAAGTAAGTTTGCCACAATATTTATGAATCAATTATGTTATATACATTCGTGACCCAGTAAGCATTCCTATAACTTTCATAATGAAAACACTTTGCAAATTATTCGTACGACAAATTTTGCTGAATGTGCTCTAGTGCTCTCTATTATATTGTGTTATTTATACGTCTTAAACACACAAAATTAATTAAGTTAATTTATCAAATTGAAACATCGTAAAACTTACAATAATCAGCTATGGGAAACTTTTAATTGTTTCCCATCACAGCAGGAAGTGCTGACCAACTGCCAAGTGAAATGAGACAATAGAATGAATAACATGACTGACATCCATCCACCTTTAGATAAAGTTATAACTGAATTAAAAGTTATAATTATTTTACTGTTATTTGGAATTTAAATTTGTCGTAAATACCAACAATAGCTGCCGAATAGCGCAAAACATAGGTTGTTAATATTTTATCGGCCTAATTAGTGAAGAAGATTTTACAAGTTTAGCTGCTGCTTTGCATATGATTTACGAATTATCACTTGGTTATCAAGATCAAGTCATGTTACTTTAAACTGTGGTTAACATATTTAGGTACATTTAATATGCATATGTGGAAAATTTGCTTTAAAATCTTCCTGAAACATCATCATCAATGATCACTAGTGCTGTATAATGAATCTATCATCGCTGTCTTCAAGTTTCGAATGTAGCAAATACGGCTGACTTCCTAAACTAAAGTTGCAATGCAACCATGTTTTCACATGCGCAACATTTACACGGCAACACTGTTACAAATAATGCTTTGTCAAACTTTGACGTTGCATTTTTCAGTAATAAAGGAACACAAAAATTGCTCGAGGTGGTTGTTGTGTTGTTAAAATGAATAATTTTGAAAACATGCTTAAAAACATGCTTAAAATATTATAAAACTAACATAATTGTTAATTAAATTCACTACTTACTTTATTTCATCCATATTGCTTCGCGCCAAATTTTGAGCAACAATATTAAAATTGATGCGCTAGTTGCGCAGCTGTTGTGTAGTAAAAAGAGTTTCCGTTCAAAAAGGAACATATGACATTGTCAAAAATGTTGCTACTTTATTTAGGAACCGAATGCATTGCAGTGTTGCATTGCAACCTTAGTTTAGGAAGTCAGTGTACTTTAGACATCAGCTTTCGAATACAAAAAAAAAAAACTTGTATTCAAACAAAAAAAGGATGCTGTTTCAGACTTAGCTATTCTAAGAGTAAATTTTCGTATAAGTCTTAAAATCCGAATAATTTTAGGGGTCTGCACAAGGCATCTTTTTTTACTCGCACATTTTACACCGACCTGAAGTATTTGATTTAAAAAAATTTTAAGATTTAAATCTTCACTGTACATACACTGATTTCATATTGACACTAAGGTACACTGACTTGTTTTATCAGTGTCAAAAAAAAACCTAACTCTCTCTCACAAATATTTCAGTGTACTGTATTTTATACAAACAAGTACTTCATTCAGGTCAGTGTAAAACGTGTGAGTAAAAAACTACAGTAAAATGTATGATATGATTACACTTCCAAGTTGCAAGGCCTTGGTAACATAAGATTGTTGTAGCTTTCATACATTTTCGCGAGAGCACGAGAGCGAAAACTAAAACGCTATTCTGAGAGTTCGATAAATAAATAATATCTTTTAAGAAAGGGAATGTGCAAGTACTAGGCAAAAGTTTTCCAAACTTCCAAGTTTTCGCTCTATTCTTTGAGCCTTTTTTTTAAGTTGTTTGTTCGTATTGGAGATGCATAGCCCACTTGTCCACATTTGCTTTGCCCAGAGTTGCTAAAACCATTTCTGATATCCGTCTGAAATTTGGTTATTTCATTTCGAAAGAGAAGCATTTAACATTTTTCACTTGTATGAAAGGTGCCACGCCTTCCTGTCCGAATTCTTCTAAATTCTGTCCCAATAAGTAAGTCCAAAATAGGGATGTCAATTTTCGGGCTTTATGGATCCCGGGGTTTTCGGGATTTTGAAACATTCTAATATGTATATGTAGCATAGTAGACCAGAAAAATTAGAATTGAGTCTTGCAATAATTTCAAATTTCATAAAACCAATGCCAATCGACAGAGAATTTTGCTCTGAATAACATATCAAAATCGGTCCACTCAATTTTTCCGGGAAATTATGAAAATCACGTGAATCGTGGAAAGAAATTTAAAAGCTATTTAGAGATAAAATAGCCTCCATCTCCTCCATTAGAAAATAAGTCTACTTCCTTTATTTAAACTTCAGACATGGTATGAGTTTTCTGTTCGTACTTTGGGTAAACTTTGCAAAAGAACTTTGCAACTTTTCTTTTAAATTATTTGGTTCTGCTATAACTTGCTTATTGTTGACATTTTCGTCACTTCCAGAGTAAGACTCTTTTTCTAATAACCTGGACAATAAGATTTCCAATCCATTCAAAATAACATTTAGGCACGGTGCTTGACAAAATTTATAACTTGTTTTGTATATATAATTTGAGTCTACTTTAAACGCACTAAATTAGCAAAATGTATTCTTTTAGAAAATCTTGAACATCCCTTGATCCATCGCGATCAATCCAGAGATTTTCGGGACTGAAAAAGGGCTGCAGTCCCGGGATTTCTAGTTCAAAAACTATGCAATATTCTTTTTTTTTATGAAATGGCGGTGCTGTAGGAAAAAATCAAGGGGGTACTTATTAAGAGGTCGAAAAAAAAATATACTTCTAGTATTAGACTGGTTCAAATTTTTTTAAAAAACAAAAATTCGCTCGTAATTGCGCTCCCACAGCACCAAAATATTCTCTTTGAAGCAAACAAGCACTACATAAAATTTGGGCCATTTCAGCGAATATTTTATGCATCGCAAACCATTTTAAAATCCGAAAAGTGGTCCCGAATATGAAAAAAATAACTAACAGAGAAATAATTTGCAGATTCGCATTTAGCGGCTCAAAGCCCATATAAAAAGATTAACAGTTTAAATTTTAAAACAATTTTTCCATATTCAAGACCACTTTTTGGTTTTTTATATGGTTTGGGATGCATCAAACGTACTCTGAAATGGACCGAAATTTTACATGGTGCTTATTTACATCAAATAGAACATTTTGGTGCTGTGAGAGCGCAATTCCAAAGTTTTGAAAATTTTAACCACCCTACCCTAGTATAAGTAAAATGTGGTGGCACCCTCTCAAATTATAATTTCAAATATTATATACTCGATATTTCGAGTTATCCGAATATGATAATACCGTTAAGGCTGACTGTTATTGTTACGAACTTGCGTTTCGAAGAGACAAACTTTGGTATTCGGCAAATAGAACAGAGGTCGTCGTAGAATTTGATATCACTAGAAAGTATTCGGCAAGGAAGAGTATCAGAGTATTCAAAAACATACGAGATATTTAATGGGAAACTATTCAAAAAATCATATAGGATTTTCTCTAAAAGATTGAATAGGCAAGCTACCAAACTGAATGCAAATATTATTAACAGATGCATAAATAAAATAAGTAAAATGAAAAACAAAAATAAAAACTTAACTTAAAAGTAAAAAAATAAAATACAAATTGTTATTCCTTTAGAAACAAACAAAAGAACTATCCCTCCTTACATCAAATGCGTAAATCGTTTCGATGGTTTATATTATAATTTTCGCCATTTGGTCGCATATTTTTATTTTCATTCAAATTTAAATGCAGCATTTGAAAAAACCACAAATAAATGCCCTTTCCTCCACCCAACTCATAATTGAGTGCAAACAATGAGAGTGAAAGGGATTCGGGCCAATTCTTAATTTGTATGCAAACGTATGAGAAAATGTCAGCTGTCTGACATTTTGTTTAAGGTTGCCAGATGTTTAAAATGTATATGTAGTATATACGTCAGTAAGTGAAACTACCCGATATGAAAAATTAGAAACAAGAAGCGCTATTAGAAATACTTTCTTCAGAAGAAACAGGTCTCCCCAACACTTACTTTCATTTTACATGAAATCATTCGATTGAAAGGAACTGGCAAAGTAGTCCCGATCGTATTGAATTGCAAATAATGATTTGTAATTTCTTTTGATAAATTTAGAACATTTTTTCAGCAAAAAAACACCCACTTTTTGGTAAATTTTCCCAACGTTTGGCAAGATGAGGTGATATCGTGCAAAATCCACCCCTTTGCTACTTTACTTTTGTCACTTTGCGGCGTTAATAATGAGATGGTGCTACTATGGTCTTTTGTTATTGTTGTGTTCCAGTTTCATCCGCAATTAGAGCAACGAACAAATTTAGAAATCACATTACAAGCGCAGATTTGTGTCAACCTTCCATTTTGTCTGTCCAACCGGTTGTCAATATGCCACTCATATTTCTGATTATTTCATAATTTTACCTTCACTGCATAGAGAATTATTGGCGCGTTGGCTTAGAGAAACAATAGATGAGGGGTTAAGTTTCACATAAAAAAAAACGAGTTTAAACTTCACTATATTTCGTAGGATTATGGGTAAAAAATTGGAGTAAAAAATTATAATCCCAAAAGGGATAAGTTATTTTTGGAAACAGTGTTGCCATATGCTTATGTATGAAAGTAAGTTTTCTCGGAACCATAAGAAACTTTAGGTCAATTTCTCGTAGATTAAGTAGAATATCAACGAACTTGTTGTATATTTCTTGTTTTTACTAGATAGAGGCTGATGTTTAAGCGGAGAAGTCTCTATGGGTTTTACGTGAGCACCTGCCATGTTGGCTTAATCCCACGGTGTCCAAGACACACGGTCCGTGTACGACGGACGGCGCAACCTTATATCAGCATAAGCCGATAGTTGGTTTCCATTATTAGAACAATGCGATCAGACACAGTTCCTTCCAATGGTAGGGAAATAAGGCACTACCTAAACCTCTGCTATTCTTTGGGTCATGGCACCCGGTTGAGAATGCAACTCCACACCGAGTATTCAAACTCTTCCTGCGATTTAGGTCCAAACCACAGCCTCACGAAACTCCCCAAAGGGCCAACCCAATAGTCAGTTGGAATATCCAGCGAACCGGATGCTCCAAAGGGCTACTGACTTCCGTGGTACCAGAATAATCTCTGGTCAGACTTCGTAGCAATACGCTACTGTTAGTATGACTGTGATCAGCCTGGGACTAATCACCCATGTCGACTTATCATAAATTGTGGGAACACGTTTCTCTGGTACATCCCTAGCTTTAAGAAAGCACAAGACTTTCTTGGGAGATGTAGTCTTGCTTTGGCCACTTTATCATGTACAACTCGACTTATTATCGTTCGTGGGAACACGTTGCCAAGTGCGGATTACTCAAGAAAACCTTCGAAATCCTGTCTTGGATTGGTTTTTACCACTTTGCCATATGCGTAACGTGACAATTGGAATCAAAGGGAAAAACCCTCACCTCTCCAAAAGTCTCGCCCTCCGCCTTCCTGCTATGGCTGGTAGCCATGGGACAATGTCTAGCCAACATCCTCTCTTGTTTCGTTCAACCACTCCACTGTTAACAACAGCTAACCAACATCAATCCACCATCAACCAACGCTTTTGGCGGTGGGAGATCCGGATCGTCTGTACAGATCTCCCACCCCCTTTAATAACTGCCGGCCCCGACCCACCATCACCCCATCCTTACCATCCTTCGATTACCTGGGTAGAGAGAACCTAGATTCTCCACCACCCCAACCATCACCATCTATCGAATCCATTACAACCTTCGATATACAACTTCATCACCCCTTAAAACAGCCGTGCACAACTACGAGGTTAGAGAGGTTGGACCGGACCAATCCATTGCCTCCCTTCTGAGTTGTAAAGAGACGATCCTCTTCACAACCCTGCCAACACGAAACAAGAGAGACTGCCAACTGACACTATCTTCTGCCAAGGTATAAGATTAATCATTAAGTGCCTTTTAATAATCATCATGGTGAATTTTTCTCGAAGCTCTACTTACAAATTATTTCATCTCTAACTCCGATCTTAAACTGGTATTTTTCGTTTACCGGCAACACTGTTTTTCGTAAGCTACCCTTCACAATAGCTGCTTATCTTCTCATACATTTGTTTTGTTTTTTTTTTTTTAAATCCTTTTTTCTCGCTTAATTTACAAACTGCCAAAACAATACGCTGAGCGCGCACCCTTTGCTATCGTGACGCGCATTTTATATCCCAATTTTCGCAGAGATTCAAACAGAAACCGTGAAATATGCCGCAATAAATCCTTTAAACAGTGAAAGAGAAAGAGAGTATCCTACTCCAATTGCATTCGCATAACCAAGCTCAGGTTACCTCAAACTCAATGTCGAGCCTGATTTCTGAAGGATCATCGATCATTTGTTGTATCAAAGAAACAAAAAAAAAAGGAATAGACTTCATCTACAATTTGATGCAAACGTTTTATGAATCAAACGCATGTGCCAGCCAAGGCCATATCGCACCCTTTGATGTATGTTGCTTTGTTGTGTTTGTTTGCCAGGACCTACAGAGCAATCCTAGAGTTTTACGTGTGCTTCTGCATAAATTTTGTGGCATAAATGAAACGTGAAGCAAAAAGATGTGAAACTTTTTCTCTCGCAGTGGGCACAAAATTTAAATTAGTTGTGGGTTCAAAATTTGTTTTTGGAAACTGAAAATTATGAAATCCTTTAGAATACAAGGGAGATGAATTTATGCAAATTTCTGTAAAATATGACCTTAACATTTAATGTGAACCTTGCACATGTTGAAGATATTGGCAGATACAATTTTAATAATTTGTGAGACCATGAATGGAGAGCCTTCAAAATTTCCAAACTTCGCGCTAGTTCAGATTTCTCAGGTTGACAATTCTCTTCAGGTACCATATTCATATGAAACAACACCTTGAGCCTAGGGGTACTGATGCAGTCGAGAATATCCTTTAAATTACAACTGACTATAGCTGGCATTAAATCAGCAAAAGTGAATAGAGTCTTAAGGCTTAGCATGGTAAATGAAGGTAGACCAGGTGGAAGCAGTCGGAAGCTATGGGGGCTATGACCCCCATCTCCCCTATGTTGCTCCCGTTGTGCTGATGCCACACGAAGAGATTTACAGTACGAGACAAAATTGCACTCAAAATTTTTTTTTTATACCAACTGTATCGCATGTTTGGATTTTCAGAAAGAAATATATGCAGATTTCGCTAGTTTCGGAAAAACTTCAAGAAATTGCAATCAAATCATTGGCAATGAAAGCTTTAGAAGGAAATGCTCTGAATTAGTTTTTTCATGCATTTTTTCTTAAAATACTGGATTTATTTACAAATAATTATCATAGAGATGTGTTTATTATTTTGTGTGTCCAAAATTGGTTGGTGTCATTGTTAGTTTTGTAACGAGTAAACAACTGACTTTTCAGCTCGTTTCATAGACTACAACCAATTTCGTACTGAACCCGAAGAGATATATAACCAAGAGATGCAAAGAAGCACTGGAGCAATTTTTTGAGGTTTGTATTGTAGTTTTGACGAATTTAGAAGTTAAACGGATTTTAAAAATTAAAACCAATTTTGAACCGTCATTTTATTACAATTTTTATAACGTATCTAGAATTTTAATATTATTTTTTTTTCTACAAATTTTTGTAACTTTTCTGGCACTCCTTCAATTAAGGATTTTGTGATATTATTTGATTCCTTTGTATCTACTGAACACCACTTTCCTCGAAAATTTTAAGCATCATTGGCAACTTTTTTTGTTACCTTTGTCTTCCTTTTGACTAAAGCCCAGTATCTTTCAATTGGCGTAAGTTCTAGACTGTTTGGCGGATTTGCTTCACAACTACAGATTGCTTGCCGAACCAAGATTGCTTGCTTTTTTGATTGCTTTTTTGGCTTTTTGTCCACATTCCCCCGCGAGTCTGCAGTGTAAAATTCTTGGCCTGCAATCGGCTAGAACATACGTTTCGTCGTGCATGATGCAGCATTCGAATTTTTGAAAAAAATTAATATTTTAATTTGATGGCGAGCTGTTTTACCTCCGTGTTCATCATAGCATTTCTGTCAGGAACTTTTTGAACCTTGAACGTCTTCAAACCGGTCTCCATTTTAGCCTTACGAACTTAAATCTCGGAACACTCCACTTTCTGTGCCAGTTTTCTGCATGAAATGTTTGGGTTCTTCTATAAAATTGCGAAGATTTTCTTCTTTTTGTTTTGATCATGGACGCCTTTTTTCTTCCAGAACCTATCTTACGAAAGATATTCAAGTCTTCCTTAAATTTTTTCAGAACTCTTGATACCAATTTCATATTAACTTTGGTATTCCGAGCAATTCTATTGATAGTTCACTACGGGTGGTCTTGCAAAATTTTTACTATTGACTTTCGAACTTCTAGCTCGTTTGCCATTTTTAAGTAAACTAGAGTTCGCCTTGTGGCCGAAATTCGACCATTTTGATTTGACCATAAAATAAAGGAAAAGTTTTTATACCCTTGGTCGATAAAACACAAAAATCTTTTAATATTCTTCTTTAGGGTTCGGGTTGGTTGCAATGTCGTACTTGCCATTTAGAGGCGTGTAACTCCTACTAAAAAGCAAATAGTATCTGATATCTTTCTATACCAAAATTCATAAAAATCAATCATGCTATCGTGCTATATAGTGCTATCTCTATATCTACACCAAATTTCATAAAAATCGTATGCAGTATTTTCGCCATGAGAGCATTTTTTCCATTTAAGGGCGTGGCACTGCCCACTGAAAATATAATGGTCATGTTATCGTTCCTTAGTGCCAATCCTATCTCCATACCTAATTTCGTTGAAACCGATGCAGCGGTTTAGCCGTTAGAGCATTTTTTCCATTTAGATGCGTGGAACCACCCACTGGAAAACATAATGCTCATATTATCGTTCATACTAAATTTTGTTGAAATCGATGCAGCGGTTTAGCTGTGAGAGCGTTTTTTTCATTTAGGGGTGTGGCACCACCCAATGAAAAACATAATGGTCGTATTATCGTTTCTTAGTGCTAACCCTATCTCCATACCTAATTTCATTGAAACCGATGCAGCGGTTTAGCCGTTAGAGCATTTTTTCCATTTAGATGCGTGGAACCGCCCACTGGAAAACATAATGCTCATATTATCGTTCATACTAAATTTCGTTGAAATCGATGCAGCGGTTTAGCTGTGAGAGCGTTTTTTTCATTTAGGGGTGTGGCACCGCCTACCGAAAAACATAATGGTCATATTATCGTTCCTTAGTGCTTACCCTATCTCCATACTAAATTTCGTTAAAATCGATGCAGTGGTTTAGCCGTGAGAGCGTTTTTTTTTTCATTTAGGGGCGTGGCACCGCCCACTTTAAAAAATATATAGTCCTATGCACTACTCTTCCTCACAACCTTTCCAACAAAAAAAAAATCAAGCAAATCGGTTGAGATTTTGGTATAGAAACAGGGACTGAACCGATTTCGTTTGCCTATTTATATATAGATATGACGGACTAGGGAAAAAAATTGAAAACAATAATTTTGATGCATTCATTGCAAAGCCCACTGCGAAAAAAATTTTAAAATTGAATAATTTAGAAACAAGTAATTAGATAAAATGTATCGGACAATTTTATCGATCGCAGTCCTTAATAATACCAATAAGCAACTATTCCATTTGACATTTGATTTCCCAAAGCAAATTACAAATTAAACTAATCGTGAGGATTTTTTTTTTTTAATTCCCAAATAAGGTTAAAAAACTAATTTTTAAGTTTTTTTTTTAATTTTTAGTCCAATAAAATAACCCTTTCTGTTAAAAATAAACGAAAGCAATTTTTGGCCCTATGCTCCTCCTAGGAGTTAAAGGAGAATACATACAATTTTGTAATTAATTTTGCTTTATTTTGGTGTTTCAAAACAAAAGTCAAAAAAAAGAAATCGAGGTCACTGCCATTATGCAGGCTTAAATAACAAGACAAGTCTTTTCAAATATCCCGCTAAAGGTTACCACTACAGAAAAAGTTGGTCCAAAAAACAAAATTCAGGAAGTCACAAAAATCGGTAAAGTTTAACGGATTTTTGTGACTTTTAAGGCTGAATATCTTTTTATCCAGCAGTGATCCCGATGTAAATTTTTTACATTCGCTTTGAAACACTTAAATAAAGGGAACTCCAATTACAAAATTACTGCCCTACTTCGTTGTAAAATAAGCTATTTTAGCTTTTCTTAATTTTCCTGCCAAAAGTTACGTTTTGCAAAGCGATCAGAGTTTTGTTTGAGAATTTTCTTCAGAATGTATGAGTATGTTCGAGTAAAAAAATTTTTAGAAAATGGTTACCTACAAATTTGAAAGAGCTTGAGAAACATATTTGTCTGTCGCACCTCAAAACACCTTATACGAACACTATACATTCTGAATACGGTTTTCTCAATACATTCTACTGAATTTTTGAATAAAATGGCCAATCTGCCAGACTGATTTAAAAAATTCTTTCAAATTTAAAATCACCGCTATTTTCTGCAACGGTATTTTTTTTTTAGAAAAAGGACTTTTAATTTAATGTTCGGTTTTAACTATAGTTTATTTTTGCTTGGGACTATAACTAAGAGCCGTCGTTTTCAGGTGGCTCAGTTGAAAATTTTTTTTTTTTTTCATTAATTAAAACCTTTACCTAATGTTAAAAATTTCAGTTTTGTTTTGTCTCTTTTTAATTTTTTTTTATAAGCTTTTTCTGGCTTTTTTTTCCCCCGATTTAGCTTTTTTTGTATTAAAAAAAGTTTTGATTTTTTTGGCCACTGTTATGGAGATGGAAAAGTGCAGTATTAACGAACAAATAACAATGATACACGAACGCGTGTTAAATTATCGATTTTTTAGCATATCGAGCTTGACATTTTTGTTTTGTTTTCGGCTAAATGTTGGGAACAAAGATATCTTTGGTTTTTAAGTCAAATTTTCTTGTTTGCGGTCATTTTCATTAAAATAAATACTAAATACTTGGTGCTTAATTAACGAAGATAAATCACGTGTAAGTGGAATACTGAAAAAGCCAGCAAAGTTTTCATAAGGAAACAAATATGAGAAAATTTTTTTGATAAAACAAATTTTCTCTACATATGTAATTCTCATCGAGAAGTTTTTCCCATTCTAAAAGATGAACTTGGCCAAGTGAGGGTTTGGCCAAAATCAATAGAATAAAACCAAAACTGCAATAAAAGCAACAGTTACCAACACCAAGTAGTTCCGACCAACAATGGCGGCACTACCAACAACCTCAAACGCCAGCAGTAGTGGAATAGCATCTACAACAACGATAGCAATAAACACCAGCAGCAGTAGCTTTATCACCACCACCGGTACAAATACAGAAATCGAATGTGTAACCCTGATAAGTGACGATTCCGATGTCGAGGAACCTTCACCAAGGCGCAAAGTCGCAGTAGGTGCTTCAACTTCGACCAGTGGTAGTGGTGGTGGCCATATTAAAACAACAAAATACGATGATGACTCCAATGATGCTGGTGCAGCAGATGAGCGACGAACCAGCCGCCGCAATAAACCAAAAGTCGATTACTACAATAAACCGGGCGCTGCAGCGGAACCGAACAGCGATAAGCCCAGTACTCCCTCTAGCTCTTCAGGCGGAGAACGACGCTCGGAAAGTAAAGCGCGCAAAACGGAATCATCACGTAGTCCATATCCCAAAGAAATCACTGATCCGCGTGAAGCGGCCGCTGCTGCTGCTGAAGCCTATAAGGAAATTTTGACTGGCTTAGAAGGCGCTGCATTTCAGTCGCGTCTACCTTTCGATAAAATGACATCGAATGAGGCTGCCTGTTTTCCAGATATTACAAAAACAGGTCTGGTAGCGCAACGTGTATTTCTCAATATACGCAATCGTCTGCTCCAAATGTGGATCGAAAATCCCAAGCAGCAATTGATATTAGAAAATGCGCTTAAAGATATGGAACCACCGTTTGACAGTGATCCAAATTTGGTGAAACGTATTCATTCGTTTCTGGAACGTCATGGTTTCATAAATTTCGGTATATTTAAACGTCTTCGCCCAATACCCGCAAAGAAACTTGGTAAAGTGATTGTTATTGGTGCTGGAATTTCAGGCTTGGCTGCTGCTCAGCAGTTGCAGCAGTTTGGTATGGATGTTATCGTGCTTGAAGCACGCGATCGTGTTGGTGGTCGCATTGCTACATTTCGTAAGAATAACTATATCGCTGACTTGGGTGCTATGGTTGTCACAGGTGTTTGGGGCAATCCAATGACTATACTTAGTAAGCAAGTTGGTATGGAAATGGTGCCTATACGACAGGCATGTCCGTTGTTTGGATCTGGCGGAAAACCAGTTCCCAAGCACAAGGACGATATGGTGAGTTTAGTAGAGATAATTTTTTATCTTAGCTTATTAGATCTAGAGATGTGATTCATAGCCCAGGAAAATAAGACGATAAAAGAGCTTCCGTGCGAAAAAATTCCCAGTGGAAATTTTTCACCGGAATTGTCTTTATTTATGCATGATATACAAACTGTGAAAAGTCCATTGCAAAGTCGTGTGCGCATAAAAAGTTATTCGGGCTCAAAAGTCACTAAAATCAGTTTTTTGCAAATATCTCGCTAATGCTAACTTTTACAGAAAAATGTTGGTCTCTAATTTTGTAGCACAGGAAATTTCCTACAAAAGTACGTTAAAAGTATTTGCGTACGACTTCTAGTTTAGGAGATCACCCAATTTAAAAAGTTGTTAATAGTTATGATATGAAATACTACCTATGAGTTCATATTAAAATATCTTACTTTTTAAATTGCAATAACTCTTCAACGAGAAGTTGTACAAACAAAATTAAAATGCCGTTTGAAAGATAATTTAATTTTCTATATACCGTACAAAATTTTTTTTTCGAACGGCTCATGACCTTAAAAATATTATTGAATAACCGTTAAGGCTTCGAAATTACTGGTTTTTTAAGGATATCTGCGAATTGGTAAGTACTACGATAAAAAGTAATGGGACCAAATTTGTAGAGAATTACAAGATCTACAAAAAATAAGCAATATGTGTACACATAGAAGTAACCGTATAGAAGATATTCAATAAAAACCGGTTTTTTGGCATTTTAAGGGTTTTTTTGGAATATCTTCTATTTTTTGTAGATCTTGTAATTCTCTACAAATTTGGTCCCATTACTTTTTATCGTAGTACTTACCAATTCGCAGATATCCTTAAAAAACCAGTAATTTCGAAGCCTTAACGGTTATTCAAGAATATTTTTAAGGTCATGAGCCGTTCGAAAAAAAAATTTTGTACGGTATATAGAAAATTAAATTATCTTTCAAACGGCATTTAAATTTTGTTTGTACAACTTCTCGTTGAAGAGTTATTGCAATTTAAAAAGTAAGATATTTTAATATGAACTCATAGGTAGTATTTCATATCATAACTATTAACAACTTTTTAAATTGGGTGATCTCCTAACCTAGAAGTCGTACGCAAATACTTTTAACGTACTTTTGTAGGAAATTTCCTGTGCTACAAAATTGGAGACCAACATTTTTCTGTAAAAGTTAGCATTAGCGAGATATTTGCAAAAAACTGATTTTAGCGACCTTTGAGCCCGAATAACTTTTTATGCGCACACGACTTTGCAATGGACTTTTCACAGTTTGTATATCATGCATAAATAAAGACAATTCCGGTGAAAAATTTCCACTGGGAATTTTTTCGCAGAAAATGTCTTATTTTCCTGGGCTATCAAGGTAAAATGGTTCAAAAAATACGCAAATATCATTTTTAAATGAAACAAGTTTCGCTGCATTTTTTACAGGTTTTCCGCTCCAGGTAAAACCATTTCCACATCATATTAATCTTTTTTATAATCAAATTAATCTTTTTCTAATAGTTTTTCCAATCAATTTAACCTTTTTCCAAATCGAATTAATCGTTTTCCAATCAAATTGACCTTTTACCAAATTAAATTAACATTTTTCCAAAAAAAATTTAACTTTTTCTAAATCAAATTAAACTTTTTCCAAATCAAATTAATCTTTTTTCCAATCAAATTAACCTTTTTCCAATTAAATTAAACTTTTTCGAATCAAATTACCCTTTTTCGAATTCAAATTCACCTTTTTCCAAATCGAATCAATCTTTTTCCATTCAAATTTTTCCAAAACTAATTAACCTTTTTCAAATTCAAATTTAACTTTTTTCAATTCAAATTTATTTTTCTCCAAATCAAATTAACCTTTTTCAAATTCAAATTGAACTTTTTTCAAATCAAATTAAACTTTTTTCAAATCAAATTAATCTTTTCCAAATCAAATTAAACTTTTTCCAAATCAAATTAATTTTTTTTTTTCAATCAAATTAACCTTTTTCTAAATCCAATTGAAATTTTTCCAATCAAATTAACCTTTTACCAAATCAAATTGACCTTTTTCCAATCAAATTAACTTTTTCCAAATAAAATTAACTCTTTGGCAATCAAATTAACCTTTTTCCAAATCTAATTAACCTTCATTGGTGCACATTCCTGTACAACCAGAACTCTCTAAAGTAGCATCATTGCAAAGTAATAAGAAAAAAAACCTCAAAATTCAGTGTATATTGAGTTATTTTAAGAACTAGAAAATTGCAGTTACCTAGTAGAATTGAATATTGAGGTGACGATATGCAAAGGGTTTAACTTAAAGAGGAAAACATAGTGCTAGTATTCTGCTTACTTTTTATATGTTTAAGTCAAAAGATTTTTTATAATGCTTACGGTGTTTTTTTTTTTCAAACAGGTGGAGCGTGAATTCAACCGACTGTTAGAATCTGCTAGCTATCTTTCACATCAATTAGACTTCAACTATGCCGGCAATAATCCCGTATCCTTGGGTCAGGCACTCGAATGGATTATTAAATTACAAGAGAAAGCTGTCAAGGAGAAACAAGTGCAACACCTCTCCAGCATTGCTGATGCACAAAAGGCAATAATCAAAAATCAGACAAGAGTCTCAGAGTTGATGACAAAAATAAAAAGACTTAAAGCGACACATGTTAAACTCAATAAAACACGCCCACCCAAAAATGTTGAACCTGATCCAGATTGGATTGCACATGAATTTGAAATACGCTCAACATACTATGAGTGGAGCAATGCGTGTAAGGAATACGATCAGCTGGTTAAAGAAGAAGAAATACTACAAACTAAACTAAAGGAAATCGAAGCAAATCCACCCAGGTTTGATAATTTTAATGAAATTTGCATTTGTAGAGACACATTTAAATCGTTAACTTTTGACAGTGATGTCTACTTATCGCCTAAGGATCGTCAAATACTTGATTGGCATTTTGCTAATTTAGAATTTGCAAATGCTACACCATTAAGTAATCTTTCATTAAAGCATTGGGATCAAGATGATGACTTTGAGTTTATAGGCAATCATACTACTGTACGTAATGGATACTCTTGTGTACCAATTGCGCTAACAGAAGGCTTGGACATACGTGTTAATACCGCAGTTAAGACAATTAAATATTTTCCAAACGGTGTTGAAATTGTCACTGAAAATCTTAAGACAAATAATTCTTCCGTCATCTATAAAGCTGATCTTGTCCTCTGTACACTTACTTTGGGTGTACTTAAGATCGCCACAACGAAAGTGCAATCACAACAAGCAAATACTGTTAAGTTTGAACCACCGCTGCCGGATTGGAAGCAACAGGCAATTCAACGTTTAGGTTTTGGCAACCTAAATAAAGTTGTACTCTGCTTCGATCGTATATTTTGGGATCCCAATACAAATTTATTTGGACATGTTGGTAGCACAACTGCCAGTCGAGGTGAATATGAATTATTAATAAAATTGAAGTTATTTTTATACCAATTTATTTTTAAGGTGAACTCTTCTTATTTTGGAGCATTTCACAATCACCTGTTCTGCTCGCTTTGGTCGCTGGCCAATCTGCAGCGATAATGGAAAACGTTTCGGATGATGTTATCGTTGGTCGTTGCATCGCTGTGCTAAAGGGCATTTTTGGCAATGGTTCAGTTCCACAACCTAAAGAAACTGTGGTTACACGTTGGCGTGCAGATCCTTGGGCACGTGGCTCTTATAGTTTTGTCTCCATTGGTTCCTCAGGTAGCGATTACGATTTATTAGCAGCTCCTGTCATACCACCGAATCCAAATGCGACAACTCCAAATCCTGCACAAGAAATTGATGATTTGCCCCGTTTATTTTTCGCTGGCGAGCATACAATTCGTAATTACCCTGCCACTGTACATGGTGCATTTCTTAGTGGTCTTCGAGAAGCGGGACGTATTGCTGATTACTACTTGGGTTATCCAGAAGGGACACCACCTGATATTGGATACTCGGTAGTAGAAGCAGCAAATTCTGCATCTGTTGGAGATACAGTGGAGATACTGGATATTGCACATTCGACTGATTCTTCATCGAAAACCTCTGAAGAAAAATCTAACACTGCCGATTCTAATGAATAGTTTAGGTCATAAATATTACTCGATGGATTTAGATATGTAGTTCTCTTATATAGAATTCGTCGTTGTGCAAAGTGCGAAGATTTTTTACATTGCATTGAATTGAATTTTCTTTTTTGATTTTAGTCCTTTTGTATTAAATGTTTAGAGATGATTATTTATAGTTTAAAAACCATTACAATAATTTTGATAAAGACTCTAATGAATAACTTAGGCCATAAATTTAACTCGATGAATATAGTTATGTAATTCTCTTTTATGTTCTTAGTCATTGTAGAATGCGTTGATTTTCTACATTGAATTTAATTGAGTTTTCTTTTTAGATTTTAATTCTTTTGTATTAAAAATTTAACCATTCTTATTAATAAATTTTTAAAAATTACAATAACTTTGATGAAGTTACATTTTTTCAATATAAGAATTGCATGCAAGTAAAAAGGACTTTGAAATAGATGTTAACAAATTTTAAACTAAATTCTGCCAGGTTTTGGAAAAAAGTTAATTTGATTGGAAAAAGGTTAATTCGATTTGAATTGTCGTCAAAACTAGCTCGGGGAATTGAAAATGAGCAAAACCGGTCATAGGTCATGCGTACCACCCATAAAAAAACGGTGCAAGCTCTGATCAGAAATTTGATTAAATCGGACAGTAGGGCATAGCACCTCACATACTTACATGGAAAATCTTTAAAATGCTGTAGTGCTAGAGTTATTTAGGGCGTAGATACTTCAAATACTAAAAGTAAGTTCTGGGCGTGGCACCTCCTTTACAAGCAAAATTTTCAAAATGCTTTAGTGCAAGCGTTATTTGAGATAATGCGATCAAATATCGCACAGACACTAAGGATAGTGAGTGCAAGTCATGAGGAAAAAATAGGTGAATTCAAAGAGGGCGTGACAGTTCTCATAGATGTATATTTATCAAAATGCTTTGCCTGTTCCGGAGGTATATGAGTTGAATCAGCCGTAACTCACCTCATTCTTCATGTATTAAACGTCAAATAAATCTGGGAACAGCCGTTTATCGCCTCATAAATCTCTGGTGAACGTTAAATTTAAAACAAAATATACAAATTATAATTTATCTTAAATTTAACTTTTTAATAGCAAACATGAAAAAGTACGAAAAAACTAAACTTACAGGCTTTTTTCTGTAATTTCAATTGTGCTTGATGGTGGCCTTTTTTCAAAGTGGAACTGCAATTTTTTTATTTAGCACTCACTTTTCACTTTTTCACTTTACTCACTAAAACCATTTTTAGCACTAACTTTTTCGCTTCTTCACTTAAAAATACACGCATGTAATTGTCTTTTATGAAGCAAATTACATTTTTTCAAATTTAAGTGTTTTATGAAATCAGTGTCGCGCGATTAACTAACGGCTGTTGCAATGCAGTTAAAACTGTAAATGATCGCAATTCGGCGTTGCCAAGCGAACGAATTAAGGTAATTTCTACGATTTTTGATCTCTATGAAGTTAATGGGGGATATCGTGAATCAAAATTCCCGGGCAATTTTCTGAAACTGCAATAGAGAATGCACGACAGTCCGAGAAAATTCCCCGGGAATCTTGATTCACGATAACCCCCAATGTATTTTTTTCCCCCCTTATGTACCGATGTTATCTGTTGTTTTCATTTTTTAAATTTTTATTAAGAGCTTGCATAAACGGTCGTTAATGTCAAAGGCAATGCAATTTCAACTAATTTTTTGTTTCGAAAGATTTTTGAAGAAAACATTACGTTGTAGAAAAAGTATTTGTACCTTTCTGATAGAAATCTCATGTTCTACAAAGAATGATCACATTTGTAAGCCAAAAAATAAACATTTGAGAGAAATTCGAAAAGAAGAAATTTTTTAAACATTTTGCTTTTTTTTAAATAGTTCCTAATTGGTTTTTTTTTTTTTTTTTTTTGTCTAATTCTCTATAAAAGAGATTCTAATGCCTTTTATCGTGGGTCCCACCATTTTCATCAAAAAGCTGTCAAATCGAAAAGTAATTGAAATCGAATGCATTCCGGAATAGGCCTGATAATCTGAGTTCAAGGAGTAATTTAAAATTTGATAATATAGGTGTTCCGTGCAAGAATACCCTAAGCCGACTGGGGGCGTTCTTGCACACATTGTTTTTTTTTTATATGTTTGAATCCTCAACTATATGTGTACTTAATTGCAATTTTTAATTCTGATCACAAATTGTGGTAGAGAAATATTTATGTGACTGTTCATCGAATATTATTACTACACCATTTAGAAACTTGAAATTGAAAAATCTATCTCGAGACGTAATTTTTCGACTTAGGGCGCTCTTCTTCTTAAGATAAAGCTTACGTTTCGCTGAAATACTCTCCAAATTACTTATTTCTTAAAATAAAAGATTTACATCATACTCTGCGATACACTTTTGTGCATACATAAGTTCATGTATTTTCAAACATTCTTTTCTACTCTGAATTGGACGATTTGTCCATATAACCATATAGCAACACTTCTCGCAATTTTGTTTACATCCCAACTCTACGAGCAATATTTATGTTATGATTTATATTATAATTTTTTTTTTTATGTCAAAATTTCATGTCATTTGATGTTACGAAATTTTTATTTCATTTTCTTTCTCCACTGGATATTTCGCTGTTATGACTTGAACTATTGCATGATTTATTGCTCGTCGAGCATACGTAGCCGGATAGCATTTGGCTTTTGCATCTCCGATTTTTTTCTTATAGTATTAGCTTAATATGAATTGTAGTGACCTTTTGGTTAATAATATTTTGTTTTGATTGTTGAGCTCATGGTCAGAAATTAAAAAAGAAATTGTGTATAATAATTGTATTTCGTTTTGTAGAGTCCCTGAAGATGACAGACAATGGATGTCGAAATATTGGACGAAAATAAATTGAAATTCAAATACACTAAAAAGCTGTAAAAACAAAATTTTTTAATTTTTTCAAATCCTTATAACAGTCAATATTCGGTCAAATCATGTGTTTTTTTTAAGTTTTGTTTTTAAAGGAAATTTTTATAAAAAAAATCAAAAAAATTTTTGAAATGAGTTTTTCACAAAATTTCAACTTTTAAATCTGAATTTCTATTTTTATTTCAAATGATACTCTTTGTTTTTAATTTTCTTAAAACCTTAAATAAATTTGACACATTTAAAGACTATTTTTTGAATGGACAAACGATGGGGTCTACTTTTTTAAAATTTTTTAGTTAGCAAAAAAGTGAGTGAAAGAGAAGCACTAAAAACTCCTCGTTGACGGAAGAGGGTAAAAATGTTTACCAACCCCCATTAACTTTTACTCTCCAACATTTCTTTCAAACATACCATCCTCTTTTTTTCCAAAACTTCAAAAAACTCCTCATTGTCGAGAGAGTGAAAAATGTTCACCAATCCCATTAATTTTTCCTCCAAGCCAAAGTCGTACACCAAGCAAACTATTTTTCAATGCCCCAAAACTAAGTACGCAAAAATAATTTAAGAAATTTGAAGTACATTTTTAAAAAGCCTATTTAATCCTTCAATTTTAACAAAAAACCAAACTTGAAATTTTTCGTTACTTTTGAAAATAAATAAAAAGTAACAGAAATCAAGCATATTCAGTACCAAAGCCAAAGTCGTACACCTTAACCAAATTTTAATTTTTACATGAGTTCAGTAATTAGTGTACATTATTTTGTTTTTATTTGTCATGTTTAGTCCTTTTGGCATCCTTTGAATTAGTTTTTCACAATAGCTCGGATAAATTTTTTCCCATTATCCATGAATACCCTTTTCAGTTCAGTTTTTGAACAAATATTGTGCTGGCGAACTTTTGCGTCCAGACAATTCCACAAGACTTTAATAGCATTTATATCTGGACCCTGCGCCAGTGTTACGAATACATTGGGTCAGTTGTATTGAATCCATGATCTCATATTATAAGAAATATGTTTAAAATTGTTATCTTATAAAAAGTACCTATTAATACATTGACCACGATTATCCTTATATTGCAATAAATTTAGTCTTAAAATGTTCAAATACATCTTATGATCCTTACTACTATCAACAAAATGGAGTATTCTAGGCTCAGCTGCTGAAAAGAGCCCCAAACCATTAGTGAACCACCTTCATGTGTTACATTTGGTCTAACGTTTTTCTTTAATAAAGAAGAAGCATCAAGAAGCTCGGTTGCTGTTTGCTAAAACTCACTGCCATAAAGATTTATTCTTTTGGACAAATGTCTTCTTCTTGAATGAAAGTAAGATCAATACTTTTGGATCAGACGGCAGACCATATATATGGTGAAAACCAACTGAAGCACCTTGTTCGAAAAACCTTAAACCATTTGTAAAACATGACGGTGGTTCACTAATGGTTTGGGGCTCTTTTTCAGCAGCTGGGCCTGGAATACTCCATTTTGTTGATAGTAGTAAGGATCATAAGATGTATTTGAACATTTTAAGACTAAATTTATTGCAATATAAGGATAATCTTAGTTAATGTAGTGATAGGTACTTTTAATAAGATAACAATTTTAAACATATTTCTTATAATATGAGATCATGGATTCAATACAACTGACCCAATGTATTTGTAAACCTGGCGCAGGGTCCAGATATACATAAATGCTATTAAAATCTTGTGGAATTATCTGGACGCAAAAGTTCGCCAGCACAATATATGTTCAAAAACTGAACTGGAAAGGGTATTCATGGATAATGGGAAAAAATTTATCCGAGCTATTGTGAAAAACTAATTCATAAGATGCCAAAATGACTAAACACGACAAATAAAAACAAAATAATGTACACTAATTACTGAACTCATGTAAAAATTAAAATTTGGTTAAGGTGTACGACTTTGGCTTTGGTACTGAATATGCTTGATTTCTGTTACTTTTTATTTATTTTCAAAAATAACGGAAAATTTCAAGTTTGGTTTTTTGTTAAAATTGAAGGATTAAATAGGCTTTTTAAAAATGTACCTCAAATTTCTTAAATTATTTTTGCGTACTTAGTTTTGGGGCATTGAAAAATAGTTTGCTTGGTGTACGACTTTGGCTTGGACCTATTGTAAATTCCTCATAGCCGGGAGGGAAAAAAATATTCACTAACTCCCATTAAATAATTCTCCAACATTTTTCTCGAACATAAAACCGCCATTTACCACCCTATGCGAAATTTCGATAAAGTTTTGCAATTTGATTTCCTAAAACTTTTTTGTTGACAAGTGTTTTAAGCATTTGGCAACGCAGTCCGCGGCAATAACAAAACAAATAACACAAAAACGAACGCATGTAAAATTATCGATTTTTCATGTTATCGACTATGTGAAAGTTGAACAGATTGACATTTTTGTTTTGTTTTCGCTTTGGAGGAGTTGTGAATTTTTTCTTATTCGCGATCGTCTTCATTAAAATAAATATTAAATACTTGGTGCTAAATTAAAGAAGATAAATCACAGTGTAAGTGAAATAGTGAAATAAAACTGCAAAATTTTCATAAAGAAAACATTTTTTGATACAACAAATCGCAAATTTTCTACAAAATTTCATCTCATCGAGAAGTTTTTTATGTTCTGTGGGAAAAGATAAATAATAGTTTCAATTTGACCAAGTGAGAGTTTGGCCAAGAAATCAATAGAATCAGCTCTCTAATATCATTCGTTATCGTTCGCCACATTCATAATCATCATTAGAGTAAATGTTGTTAAATGTTGTCTTTTAGCCGAACCTGATTTTTTACTGAATATCAATGAGTCTGCGGCACAGTTTAAAGAAGAAATACCAAGACAGCAATCAAAGCAACTGTTTCCAACAACATACATGCTAGTATACAATAACAACAAGTAGATCCGACCAAACAAGTGTGATGACTGCTCCCCGCGTTAATCTGCTTAACAATGCACAGTGGAAATATTTGTTTTTCAAGTTGATTAAAAATTTGAATCCAACTAGATACAAATTTGATTTTACCCGGACTTATTGAGAAAAATTCGGAATGTGACTTAAATCCTATTCAGATAAATTCACCAAAAATTTTAAACAATATTTTTAATTCAATTCTTAATTTCAAGAAAGAATTTGTAATCAAAAAGTGTTGCGCGGATCTAGTTTCTGAGAAATAGCCACTGGAAAATCCAAATTTCTTTTATGAAATCGGCTTAATAAATTTGATGTCATACGAAAGGAAATTTATCAAGCGATAAAAACTATCTACAAGAGTTTTCAATTCGATGTACACTTTTCAAGATATGACGATTTTTCGAAAATTTCAACCTTTTTTTAAAAAACATATTCTATCATTTGATGTGCCCATTTGCACCTCTTTCTTTCACTACTAAATTTTCAATAGCAAAATATCCAGGGGTTGCCAACTTGTACCGGTTTTCATAACCAATTTTTCCGAATTTATCGGTGAACTGGATTTGTTCCAAATTCTGAATTTTTTGCGACATTCGTAAAAAAGCAAAAAACCAGCACTTCTCGACAAAATAGTTTTAAGTTTATGTATTGTACATAGTTATTTAAAAAAAGAGACATATATCAGTCTAATTTTAGATCAATCAAATTCCAAACTTCATAAAACCTATACCAATCGATTTTGCCCTGAACAACATATCAAAATGGGTCCTGCCAATTTTTCCCGGAAATTATGTAAATTGAGGTTTTCACGTGAAGTACCAGATAAAAAATTGTGATGATGCCGATTTTATTAAAATTTGATTATGTTATACTTATATACGTACTCGATCCAGTTACAAAATATTTTCACAGTATAAAGTCTGGTTTACAAGTTAGAGGGTTAAAAAAATTTTATTCACAGTAACGCATTCCTGCCGATTAGCAAAACTTTTAAAAGTCCTCTAGCTCGTTAACCAGACTTTATATTTTAAAAATATATTGCAGCTGGGTCGATGACATACATACATATATATATATATAGATATAACATATTCAAATGTTACTAAAATCGGAAACATCCAAATTTTTTTACCTCGTACTTCACGGGGAAATCCCAATTTACATAATTTCCCGAAAAAAATTGTGAGAATATTGATATGTTGTTCAGGGAAAAATTGTCTATCGATTGTTATAGGTTTTATGATGTTTGAAATTAGTGCAAGACTCAAATCTCATTTGTCTGGTTAATTTGAACAAATCCTCATAACACTAAATGAAATTTCGTTTTACCTTCTGTATGAAATCTAAATAAGACTCCAATGGTTATCACTTCTTTTAAACATACTTCGTCTTCTTTCTCTAATTGTAATTGGGCCAAAAGTTAGAAAAGTGATTTCACAAAATAGCCGTAATTTTGCGTCCCACCATGGAAACATGTTCTTTGGCCAAAGCCAGGAATGTTCAGGCTTCTAGGAGTTACATAACATTTCGTAAATTTTGATTGTACAAACATGTATGCCCTTACCGTGGTATAAAATATCCTTCTTTTCCTCTCTTTACGAGCTAAACAAATCGATTTGCTCCAAAAAGGTGTCTTTCCCACATACAGACAAAACCTGGAGCGAGAAAAACTTTACATTTTACTTTGGAGTTTTTACGCTGATTAAAGTGCAAAAATTCTTTGCAATGTCACGCCTTTAACGTGGATATTTTAATATGTACTATGGAAAATGAAAATATAATTTCCAGGTGATTAATCATTTTTATTACGTTTATTGTGATAAAGTGGTCTCTTTTAAGTATTTGAGACCACGGAAAAGGATTTTTAGTAGCTTTGCAGAATAGCCAAAACTTATAGGTAGGCCTATGAGCTCTGAACATAAACGTTTATAGCCTCGTCCAGATTATGTATACAACATAAAGTTTTTTTCTTTATTTTTCTCAACTAAATAGTACAATAAAGTCTACTGTTCACCGCTTTGGACTCATTAACAAAACTTGTCTTTGAGACTCTCAGTAGTGTTGCTTTTATCTTATTTCTTTTTTTTCTTCACAATAAACGTGTTCAATTCCGATTCTCGCATTTTCAGGTCAATTGCAAAAAAAAAAGTGTCGCGCTTTGTCAGTCTTCGATTGTCTAAGCTGAGCTCAATAGATTTTTGAACAGCAAGCAACAAACAACGTTGAATGGTACTAAATGGTTAAAGAATTCTATGCATATTAATTGGCAAGTAATACAACAACAACATTAACAGTGATAGTAGCAGTAGCAGCGACAAAGGAATGCCACAAACAACTTCGTCTGCACCCTCGATCGAGGAGAAACTACAAAATTTAATAAACGGACGAGATTTGGGTGATATAACGCAAGAACTATGCGATTTTTCGTTGGAAGAACAAAATGCAACAGCGGAAGCGCAAGGTATACAACCAATGGCTGCATCAGATTTTGTACCGGTTCTGGGAAAATCTGTGACATATATTGTAGCGTGCGTTCTAATCAATGAACACGACGAAATACTAATGATGCAGGAAGCTAAGCAGTCATGCGCAGGTGGGTTTTATTTTTAAAAATTAAAGTAGTCATTAATTTTATAGGATTTTTTCTTTTTGAACAAAGTCTAAATGGAACAAAAGCATTAGCGTTGATTCGAAAGAAAATAATAACAGTCAGTGTTGCTTTCTCCGCGCACTATTTGCACTACAGTGCAAATGGCAATAATTGGCATATCAAATGCTCTGCTGCACTAATGACAACATAATAATAGTTGGAGTAGAACAGCTTTCGCATTTTAATATTTTTTATTTTTCTATATTAACTGCGTAAAATTATATTTTTGCATTCGGATGTTTTATGATTTTCGACTAGTACCTATTGTGAGTCAGCAAACTTGTTTTAAGAGTTTTGTTTCATTTTTAAATATTTTTGTCTCAAGCAACACAAAAATAAAATGGTTATATTTATGATAGCTTTGTGTTTAATATTGTTAATTTCGAGATGCATAAATTTGTCTAAAAGATTTAAAAAAAAGTTATTTTATTTATCAACTTTTTGTATTCATCTAAAGTTGCCTTATAAATATTGAACAGTTAATAAAAATTCAGAAGTTATTGAGTTATTTGTACATGTATTTTGAGAATGGAAATTCCATATCGAGCAGGAATACATCTTTCTTCTAGTTTTCGCCAAAAGCCACCAGGCAGCCCTGAAATTATCCAATTTATTTTGACAGCTAAGGTTAAAAAATAAAAACAAACAAGCTGTAAACATCTAAATTTAATTAAAAACAATCAAAACAAAGTAAAATTACAAAATTGGTGATGGTCTACGAGTTCGGCCAAATAAATCTCTAAACCTTCGCATTTTGTGAAAAGCTGACGGAGTAACGTTAATGAAAAACAGAAATGAAATGAAAAGCAACAATGCTATTCTCATTTATAAATTTGAGTCAAGTTTACTATACTGACACCCCAAATTTCTTAAATAATAAATTTTAATCAAAGATCCAGATATGGCTTATAGAAAAGCCGGTATAAGTTGGAAACCCTTAGATATATATTTTAAATATTGGTGTCATATGAAAGGTATTAAGCTTTAAAACTATCGTAGAAAAGTTTTCAATTTGTGAAGCATTTTTTTATTCGCCCTTCGAGTTTCCTGTTAAAAATGTGGAGAATGAATTCTTACAACAAACGTCAAAATATTCCCTCCCAAACTATTGCTGAAAACCTTATTTTCTAGTGAATTTGGTTCTTCCAGTCCGAGAAAAAATTCTAGAAAGTGTTTATTATTGTTCTTGAAAAGCAAGGATTTTTGAATAACTATCGAAAAATTAACTTTTATCCTTCAGTAAATAATAACTAAAAATCATATTGTTGTAAAATCAATATTCTCATTATTATTAAATATTTTATTGTGATATATTTTTTCTTCTCTTATCCAGGTAAATGGTATCTTCCCGCAGGACGCATGGAAACAGGCGAAACCATTTGTGAAGCTGCCGTACGTGAAGTATTTGAAGAAACAGGCCTTAACACTGAAATAACAACTTTACTGGCGGTCGAAGCTGCTGGCGGTTCGTGGTTTCGTTTTGTATTGACTGGTAACATTACAGGAGGTTCACTAAAAACACCAGCACAAGCTGATAAAGAATCTTTGCAAGCTAAATGGGTTAGCGATGTTAAGGAATTATCATTACGAGCTAATGATATCTTAAGTATAATCGATATTGCAAAATCATATAAACATCGAAATAATGCTACGCAACCATCAACTGTTTGGCATCCTGAAATATTACCAATAAAATATTCACATCATAAAAATTATTTACGTGTTATTGCGGTAATACGAAAACGTGCCACAAATTCACTTAATGTGCTTGTAAGCGAAAAGAATGTACATCATTTTACCACTGTTGAGATACATCCACAACGTAGCATACATTCGACTTTGCGAAAATTTATGATTGAATTATTTGGCGCTGAATTACCGCAACATCGACCACATGGCATTTTAAGTGTTGAACATAATCCATCAACGATGCCACACACTACTGATGGTATTTGCTTAAATGTTTTGGTCGTATTTAGACCAGCACTGGAAGAAGTGTCATTAATTGGTAAATGCGTATGGCATGAATTAAGTAAACAATTAGAAGAAAAGCTCGGTAGAATGCTTTCCAGCAAAACCTCAACTATACCGCTTAATGTTATACGATGAAAAGTCTAGTTAGTATATTGAGATTATATACGTAAAAATCGTTTCGTTTGTACGTATGTATTATATATATTTTAAAATTTTTTTATGAAAAATTTTACAAAAGTACACGATATGTGCACTTTTGTTGGCAGCGAACAAATTATAGAGATTTTTTTTATTAGTAGCTAAGTTTGTTATATATAGCAGTGATCGTTAATTTGTACCTAGATATTGTTTATCTATAAAATATTAAAAAAAAAACGGGAACAAATTCTTTAACTTAAAAAAATAATGGTATTTGTGCTGGCAAATATATTTGTAATTTATTAATATGGAAAATGTAGAAATTTTAATTTATTGGGTAAAAAATCAGTGAAATTATCGAAAAAGAGTTCTTTTATACGCTAGAAAGTTTTTAGCTACTTTTTTTAAATTGTTATTTTTTTTTTTTTTTTTTTTTTCAAATGAAAATTCACTTTTTATAATTTAACTATAAAAATTAAATGAGCATTGTGACATTGTGTGCAATCGCTAATGTTAAATTATAGCGGCCCATAAAAATACTACGAAATATGCTTTCTAAATTGTAGCAGTGATTTGAGTTTAAGTTTTTCCTTCTAAATTATAATATCAAAATGCTTTAAATTTTCTCGCTTGTCTTGAAATTAATGATTTTTAAATTTACCCCTGTTTACCTTACCATATGAAAGTTTCAGCAATTTCTTTCACTACCAATAAATTGATTTGGAGTTAATGGAAAATTAACCATTAATGTAACTTTAATGAAAATTTTCTTTACAAGTTTCATTAAAAGCTTTATTAAATTCTATGAAAGTGAAAATTTGGTTCATTGAATTAAACGAAACTTTAATGAAAATTTCCATTAAAGTTTCATTAAATTCAATGCAATAAATTTTCCCTTTCAATGATAATGGCAAATTTTTCATTACCACCAAATGAATTCAATATAAAAAAGTTTTCATTAGCATTATAATAAGTATCTGATAATGAAAAAATTTGCACCATCACTATGTTTAGTGGAAAAAATTTTCACTATCTCAAAGTTTATTTAGTGGTAGTTGAAAAATGTTAATTGCAATATTCAGCCTATTCATCACAAGAAGAAGAGCTTTTCAAGGGATATACGCGTTCTGTGGAATATCTCATTATTTTTAAATACAAATGTATATTAATTACTAGTAGTAATAACTCAGTTCTGGTATAACTAAGGCGCTCTTTGTCTAGAGCATTTGTGTCAACAACACTCTGCTCTACAATAATAAATACAAATAATTTATTAGCCGCTTGTTAACGTTACGATATTTGAGCATAAACGTTTTAATCAAAAAATTTTATTATTTGCTTATAATGAAAAAACTTAATTTACATATATCTAAATTTGTAACTTATTTCGGTGTTGTTTTAAATGAAAAAACTTGTTTTTAAAGATAAAATACGAAAAACATGACGCTATTTTATTATATAGTTTTAATTGCTACATTAATATTGTATGTAATATAAACAACTGTTCTAAATTAAGTAACACTTCATTTTGATAAGGCTATATAACAAAACATTTATTGTTTGTAAAAATATGCAATTTTTAATTATATGTACAGTTTATAAGTATAAGGCAAGTGTATATATCTTGGATCGATTGTAATATGAGCCAAACATAGTTTGTTATTTCTGAAAATTGCTTTAAATTATTGTGTCACATGGAGTTACATGGTTCAATACATAGAATATGCTTTGAACTAGTCAAATTCCAGTCCAAATTGGATATTTAAAGAATTTATTGTAAAAGCAGAGAAAATGTTGGTTACTGATATCAAGGGTGTCTGATTTTACAATATGTAAAATTAGTTAACTTGTCAGTGCAAATCGGCTATGAGAAAGAATAACACTGTGCTTGAATCGGAAACGTTTCTTTTTCTAACATTGATGGATCCTGGGTAGTAAGCACAATTCGACAGAGTTGGCAAATTGCATTAATTTTTAAAGCATTGAGCTAGTAATGTTGATGCAAAAAATCACTGTATTGATTTTTGAAATTGAATGCAATTGAAAAATCTATTGTTGATTTTTGAAATTTATTCCAAATGGAAAATCTATTGCATTGATTTTTGAAATTCAATGCAAACGAAAAATCTATTGCATTGATTTTTGAAATTTATTGCAAATGTAAAATATTGCATTGATTTTTAAAATTTAATGCAAATGAAAAAACTATTGTATTGATTTTTGAAATTCAATGCAATTGAAAAATCTATTGCATTGATTTTTGAAGTTTAATGCAAATAAAAAATCCATTACAGTGATTTTTGAAATTTAATGCAAATGCAAAATAAATTGCATTGATTTTTGAAGTTTAATGCAAATGAAAAATCTATTGCATTGAATTTTGAAATGTAATGCAAATGAAAAATCTATTGCATGGACCTTGAAATTTGATGCAAATTAAAAATCTATTGCATTGATTTTTCAAAAATAAATCTAATAGAAATTTTAATGCATTTGAATTATTAAGTAGGTTTCAAATGTTTCGGATGTTTACCATCAAGGATTTTTCATTTGCATTAAATTGCAAAAATCATAGAATATTTTTTTTTTTTTTCCATTTGGATTGAGTTTCAAAATCAAAGCATTGTTTTTATTCATTGGCAGTAATGCAATAATGCGCCTTCAATGCATTGAAAAAGTAATGCATTACGCCCAACTCTGCAATTCGGGTACGAAGATTTGCAAATATAAGAAATTTTCAGCTCTGGTTTTCGATACATGTGGGCGTGAAAGTTTTCTGCAAAAATATTCAAATACATATGCCCATTTTTTGATCTATTCAAACCATTTATTCAACAGATAACTGTTCAGTTCGGTAAAATTTCTTCATTTAATGCGATATTTTTAACTTTTTCTTATTTATTGAGTGTTCACGATCGCCGAAAAGGTGCAAAAAGTGTTAATTAGAAACTTTACTTTTTTATATTAATTTAATGTTACTCATACGACATGTTGTATGGATAAAATAGCAAATATTTTGTAAATATTAAATTCTTAATTTTGAAGATAAAATCTTATTATTTTAGAAAAAGAGCCGTATTTTTTATTTGGAAAATTATTTGTGGCATGGGTCAAATTTGTATGTACTTAATTTTTAAGCCTGAATATCGTGAAAACCAGAGCACTGAAAACAGCTTACTTACTTGTGTTTACTACTACAGGACTTGCCAACGTTAATATGATTAATTTACTGTAAATTGGTTCCAAGGTATATACTCATATACTACACTTCTCATACTTAATTCGAATATCAGACAATGCAATTTTTGCAATTGGCCAATAAATTTGTTAAAAGATTAAGCTTCAGTAAAACAAGAAAAAAAATATTAAGTTTTTTACAAATGTATTTATTTAGTTAATGATAAAATATATTATTTAGTTGAATACTAAACTATACATTTTTTTCCTGCTGATACTGCTATGAATGCATTGTTGTTTTTGTCTTGTGCTCTGGACGTGTGTGCGCTGTTTTGTGATTTGCTTAAGATCTCTCTCTCTCTCACTATCTCTCTCAACTACGTGCGTTATCGCACCTCTGTTGGTGTTGGCTGGTTGCTGCTGAAGATATTTTTATTTGTTAACTCAAGATTTCAGTTGAGCACGATCGTTGAACGCAGCTGCACTGGTGGTGCGTTCCTCATCATAGTTCTCGTCGTCGTCGTCGCAGTTAAGATCTTTGTTGTGATCATTGTGAACGTTTCTGCATTGCATTATACGGTGTATATACGAGTGGGGGCAGCAGTAATTTTAAAAATAACAACAAATACTCTATTGTGCTGTTCGTATATCGATCGCGTTGTATGTTTTGAATGAATTTTCATAATACGAAGGAGAAGAAGTGCAAGGTAATGTGGTTGTTCGTTCGTTCGTTCATTTGTTGAATGCACCCAGGTGACCCTATCCCCCCATATAGAGGCGAAAGAAAGAATTAAAATGTATCGCATATAAAGTGTTTTCTTTTTTTAATTTGTGTTTTGATTTCATGTTTCTTGTGTGACAATTTTGCTTTTGTTTGGTTTGTGTGTAGTGTTGCGATGAAAGATATTGCTTTGTAATCAAAAAAAGTAACATATTATATGAACGATGTGTAAAACCAGTTGTGTTATGGAATTTTTTATAATTTCTCTCTGCAGATGGCAACCACTATAATATGTTTCGGTTTTAAAGAGATTACAATACAGGCAATAAATTAACTTATCTATCTGGTCGTATGATAAAACCGAAATCAACTTATGTTTGCTTCATTTTAATTTTAGCTCTAATACAATAAAAAAGTGGCTTATCAGTCATTTTTTAAAAAGTTTTGATAAGTTTGCTGGTGGGTAATTAAATTTTAAAATAATAATAAAACAAAATATTACCGTTATTGCCAGTTTACTATTGCCAAGTGCAGTAAAACAACACAATAACTCGTTTGACGCCAACAACAAGAAAATAAACCACTTTGTCATCTGTCAAGATCTCGTGTGGGTACTTGAAAATACATACTACGATACTGTGAACGTGTATATGGAGCTATGAAGAGACAATTAATAAATTTAATTAACAATGAAAATTTGCGTAAGTCTTTTTTGTTGTTGTTTTTCATTTGTTTATATTTTTATTTACTATACATCTATCTATTTAAGTCTGTACTTTATTGTGCTTTTTACTTACTTCACATTTTATTTGTCTTTCGTTTTTGTGATGTACTTCTTTGGTATATGGGTGATTCTACTCACGAGGGAATATTCAGCGGCTTACCTAATTTAACATGTTTTTGTAAAAATATTTCATTCATTTAAAACCAAAACTAAATGATTACACTGTTTCTTGTATGATACTGAAAATTAGCTCGATCCCAAAAATATTTCATACAAAAATTTAGCTCTAAAGTGCCGAACCTCAGCCTCCTGACATGTATCTTTTCCGAAATTAAAGTTTTATTGGTAAATAAAACGCAATTTCAAGTTTACTTCGTACATTTTACACTTAAAATGAGATATGTAATCAATAGTCTTTCAATGTAACTGTCAAATTTTGAAATTAAGTTTCAATCTTTTTAACCCCTTGAGACCGAAGCCTAGACCCTTGTAGATATCGAAAAACTAACTTCGGACTCAGTTTTCTTGTGCTTTAATTAAGAAAAAAAAGTAGGTCCGAAAAATCCTCTTATAGCTAGAAAGGGTGGATTCATATAACACAGTGCAACAAAAAAAATCCAAACAACTTTTTGAATGCTGTTCCTGAAAGCACATAATGTTACTAGTAAGATCTATCTGTGTTTCGCTTGGTTGGCTCCAGATCGAATTTTATAGTACTATAAAAATTGCTTCAAAACTGCTTTTTCAAAGTTATCACGGCTCTAAGTCGTAAACCGTTTGAGATTTTGTTTTCATATCTTCAACGAAGTAGTAGATATAGGCTAAAGAAAAGAAAATGTTTCAAGAACTAACCCGAAAAAATTGGGTTTTTGGCCTCAAAATCTGAACAACTCTCTAGAGCATGTCAATAGCATTCGAGTACTCCTTGATACTAATTTTAGTTAAAATAGTGATGTATCCTATATGACCCCATCGGTCTCAAGGGGCTAAACAGTATGTTATTGAACTTTGTCACTCGACTTTTACCTCAGCCTCCTGGCACATCAAAACGTTTTTTGATGAATTTGCGTATCTATCGCGTTCCTGCTTTATTGATGCGAATTAACGAAGTAGAGTTATTTTGGAATCCTTTTCATTTGTCTCGGATCGTGAATATTTTAGTAGATACGTCGAGTTTTGTCAGTGAAAGTCAAATCCTCAGGCCCCTCGCAAGTATTTTCGTCAAAAATATATTTCGTAGGATATTTCTATTGCATTTTATTAAAGAAATTCATAATTTCACCGCCGAGCGTTGTATTGCAGATATATTGACTGAAAAGTGAAAAACCTCAGCCACCTGGCCTCAGTTTCCTGGAAACTTGAAGCTATAATTTATGTTTTTAGTATTGAAAATAATTAGGTTTTAACAAACAGCGCTTGATACATAATATTATTATTAGGCTGAGTACTCCTAAGCTAATTTTTCTTTTAAACGGCCATAATATGCGTACATCTAATTTTTTTGTCCGGACCGTTTTAGAAAAGTACTATAAAGACCAAAGCTAAAAATGGGCTACCTGTCTGAACTCAGATAGAAAAAAAAGATGTCCCAAAAATAGTGCATTTATTTAAAGTATACCCTACATAAGATATCTCACATTAAGGAAAGTGGGTCAGTCACCATATAAAAAAGTATTTTTTGGTTCCAACTGAAATGTTTTTAGAATTTTCACATGAAAACTTCACGTGGCCTTGAAGTTTTTGGCGCAAAAAACACAAATTTTGCTTGGAAAACATTTGTTTTTAAAATTTCAAAAATAAAATTGCATACTTTGAAGGTATACGATAAAAGGCTGGCATGTTTGTAATTTGAATTTCTCAGTTCAATATCCTATGTCAGCGAGAACCATTCCGAAATCATTTGATGCAGTACTTAAAATTTCTGACGTCCTATCGTGAATATATTTTCCGGTCTATTAGACAAATGGAATTGACAAAATCCTTCCAGCAAACGTAAAGTTTCACCACACCCAAAATATTTTTTGAAAAGTCTTCCAATGTAAAAAACAGGGTATCCATGGCATTTTGATAAAACCACCTAACTTGATATTGTGGCTGAATTTCGTTGCTACGACATTGCAACCTTCAACCCTAAACTGTCAGCTGTCAAACTGTTTTCTGTTTCTGGTTGGCAACACTTAACTGCACAAATGCGGCAAATTTAAACCTTGCGAGAATTATGAGACACCCTTACATATATCTTTGAAACGAAAAATTATAGATATATGACGATTACACCAAAGGAAATGTATTTAAATTTCATTGAGCGGAAAAACCTTGAAATTTTATTTTAAAGCATATGACTACACTCGTTTAACTGAGTTTACCGTGGATATTTTAAAATTTACTAACTATGGAAAATTACATGGGAAATATGTGAAGAAGACCTTTATTTTTAATGCTTTTTTTTCTAGTCAAAATTAAGTTTTTTTTTTTTTTTTTTTGTAGAATCGCCCATCTAAGTTCTATGAAACAAAAACAAAATTTATTTTTAGTTCAGCTGCTTTTGTTAAATTAAAAATTTTAATCACAGAAATCTTTATCACATGCTCTGTAGTTAGTTATTGCCATAGTGACAGTTTTATCTTCATAACCTTAATACCCTATCTTAAAGTGATTTTCATTTTAAAGCATTTGTATTAAATTTGTCATTTATTTTTGTATTTTTCTTAAATGTTATCGTAAACTAAAAGCAGCCCAATAGGAAAAATTTTCAGCATTTTTGACTAGTCAATTGTGAAACGATAAAATCGTTTTAAAAAGAAAAAAGCGATTCAAGAGACTTTCTGAAGCTCTTATTTTTCATCAATAACTTCTTCCGCTCCGTACTATCCGTTATTTCTTTGTAACAATGCATGTCCTGTGACGAAATTTGGTTTCATTATCTTAAAAAACGTTTTCAGTACAGCTTTTTGAAAATATTGCTTAAATGGGAGGTGTCACGCCTTCTACGAGTTAAGCGAGAAACACATAAAAAGTATGCATGCATCAAGAATTGTCAAATTGAAGTCAAATACATGTCTGCTTATGTCTCAAAGCATGCTTTCTATCTGGGCACTCTCATAAGCAGACATGTATTTGACTTCAATTTGACAATTCTTGATGCATGCATACTTTTTATGTGTTTCTCGCTTTAACCTTGTTTATGCGTAGAGCTTGTATTTACTGTTTTGAGTATTTGAGTGAAATTTCGTTGGGTTATCTCAAAAACAATCACAGTATAACATTTTCAAACTTATGCTAATATGGGTGCCACGCCATCTAGTCCGAATTCGACTAGTTTTTGCTAAAAGCGTGTACTTACTATCTCTAGTATTTATGTGCATTTTGCTTGGTTTATTGCAAATAATGCTCTTATTATTACATTTTGAAAATAATTTTTGTATGGGAGGTAAGCGTGTCTGTTGACTGATTTCGCTCATTTTCAATCCTTCGAGGGAAAGCCATTGTACCAAATTTCATCGAATTATCTTGGTTAGTTTTCCCGTAAATATTTCCACAGACAGCCAGGCTGCCAACCATATCGGCTTAGGAGGTGACGCTGATCAAGAATATATATACTTTTCTATACCTACCACGCCTCCTTTTCTGTGTTACAAACGGATGGACAAAGTGAATAAACCCTGGGTGTAGGATATAAAAAGAAAAAAAAATCATCCATGTTGGGATTTGAACTCGGGGTCCATGGGTAAGAGATTGATCAATTATAGACTTCTTAAGGCTACAGACCTTTGTCGTGTAAGTTTTGTGCAACAAATATTAGTATTCTTTTATATTTTGTCGTCTTTCTTTTCCTCTTTTTTGATAAAAAAAAAATTTCATACAGGCAGCTTTACAAAAAATCATTGTGTAGGGCCTACACCGTAGGCGCTTGTAAATTTCTATGGGAACAAGTGCTTTCTTAAGAAGCGCTTGGGATTTTCCCTTTTGGGAATGCACGCTCTCAATATTGTGAAAGCTCTACACTTTCACTTTTATGCTCTGAAGCTTTTTATTACAAGCACATTTTACACACACATACAATAAAGGCATTAACTAAGGTCATGCATTTCGTCAGGATGCAGGAAAATGCAACGTGTTATGCAAAGTACTTAGTTAATACGTTTAAGTTAAATTGTAAACATTGCACTTGGAATAGCAAATTGCTTCTGTGTTAATCCGAAAGTTAAACTAATAAATCTCGCGGATAAGTTCTAAGTTTATTTAAGTGTTAATCAAATACTTGGCAATATAATTAATAGTTTTATTGGTGTAATTATGTAAGGGATTTGGGTTACCATAACATTACTTCTAACGATACTGTGATATTTGTGATAATACCGAAATACTACAAAAATACGACAATACAACAAAAAAAAAACGGCCTATTTATTTCTCATGCTAGTTAGTATCACTTATCAACAAATAAAATATTCAGTAGGTTTAATTTAAAGTTTCCTAGGAACTTTTATTGATATTTTTAATATTTTCCTTTCAGGATGACGTAATTTAAGGCGACCAATTTTTAAAAATAAATAACCCTCAGCACACAATTCAAATGCACAATTTCCAACACCAAATTTTATAAAATAAAAGACTTCCCATAAAATAACGCATACAATTAAGTCAAAGACTACATAGTATAGTACAATAATACAACTTCCACAATGGGCTGTTCCGATAAACTTAGCGATCGTTTTAAATGTAAAAAAATTCCCGATGATATCGACGATGGACTTGAAACTTTGGATGAATATCGCAGTCGATGGCGTTCAGTGTATGTCATCTATTTTACAATGTTTCTGATGTCACTGGGTTTTAGCATAATCCTCACTGGCATATGGCCTTATCTAAATAAGGTTAGTTGAGATTTTTTTGCAATTTTATGTGTACCACCATAATTATAGAGCTACACATATCCTTAGCTAGATCCATCAGCTGGCAAAGAATTTATGGGTCTGATTGTTGCTGCTAATCCTTTGGGACAAATGATTTTTAGCCCCATCTTTGGTTGGTGGGGCAATAAATTGGGCACGATACGTCTACCGTTGCTATGTTCCTTGGCATTGTTTACATTGGCTAGTGCTACATATTCATCGCTGGAGTTACGTCCGGATAATGTAAAATATTGGATGTTGGGTTCACGCTTTCTGATCGGTGTCAGTTCTGCGAATATTGCCGTTTGCCGTTCATATTTGTCGGCAGCAACACGCTTAAGTGAACGTACCAAGGCTGTTTCAATGGTATCACTGGCACAAGTTTTGGGTTTCATTGTTGGCCCGGGCTTGCAGGCGGCTGTTACACCTTTGGGTAGCGAAGGATATTCACTCCTTTGGGGTGGCTTCATATTTAATATGTACACGGCATGCGGTTGGATAAATGTTGTAATGAGTATTGGAAATTTCATTATGTTCTTGCCAGCAATTTTTCAGGTAATGTACATGTTTTCACTGTGTGTTAAAACTTCTCCATATCATATTGATGTTTTTTCAAATCAAATTAAACTTTTTCCAAATTAAAACAAACCTTTTTCAAATCAAATTAATCATTTTCGAAATGAAATTCAACTTTTTCCAAGAATTTAAATTTTTTGAAATCAAATAAAACTTTTTCCAAACCAAAATAAACCTTTTCCAAATCAAATTAAACCTTTTCGAAATCAAACTCAACTTTTACCAACAATTTACAGCAGCTTCGTTAGGAAACTTGGGATATGGATGAATATTGTGTCCACCTTTCAAAATGTGAAAAAGGTTAATTTAATTGGAAAAAGTTTAATTTGAAAAACGTTTAATTTGATTTGAGAAAAGCACCATATGATGTGGAAAACGTTTAACTTGCAGTGGAAAACCTTCGCAGTCAAAGGCATTATTTAGGAATTACTTAATGAAATAATTTTTATGATTTCCTATTGTGCAGGAACGCAAAGTAGCAGCGCGCGAAATGATGCGAGCTCATGGAAAAACTTCCGAAAAGGAAACTTGGAAAGCAATTAAACCGGATTATGTTTCTGCGTGGACCTTAATTGTTGCTTTCTTCGTGCTGGTTTTTAATTTTGTGCTGCTTGAAACGTAAATTTTTTATATATTCAATATGCTCACTACTGTAGTTTCAGCTTTTTGTAAAGGCACAAGTAATGTCAACATTTTGTTGAAAATTAACAAAATTGGGCACTGTTTTCACGGAAAATTTACTTGATGGTGTATAATTGATGGCACTAGTTTAAAAAAAATGGTGTCGGTCAAATAACCGATTATCATGGCACATAATGTGTATGACATTACTTTTGTACTAATACCACTTTCAAAGAAAAAACCCCATTCATGTATGTATGTATGTATGTAATCTTATATATTTTCAGACTTGGCACTTCCCTCACTATGGATCAATTTGCATGGTCAAATGATGAGGCACTCTATTATATGGGCATTTTAATGTCGGTGGGCGCCATCATTGCGTTAATAACATTTATTGCTATAAATCCGCTATGCAAATTATTTCCCGAACATTATGTGCTCATTTGGGGTGGCTTCTCATTAATGGTTTTGGGACGCGTTCTCTATATACCATGGGGTGATGGACCACCAAAGATAGCTGAAGTATATAATGTCACAATACCGCTGACAGGCAATGCAACATTGGATCTCAGTCCAGATGCTGAGATATTTTTGGGTTGTCCAAAGACACAACGTTGGTGCGAAACAACACCGGCCTTGACTATTTCACAATTTTTAATTGGTTATGGTTTTACATCGATTGGTTATCCAATCGGTGTAACATTGATACAAACAATATTCTCAAAAGTCTTAGGACCACGTCCACAAGGTGTCTGGATGGGTTTTATGACAGGCGCTGGTTGCTTGTCGCGTGTTATGGGCCCCGTTTTTGTTGGCTCAATTTATACGCGTTTAGGTACTTATTGGACATTTGGTTTTACATCAATCATGATGTTGATCTCGATGATATGGCTGTTATGTTCAAAGTAAGTTTAGGAAAAATTTACGAAATGCCTTGTTTTTACTTTTAACTTCTCTATCTTGCAGTAAACGTTTGATACCGCCTAACTTCGATACTACGCCTGATCCAGTTGAAATGCAAAATCTTAAGGACAGCAAAGATGTTGGCACTAAAGATGTTGAGGCCAATAATCATACGAACTCCAACAGTGCAGAACATCATGATGCAGAAGATCCAGAAGAAGCTGTTAAGTTTTTGCCAAATAAAAAGACAGTTACAATTGTGGCACAAAAGCAATAATATGTTATTAATCATATAGAAATGTTATATATATTTTGATACTTTTTAAGTTTATAAGTCTGCAGTATTTAAAGAATTTAAATTTTTATATCACACAAGAAAGTTATCTGCTTAAATAATATGTATAACGGTTATGCAGTTGAATGAAAAGCTCGTAAGACTTTGATAAGAGATTAGAAAGTAGATATTATCAATTGTAAACTCTTTCGTAGGACTAAAATTTTTGACCTTAAACTTTTATTCATAAATTTGAACTTTAATGACCTGTCAATATTATTGTTTATTGAATTTTCATCTTGTGTTTTACAACTTCATTTTGTTTAAATTGAGTTCTCAGACAAAAATGTAATTTTTAAATAATAAGTAAAGATTTTCTATGAACTTTGCTTTAAACTTACATGTTTAACTTAATTTTCCCTTCCAAATCCTTACATTTTTTTGAGGTATTTCTATGTTAATTTTGATTTAAATAATCACTTCTAAATTAAAAGATTGAGACGATCAAAGTATTTTTTTTTTATCGAAGATTTTGGTATATATATTGAAAATTTAAGTTTAATATAAATTGCAATTGATTACCAAGAATGAAACTGCCTGTATATTTGAGAATGAAATATGTAATGATTTTAAATTATTTAATAAATTAGTTAAGGTATTTGTACAAACTATTAGACATTTAAGAAAAAGATTATACATTTTATATATATATTTTAATAAACTAGCAATATAGAAATCCTCAAAATAGTCTTGGTCAGATTAATTTTTCTTCCTGAGCACAGTTCCGTGCTTCGATATGATCTCTACAATTTATTTGACATCTTATGAATCAGATTATTGTTAAATTACAACACTATTCTATGCTTAATTGGTATGTTCTATTTTTATAACTAATATTTTATCAACTTTCTATACTATCCTCCATTGCGTCTGGTAATATGGTTTTCTTGACGTCAGACAAATTGTTTGCTTCTTCCATAGTCATTGGCAGCACCTTGTGAGCAGTTTCTGGCAACAATAGTACTAAACAACCACTAATCAAAGTAGCTGAGGTGAAGAGAATTTGTGGCGCATATTCGTAAGCTTCAGCCTAAAAAATAATTCAAAAATTAATAAAATACCGCATATTTGGATTTAACTATTTTTATGTATGGGATTACTCGGGATTACTGGGATTTCTCGTCTGCACAAGACAACTTGTTAGAACTTTAAGATATTTTGTGTCAAGACACGGTATGTCTTTTAGCCACTTTATATTTAAGAAATACGTGTTAAAGGCTTGACAGTACTTGAATATTGAAAAGAAAATACAAATACTGCACGGACCTGTCTTGTTTGATTTGCTTCAGTTCAGTGTAGTGCATATACTGCAGTTGTAGTGTACACTACCAAATGGTACTTTAGTGATAGAAGTAGTTTTTCGCTCTTTTCTTGTGGCTCTTTTATGTTTACTCTCTCTCTCTCTCTCTCTCTAGCAAAATGTATGAAAGCTACTTACTGCATTCCTGGGTTACCAATGCGTTGCAACTTGCAAGTGTAAACTAACCTGAAGTATTTGTTTGTATAAAAAACAGCACACTGAAGTATTTGTTAGAATAAGGCTTTTTTTGACACTGATAAAACAAGACAGTGTACTTCAGTGCCGAAATAAAATTAGTGTACAGTAATGATTTGAATTTTGAATTTTTAGATAAAATTTTTTTGATCAAGGTAATACGTTTGAGTAAAAAAAGTGCACTATATTTTAAGAAGTCTTATGCAGACTCCTAGTTTTGTTATGATCAGTCAATTCGAAACAGTTGTAACTTTTGTAAAAACTATCGTATTGCAATTTCAAATCTATGATTTTTTTAAAATTCTTTACAAAAACTTTCTTCTGAACGTCTGAACCTTTGCATGTTTTTGAAATAAGGTTTTTTATTAAGTACAGTCGACGTCCAGTAATACGAATGCTGTGTATTACGAATGTCCAATAATACGAATGCAATGTTTCTTCCACATGTGATTCTATAATACGAACAGCGGTAAATTTTACGGTTCGATAATACGAATGAGATATTTTTCTTAGTAGGCTTTGCTTTTTTGTTAAGCATGAAATGCCTAGAATGCATGATGGAATACGTGAGAATTTTTTCAGAATTTTTAGAACGTTTAGAAATGCTTTTTTCTCTATATTTGGGCTTAGAAAAATTGTTGAAAAATTATAAAATGTTTCGAAAAATCTAAAAAAAAAAGTTTGAATTTTTAATAATCAAGCTTTCTTTCGTTGCAAAAATCGCCAATTTTGTCACCCTAACAATAAATAATACCAGAGCAAAATCTTCGCGCATTTATAATGCTAGGCATCGGTAATACAACAATGCCAAATTTTAGCCAAATCGGTCACATATGCTTTTTTAACTGGTACAATTGGCGTGTTTTACTTCAAATTTCTTCTTTTATTTTTTATCAATATATTGCATTTTTCTACCATATTTCTCATAACGAAAATTCATAAATTTTCTATTTTTCTTACAATTTTTTCAGTAAACTTATGTTTTCTCTTAAATAAAATATTCGAGTTAATGAGTTTTATCTCTAAACCGACGATATGTCTCAATATTAAAGAAAAAAAGAACAAAATTTCGTTGCTTTAATACGAATTTTTCGATTTTACGAATAGGCCTGACACTATATAATTCGTATTATTGGACGTCGACTGTAGTGTGATTTTAAGCTATAGCATACAAGCTATAGTATACAAGTATACAAGCGATACAACTATTTTTACAGCGAGTTTACTTACCAAAAGCGGAGTTTGTGGAGCTAAAATTGAACCAATGCGCCCAATCATCGAACAAAACGATAACAAACTGTTGCGCATATTTGTTGGAAATATTTCCGATGTAAGAAAATACAAAAGTTGAAAACTACAGGCTATGGCAAATTTGCCAATGAGGAAGAGTGTCAATTCCAAGGCATAATTATCTGAAAAGAACAATTTGTTTATCACTTATACTTTGACTTAATTGCTAACAAACAATACCGCTTGCAACAAATGCCGTGGCAGCAATACATACGCCACAAGTTATCATCGATCCGAATAGCGAAAATCTGCGTCCAACACGATCTATTATCAGCAACGGCACAAGCATACCAGGAATCTCAACTAAGCCGTTGAGCATAAAGTTTGTATACTTATTGCCACCCATGTTAACAGATCTCAAACTCAGTCCCAACGTCACCAGTGTATGAGTAAACCAACAGAAACTACAATTCAGTATGCGCCAGTGCAACAACTTTATGGCAGCCTTAATCGGATAATGACTCTCGTGTGCATTCTCCAGCGATTCGCGATTATTTTCAACCAATTTTTCAAGACTATGCATTGAAATTTTACGTTTGTTTACTTTAGCTGCACGCTGTAAAGACTCAGTGGCTTGCACTTCTTTACCCTGACTTAAGAGCCAACGTACACTTTCCGGTAGGATCCAAAAAAATAATATTTGCAATGCCGATGGTATATACATAACACGCATTAGCCATCTCCAATTCTGTAATTTTTGTGCTAAAGCGGCGAGCAATACTTCACCAAGTGAATAGAGAGGCGAAATTAAAGTCGCGGCGACTACACGTCTGTTTGGACCAACCCATTCAATGGCGAGCAAAAATGCTGTAGGCAACATTGTGCTGCCACAGGCCGTACCAAGAAATTCGAACACGAGGAACATGTAGTAATTAACGCTGAATGAACTTATGACACCCATTATTGCACATAGTGTTCCCGCTGTGGCTAGAACCGTTCGGCGACCATATCTATAAATTGAAAAAAGGGTCAATTAATAGTAGCACTTTATGTACAACGTAGATGAAGTTTAGACTACAAAATTTTCCTTCCTCAGCGATGTGGGGAACGTTCCTGAAAATTATAGAATTTGAATGTTTTTCATGTACAATAGCTCACCAATACCAAACAAAACTTGCAACCTCTCAGGAATCGCCATTAATAGATATCATGCTGCCACTGTTTGGTGGAATTTTCTCGAAAATGCTGACAAACTGCAAGCAGTGTGTCTTCATAAAATAAACAATTCTGAAACAACCAGAAATATCCTTGCTGTTGTGAAAATTTGTCCCGAGTAATATTTTTAATTTTTATATAAGTTTTCAAAAGGATTGGCAAATGAGGTCAGAAAGAATAATTTTTGATCTTTTTATGAGCTCTTGCAGAGTTTCAGGATAGTTTTTTGAGGTTTTTAAAAGCTCCTTTTGACAGCAAAACCTCTAAAAATTTGAGTCAGTAAAGACCCTGTCATGATCTTTATTAAGCGCTCTTAATGATGGACGAATTTATATAGTTTTTAAGAGTTTTTATGACAGCAAAACCTCCGAAAATATAAATCAGAATAGACTCTTTTATGATATTTGTAAAGAGCTCTTAATAATGAACGAAGAAAAATGAAGAAAAATCTCATCTTTCCAGAGCGTTTTCAGATACTTTCTAAGAACTTTTCATGACAGCTAAAGCTCCGAAAATATGATTCAAAAAAGACTCTTCTAGAATCTTTACAAAGAGCTTTTAATGATGAACGAAATACGAAGAAAAAGCGACTCTTTCCAAAACGTTTTCAAATACATAGTTTATGAAAACTTTTTATGAAAAGACTCTTCTATGATCTTTATTAAGAACACTTGATGATGGACGAATTTAAAAGAAAAAACATTTCTTTCTACAGATTTTCTAGACAGTTCTTAAAACATTTTTATGACAGCAAAAGCTCCGAAAATGTGAGTCCCAAATGACTCTCTTATGATCTTTGTTAAGAGCTCTTAATGATAGATTAAGAAGAAGCGTTTATGATAAGGATCATTTCTCTCTCTCTCTCTCTTCAGGAGTGTACGAGCTCCAAAAGAAGATTCAGAAAAGCGTCTTAGGTGACTTATATTGTTTGCTGAGTTGAGTCATTCACACAAAAATTGCAATAATTTGTACACTATCTAAAAAGGCATATTGGTATCTCTTTTCATTAGATAAGCATGACACTTTCTGCGAGAGAACAAAATAACCATTATCGATCTCGCTGAAATTTTTGGGCATTGTACTTTATTCGATTTGACTGGACACGTATTTTTTTATTTTGCTTAAAACCGAATTTCTTGAACTGTGGGCCATATACAAAGTAAAGTATCATGCCAAAAATTTCTCTCCCAGAATTTGTCATATGTATCTGCCGTAGGAGGTCATACAAATGTGTTACTTATTAATGCTATGTTTTAACCACATCCTATCGATCGCTTTGTTATTATCGGTTGTTACCGCATACACACATTCATACATATTTTTATGTAGAAATTTCTCGAAGTTTCTAGTTGCTTTTGTTGACTTTACTTAACTTACTTTTGGATATTTTTATATTTCTTTCGATACTATTCGATTTTTCGATTTAAACCAAAGGCAGAGCAATATATATTTGACTTTAAATAAAAAACTTACTTATCGGCAAAAAAGCCACCAAGCGGTATTCCAACAAACTGTCCCACATTAGTAATAGTGCCAACCATTGCGAGCTTCCAATCATCAGAACAAAATATACCAAACTAGATTTACGTAAAAGAAAATAAATATTTCAAAGTTATACAGGCATGTTCTGAATTCCGATTTTGATCAGAATCGAAATGGTATCAGTCTTAACGTGCTCTGCGTTACGATATTGAACACCACATCGGAATTCCGTTTCAGTAAATCGGATTGAAACCAGTACCCAATTTTATTTGTTAAAACAAAATTCCGATTCCATTTTGTTTTTTGAAACGCAGGGTACCTTAAGATTGATTCCATTTCGACTCCGATCAAAATCGAATTTGAGAACATGCCCGATAAATTCAATTGTCTTCCAATCAAATGTTAATAAATACCTCGTTAGAAATTGTTAATTCTTTATCACGGAATTTGAAATCTTTGCCACATTTTTCTGTACGATCCCGTTCGAAGTTTTCTGCTTTACAATACTCTGATGATGGTTCATTCCCAAAACTTGCAAAAGTCATCAATTCCTCCACTCCCGGTAAAGAATTGTTGCTGATATAACGCGTACACTGATCTAATTCTTTGCCTTTTAAAGGAATTGTAAAATCGACCCATGGTTCCATATACGCACTGCTTGGACTATCACACAAAGTAATGTTGCATCTATTTTTTAAAAATGTACTGTAAAAATCTTTTGAATAAAAAGCACCACACAAACCTATGTTCCACCGAACTTGCTGTAAACACATATGAAAGTGATAGCAGTCCATCGAAGAAAACTGGAAAACAAAGCAGTATACAACTGAATATTTGAAATTTTCCAAATTGTCCAATGCGTATTAAAACTGCATCTAAAGTGTTGGAGTCATCATCGTCAACAATCGATTTTTTGTTGTTTTGTTGGTCATCATTTTGATGCTCTTGCATGATTGCAACTTAGAAAGCAAGTAGGTACTACTAATGCTTCTGTTAAACACTACTATTCGAGTAACTACATTAACAATCGACTATGATAATCCAAAATTCTTTTACTGACTGAAGAAAGTGTTTATACTAATAGTAAGTAGGCATATGTTCATAAGATTTGGCATACCGAACGCTTTTAAAGTCTGCAATAAACTTTTACTTTTTAGAAATTGTTTTTATTTTATATAGCGCTACATACATAGTATAGTATATTTACAACTAAGTATATCTAGGCTATATAGATTAAGCTATAATCAACATAGGGGCATATGCTTTAAAATTAAGTTATCGTTAAAAGTCTATTTATATTAAGTACATTGCTGTACATAAATAAAGATATATCAAGTACCACAGAATGGCAGAATGGCTAGCATTATCAAAACTAATGGTTTTAGCAGATCTCATCACCTCTATTGATTTCCTTGAACATCTTCGTATCGTTGGGTGTGTAGATGAGACATAGTACAAATGTAAAAGGCACTGAGACAAATAATATTCACTAGAAAAAAGGACGGGGCCATGCCCCTCAAAAATACAATCCGGCCTGTTCCGTAATCCGTGTAATTTCAATTACTTTTAATTTCGAAGACTTGTTGATTACTTTTTACTTTCGATGTGGATGTGAAGCCTATTCAACGACTGTTCAAGACGTTTAACTTTTCACAGTAGAAACGCAAACTTTTTAGCTGTCAGTTAAAAAATACACACAAGTTCACAAGATTTATGAATCAAAATGCGTTTTATTAAATTTATTAACTTTAATTGAGTTTCACTTTAACAACGGCTGCTGCAATGCACTTGAAATTATAAATGCTCGCAATTTTCTCTGTCAAAATAATGTATTAGGCGAGATGCCCAATTATGGGGTTTCCTCTGATTTGAGTGAATTTCAGAAAGTTTTTTTTCATGCTCAGTGCATTTTATTGGGTTAATTAGATGTTCTATTGCAATTTAAGAAATAAAATCAGGTGGCATCCTGTTTTCGAACTATTTTTACTAACACCATGATATAATGAAATGTCAAATAATTCACACAAACACTGACTTCGAAAATGCCAATTTGCCGACTTTTTACTTGTCATCGGAAAAAATATTTTTTTAGTTGGAGTTTTTTATTTCAGCAATATTTACAATATTACATTTACAATAAAAATAAGAATTACTCGCTAAAAAAGGAAAAAAATTCTGGAGCTTATACGTGTGTATTTTTTTTTTCAATTTGATCTATAAAACAGCTTTAAAACAGCAAAATTAATTGAAAAGTCGTTGCATAATTCCGACTTTTCAAAAAGTTTCGCATTCCACTTTATACCCACTTTCACGTGAAAGTGGAATTGGGAACAGGGCGGAATGGGTCATTTCTCCGAAATTGTTTGACAAGGAGGGATATGATTTGGTACATTTGTATGTATGTAAAGCGAACTGAGACAAAGAACATCCACCGAAAAAAGTGAGGCAATAATAATGACCTCAGGGAGGTGTCAAACGTATATGAGAACCCAAATGCTCATTCAGAAAAAGTAGAATGTAGATAACGATTAATTTGGTTAATTTTTGTCTTATTTCAAGGTGGCATGATTGAGAGTATATTTATGATTTATGGTATTATTTGTAGATTGTACTTTTAGTAAGTATTTGTTTATGGCTTTAATTTGTTTGATCAGGTCATGCATTGGAAGTTGCCGTTAGAAACCAAACAGATTAGTGTTCTTTAGACACTCGAGAAGAGTTTTTCGAAATGTCCTGCTCTTGTACAACTGTTGGACTTATTGGATCCGCGTTTGGATTACTATATCTGTTTCTAATATGGAACTTTGGTTTTTGGAAAAAGCGTGGTATACGAGAGGCTAAATCATATCCGCTGGTAGGAACATTTCCAAGTAGCATAACCGAAAAGCAACACATCTCATATGATTATTGCAAAGTTTATAGGTAAAATTCAATTGACATATTATAATTATTATACCATTTTGATTTCATTACTTTATATTTGCAGGGAGTTTAAGGAAACGGAGAACTTTGTGGGTGTATTCAATAATCGTACACCACAATTAATGATTTTAGATCCAGAATGTGTTCATAAAATTTTTGTTAATGATTTCAAAAGTTTCCACATTAATAGGCTCTCACAATTCGTAAGTGATAAATAAATTGATGTAAAGTGTGAACTTATCGATGTTTTGTTACCCGTCACACTGCTACTGAAGCATCATTAAGTTCAACTAAAATGGCAACGTATACTGAATGTCTCCGAGTGTTTGTAATGTTATTCTGATGAAATATCACTTTGAATCAAAATCGTAGCTGATTCCTTTTGAAAATATCTCGATTTTTCCAATTGGGGCATTTTCCCATATAAAAAAAAAATTTTTTTTAACTACATTAAAGAAAAATTAAAATAATCACAATCGTTGTGTTTTGCGATGCTAAACGCTAATCCAACCTCAGAATTGCTCTATCGTGTATAGTTTATGAGATATTGTAACCTAAAGACCAAAAAAGGTCGTTTTTTGCCATTTTTTGAAGCTATATAACTATGTAACGTATCATTTATTCTTCAAATGTGGCTTGGATATTTGAAAGTTCCAATCTTTTCCTTTAAAACCTAATTTAAATTATGTTGATATCTTTTTTTTCCTCAAAGATATCCTAACTTAAAAAGACACAAAAGTGCAAAAAACCCGTTTTGACACTATTTTGGTCTACGTTATCTCTTAGAAGCATGAAGATTTAAATATAATTCAAATTAGGTTTTAAAGGAAAAGATTGGGGCTTTCAAGTATCTGAAACATTTGACGAATAAATGATATGTCACATAGTTACATAGCTTTAAAAAAATGGCAAAAAACTACCTTTTTCGGTCTTTAGGTTACAATATCTCATAAACTATACACGATAGGGCAATTCTGAGGTTGGATTCGCGTTTAGCATCGCAAACCACATCGATTGTGATTATTTTAATTTCTCTTTAATGTAGTTAAAAAATTTTTTTTTTTTCTTTTTAAATGGGAAAATGCCCCAACTGGAGAAATCGAGATATTTTCAAAAAGGAATCAGCTACGATTTTGATTCAAAGTGATATTTCATCAGAATAACATTACAAACACTCGGAGACATTCAGTATACGTTGCCATTTTAGTTGAACTTAATGATGCTTCAGTAGCAGTGTGCCGTATGCATCAAAACTCGAAAAAAATAACAAAACGAAAAAATTTCAGTGTTGAGAATTTTGCAAAATATTGGGCGAAACTTATACGACGCACTTAGAATTTTATTTCTAAGCTCAAATAATCAAAAAAAGTTACTCCTTAAAAACTATCTTCATCAATTTTTAGAATTCCAAAAATTCGACTTTTGAGATTTTATAGTTACATTTGGCCTGAAAATACGTTCGCATGAATAAACATTCTCGAGATTTTTTTCTTATACTGAAAAGAAGACTGTAAGGAGGATTTTTTTTTTTTTCAATCTGAAAATAAGGCTGTCAGGAAGTCTGAGAAAAAATTCTCGAGAATATTTTTTATGACAACGCCCATTTTTTAGCAAAATACTTAGTCGGTATCTTCTTATAAACTCATTTATTTATAACAGGTCAATGAGAAAGATGTTCTTTCTGCAAATAATCCATTTTTTATGACTGGAAAAAAATGGAGAGATCGCAGAAACTTAATTACTCCAGGACTTACAACAAATCGAGTAAATTTTGATTTTTTTTTTTAAAGAAATTTTATGTTTTGATTTCTTATAAGTATTTTTAATTAAAGATTAAAAGTGCTTATCCTGTAACACTGGAAGTTTGCAAAAAGCTCAATAACTTCATAAGAGAGCAAACTAAAATGTCCACTAAAGATGGCATCGATACATATGACGTAAGTTTTTAAATAATAAAATTGATTACATATGTGTGGGTGGTACTAGTGTACTATATACCTATAGATATAAAATATAATATGTAATATGAACTTGATAAATTTACCTTTTTATACCATACACCTAGGGTATATTCACTTTGTCCTTCCGTTTGTAACGCAAAGGACGAGTAATGGCAGATATGGAAAAGTATATCGATACATCCAACGTATAAGTTGGTACCTCAAGTAACGACTTTTTTACGGGACAGTGTTTTTCACTTAAATATACTTAGATTACTTAGAGGAACCACAATTTGACACAAGATGGCGTCCAAAAACACTGTCCCGTAAAAAAGTTGCAGCTTGAGTTACCAGCTTATATGTTGGATGTATCGATATATATTCTTGATCACCGTCACCTCTTGAGTCGTTGTAGCCATGTCCGTCTTCTGTCTGTCTGAATGTCTTTCTGTTTGTCCGTTCAAATAATTTTAACATTTTTTGGGAGCTCGTCTTATTGAAAATGAGCGAAATTGGTTAACGGACACGCCTACAGCCCATTAAAAAAATATATTCAAAATGCAACACTTTAGGAAAATTTTTTACGAAAATACAACCAAACTACACACAAATACTGCGAATATTAAGCGGAAGCTCGTGGCAACTCCCATTTAAGCAAAAGTTTCAAAATGCTACACTGAAATCATTTTTTGAGTTACTTCAACTAAATTTCACTCAGACACTTAGAACAGTAAGTGAAAGCTTTTAGAATAAAACTAGGCGAACTCGGACAATGGAATGTGATACCTCCCATACAAGGAAAAGTTTGAACATGCTATACAGAGATAATTCATCTAAATTTCACCCAGGCATTAAGAACTATAAATACAAACTTTGAGAAAAAACTAGGCGAACTCGGACAAGTGGGCGTGGTACCTCCAATATAAGCAAACGTTTCAAAATGCTATACTGAAAACGTTTTCTGTGATAATGCACTTTTGTTTTTGAAAAAAGAAAAATGGTGTGATTAGGGGCTGTCCATAAACTCCGTGACGCTAAAATTCGCTATATTTAATCCCCCCCTAGGAGCGTCACGAAGTTTATGGACAGCCCCTTATTATGAGTCGCTGAAATACATTATTTCAAAATTTGTAAAAACGTACCACTTAATTTACAATTTCAGCTTTGCTTACGCTTCACAGCTGAAGTGGTAACTGATAGCGTTATGGGTGTTAATGCTGATGTTTTCCGAAATACCAATACACCAATTCATTCAATGATAAAACGATTATTTGTTTTTGATTGGAAATTTGTTGCGTATTTTCTTGTTGCTGGCCTTTGGCCAGGCTTTAAAAAAATCTACAAATTGCGCTTTGTTAATGTGAATATTGAAAACTTCTTCTGCGAGTTAATTCAGCAAGCAACTGATTTGAGACGAAGCACTCAAGGAAATAAACGTATCGATTTCCTTAATTATATGCTACAGGTACAGGATAAAAAAAATTTAACAAATGCAGAGATGACATCGCATATAATGACATTTTTAACCGATGGACTCGTTGCTACTGCATTAACGGTGGCCCATTGTTTGCTGTTGGTAAGAGACTATATATAGGAAGAGTTTAGTGATGAGCAAAACAAGACCAAGACAATAGCAGTCTTGGTCTTGTTCTTGCACATTGAGTCTTGGTCTTGGTCTTGATTTTGATATTGAGTCTTGGTCTTGGTCTTGATCTTGCTCATTAAGTCTTGGTCTCGGTCTTGGTCTTGGTCATGAAAAAGTTTCTAGAGATATTGAGTATTCAAATTTTCAACACCATATTCTTCCAAAGCAGTTGGATTTTTAAGATGCCAAAATTAAAATTGAGAGATGATTTTATCTTCGAAATGGGCGTGATACACCTTTTAACTATAAATTACCAAGACTGAAAAGCAGTCTTGGTCTTGACGATTATTGTAAGCAAGACCAAGACCATAGCAGTCTTGGTCTTCGTCTTGCAAAAATATCAGCGCCTTGGTCTTGGTCTCGCAAAATTACCAAGACCAAAAGACGCAAGACCAAGATTAATTTTGCTCATCACAAGAAGTGTTACTCGATTTTTGCAAGAAATTAATAATTCGTTTTTCTCGTAGCTTGCTAGAAATCCTAAAGAACAAGAAAAATTACGCAATGAAATTATGGAAAATTTAAAAGAAACTGCTGAAGACAGTTTTGATAAAATTAATGAGTTGCCATTTTTAGACGCCTGCTATCATGGTAACCAATAGTCAAATATATCAAAAACATTCTCAATAAACTCATTTCTTTTTAATTTGCATCTATGCAGAGTCGCTTCGTCTGTTTTCGCCACAGCAGTTCGCGATCAAAATTTGTACTGCGCCAACCGAGCTGCCGAATAAAGATGGCACAACACTGCAGTTAAACGTCAATGATGCTGTTTTAATACCCATCAACTCAATACACCACGATGAGCAGTATTACGAAAATCCGGAGAAATTTCAACCTGATAGATTTTTGCCTGAAAATGGTGGACACAAAAAGTATCGTGAAAAAGGTTTATATTTGGGTTTCGGCGATGGACCACGTGTTTGTTTAGGTATATTTTAATTCAAAGTGAAAGTATTTTAGAAATTGGGTTATTTATATTTATTTATTTTCAGGCATGGGCTTTGCATTGTCTCAAGGTAAAGCTGCTATTGTGGAAGTTGTACGAAATTTCAATATTATATGTAATCCAAAGACACGCATGGATAATACTTTAGATCCAGCAAATGCCTTTTCTGCCAGTCTTCTGGGTGGCATTTGGTTAGATTTTGAGCCATTAAATTAAATCAATGATTCAAAATATAAAAATTGCTAGCAAATTTGCAAAAACTTTCAGAATATTTTTCCATAGGTTTTTGACCAGTTTTTGGTAACTGTACTAGATTCTAGTAACTAGAATATAATAGATTAAGCAAATTTTTTCTTCCGACACAAATTTTAAAATTATTTATGTAGGTACTAAGTTGATAAATAAATAAAAATACCAAGTATACATTTATAAAAATTTTAAGCAAACATAGCAAGAAGCGAAGAATCGTTCGAAAAAATTGCCTAAACCCATATTGGCGCAGAGGGGTAGTTTTCTACCCCTAAACTAAAATACGGCTGCTTTTGAAACTCTAGAAATTAGATTTCGATACATATTTAGCCTTTGAAATGTTGGCTACCATTGCTGTATCTGCATCACGATTACCTTGGGTTCAGCCCGTACTCACCGGTGCCTTACATTACCCGCAAGTCACCAACATGACCATTTTTGAAAAAAAAATTTAAAATATTTCAATAGAAAATCAAACATGTTTAAAACTGCATATTAGTTAAGTGTAGTTTCTTGTTCTTAATGCCAGAATTTTACCCTTGAATATAAGAACTTTTCATGTTAACAACCCAAAAAGGCCACTTGGTCACCTGGTCATGTACCACTGAAATACGGATGTGCGCTGATAAAGCTGGATGCTTTCTGTAGGACTTGCAACAAGGTTTAAAACTGGACACGGTGCCGAAAACTCATTTTATATATAAAATTATATGTCCCCATTTTTTATTGCTGTTTATGTTTTCTTTGAGCAAGAACTACAAAACACAACTATTTTTAAAAACTTTTGTTTACCATTTTTTAAAAAAAGGTCGAAAAACGGCACACTTGAAAAAAAAAAACACACAACAAACCAAATCAAAAATAGTCATCTTTAATGTCGTTGTTGGTGTTTAATCCGAATCCGGTCTCGGAATTGCTTTATTACGAATGGGTTTTGAGATATTCTAACCTAAAAGTTCAATAATACGATTTTTGAGGTTATATAGAGAGCGCATTAAATTGTCTTACTCTTATTCTTCGACTTAAAAATAAGTTATAAGTTGGTCCTATATGATATATTGTCACTTTCATTCATGGAGTGAAAAATCATATGAGAATCCACATACGATTTTTAATAATAATTTATTTATTTGTTTTAGTTTGTTGTGTTTTTTTTAAGTGTACCGTTTTTTCACCTCTTTTTAAAAAATGGTAAGCAAAAGATTTTAAAAATAGTTCTATTTAGTAGTTCTTGCTCAAAAGAAATAATATATGCAATAAAATATGGGGTTATATAAAAATTTATTGTATTTAAAATGAGTTCTCGACACCGTGTGGAATAAATGCTTGTTCCGAAATCCATGTGATTTCAATTACTTTTCATGTAATAAGCCTTTTTGTTTTTCCTCTAGTATATCTAGATATTCAAAGCCTTCGGCTGACCTTCATGAAGCTCCGGGTTCACCAGAAAACAATCAGTAAAGGCTAGTTGATAGTCCACCATAGATTTATTTCCTCTAATGTACCTAGATATCCTTCGTTTTGACTATGAAGCCTTCGGACGACCTTCGGTAATCTTCGGGTTTACCAAAATACTATCAATAAAGGCTAGTTGATAGTTCACCATACCGCCCTGTTCCCAATTCCACATTAATTTTTAAAATTTTTGCCACCAATTCTACGCCATCAGTTAAACTTTCTGTGAAAACAGAGTCCAATTTTATTCATTTCTAACAAAAAGTCAGCAAATTCATATTATGACAAAGGACTTAGCCCATATCGTACCAAAAATTTCAGCATTTTATTTTTTTTAATTTTTTGTAATAAAAAGGTTATTTGAGTAAAAAAAGTGGCGGAAAGTAAGTTTGAGCCTCATCGAAAAATGACAATATATAAAACTGAAATTTTAAGATTGATGTATTACCCATCAATGGCTACTTTTCATATTATACGTATTGTACAAACAAAACTTGTTGGTTTCATTCCGTTAATGGACTTTACAGCTGATGCTTGTTTTTCTCATAGGTATTTTAGCCACCAAAGTGACCAATGATTTTTATATGCATCACGTTCTTCAGAGCTAATAGATTGTTCTTTAATACCAAAAACATAAACCTTCGAGTATATAAGTATATAGATATGTTACACCGAAAAAAATTAGCAAACATACACGGAGAGAAAAAATAGTACCAGCTACTTTATTTCTCATAAATTTTACCAGATTTTCAAGTCAGAATAGTGACAACTTTACACCAAAGTAAGATTCACCTTACTGTTCTAGTCAATTCAGATTGTTCGAATGACCTCACAGTCTAGTAATTTTAATGAAAAAATTGGCGTGATATTTACCTTACTGTATAGTTCAAACAACAAAAAAAAAAAAAACAAAAAAAAAAAAAAAATGAACTGACCGGCGCACAGTGCGAAATTTTCAGAGTCTAGCGGAACTTAATTCATATCTCAGCACATATAGCACTTATAGTTATAAAACTTAATACTTGGATATATATTTAATTGACAAAACATTATGCAAAAATTAAGGGGGATCAGACAAGGGGTTATTATACCCCCCATATATGGAAATGCTGAAAACGTTGTATTTCTGCTCCCATACCAGATATCGCTATGAAACTTGATAGATATAACCATTTTCTTATCAAAAAACCATAAAAAATGAAGGGGGTAAAACAAGGGGTATTTGCTGTTTCTTGCATTTTTATTCAGAAATGCTTCTTGATTTCGAGAGGATTCCCCCTACCTTTTTTGTATATTATAAACTAGCGTAATAATAGTTACCTTTAAACTATGGATAGTGTCAGATGTTAGTGTTGGTGAGCCTATTTTTTCCAAAACAAAACCAACGATGGCGCCCGATGTCGGTTTTTCATGAAATTTCGGTGTTATATGAAATTTCCAAAGACATTCTGGAAAAGGTTTAGTTAAAAAGAAGATCGCAAAATATCGCAATAGATGTTTTATGTTTCCAGTAGAGGATAAACCTACCTTTCAAATTTTGTACGTTTCAAAATGGCAATTTGTGGTAACACCTTTTAAAGTATCCAATGAAGTTTAAAATGTAAATCTTATCCACTTCTTAAAAAGCACAATTTTCACAAACAAATCACGTACGAGTAAGAAAAGATTTTGCAATTATTTGAATGCCAATAAGTGACAATTTTATTGAAAAATAAATGATAAAAATTTCGCGGCCTACTGACTTACCGTTTGTATGTACCACTCTGTTATGTCTTGGTTCTTTAAATAAAACACGAGACGTGCGTTCGACAGTCAGATATTTATTGAACAGAGAGAAAACTTAAAACAATAGAACGGAACTAGTTTTATAGTGTTGCCATAACAAAATATCAGTAAAAACTTCAATGGTATTATTAGAACTAACTTAAGGCGTACACACATCAACTTCTTCCCTTTTTAGAAAGTTTTATCCTTATGATAATACTGCCTTAAACTTACAATAAACTAAAATTAAATTCAAAAATAATACATTTTATAAACTTGTTTATATATTATAATTTATAGGTTTTTTCTTTCTCAACCTGTCTTTAATATTCGACTTATTCAAATCTGAATTCCCATTAACAATTTCTTCTTTAAAATTTTCATCTTCAGTATCAAAATGTTCATCGTCTTTACTTAAACATTCTTTAACAATTTCATTATTTTCATCGGCTCTATTTGGCACGAATATATCTTTTATAACTTTCTTTAATTGATTTCTGTGCGCGACTTTGCGTCTTTTATTTACTTCAATTAAATATAAAACATTACTTATGCGTTTACAAACAAAACCATTTACCCATTTCGCATAACTTCTATCATTAGAATTTAAATACAAAACTTTTTCTCCAATTTTTAAATTAAAAGAATTTAAGTTACAATTTTCCTTAAAATTTTCATATTCTTTTGATTTTTTGTTTTTATAACCTGATTCTAAATTGACCTCTGGTGCACTTTCTAAAGTACAATATGTTAACAATGTTCTAGGTTTATAAGCTAAAACTAATTCGTTTGGACAAACTCCAGTGACGGTTGAAGGCGTATTTCTGTTTTTAAATAAAAAATTTAGTACTTTATTTTGCATGGACAGTCCTTTTTCCTTATTAGACATAATTCCCGCTTTAAAACTTTTCTTTACAGTTTGAACACCCCTTTCTGCCAACCCATTACTAGGAGGATGATAAGCTGGACTAAAAAACTGTTTTATGCCATTTGTTCGAAGAAAAAGTGCAAACTCTTCGCTTCGAAATTGCGGACCGTTGTCACTTACCAAATATGCGCAAAACCCAAAATTTGCAAAAATTATCTTTAATTTTTCAATGATAATGATAGTACTGGTTTTTGACAAAACCTGCACATCAATCCATTTCGAAAAATCGTCGACTGCTATCAAAAAATCAAAATTTTCAAATTGAAATAAATCAACATGAACTCTTTCGAAAGGATACGAGGTTGGAGGCCATGTGAAATTTGGACAATCTTTAGTTTTATTTTGAATTGCTTGACATGAAGTGCAAGATAAAACATATTTTCCAATTTCTTTATCAATTGATGGCCACCAGATCGATCCACGAGCAAGGAGTTTCATTCGCACTATTCCTACGTGAGATTCATGAAACAAATTTAGAATCTTTTCGCGAAAAATAGTCGGTACAATTATTCGATCTCCATAAAATAAACAGTCTCTTTTAAATTCTAACGACAACCTGCAGTTATAATATGCAGACAATAATTTATCAGTTTTTGCTGATTCTGGCCACTTATTATTTATGACGTATTTGCAAACTTTTTTTAGAGCTTGGTCTTTATTTGTAAATTCAGCAATTTGCTGTACAGAGAGTGGAATACTTTCATCATAGTTAAAAAAAATTTATATTTAAATTATCGATTACTGTCATTCCACTTTGTGGCAAACGCGATAATGCATCAACGTTTTTCTGTTTTGAACCTGGGCGATACTTTATTTGACAATTATAATTAGACAAAAATAGTATCCACCTATGAAAACGCACCGACACTACGTTGGCTAAAGCTTTTTGATCACCTAAAAGTTTCTCTAGAGGTTGATGATCGGTAAACACCGTAAAATTATAGCCATAGACAAATTTGTGAAATTTTTTAATAGCAAACACAACTGCCAATGCCTCGCGATGAATTTGTGGATAGTTTTTCTCGGCGTTACTAAGCGTTGATGAAACCATATAACAAGGTTTTTCTATCCCTTCATCTATAACACTAAGGATCGCTCCTACTCCATAGGGTGATGCGTCGCATGCAATGACAATCGGTTTCATAGGATCAAAATGTACAAGTAAATTGTTTTCCGTAAGCAAATTCTTGCAATCTATGAATGCTTTTATGCATTCTTGATCCCAATACCATTTTACGTCTTTGCGTAATAATTTGTACAACGGTGCCAGCATAGTGGAACTATTTGGAAGAAATTTCGAATAATAGTTTATTAAGCCCAAAAAACTTTGCAGCTGTTCAACATTTTCCAGTTCCGGCGCCAATTTTATGGCGTCCAATTTCGACTTTGAAGGCTTTATGCCCTCAGGAGTAAGTGTGTGACCTAAATAATTTAATACATTCACTAAAAGTTTACACTTTCCCCAATTGATATTTACACAATACTCCTCTAATCTACGTAACACGCAGAAAAGATTTTTTTTACAATCTTCCCGGTTTACACCAGCAACTAGAATATCATCTAGATAAACTGCTACACCTTTTAACCCTTGCATAATTTGGTCCATGATTCTTTGAAAAATCATAGGCGCAGTTGCTACACCAAATGGCAAACGGCAAAATTTAAATAAGCCCATGTGTGTATTTATAGTAAGCAAAGCTTGAGTACTTTGACTTACAGACACTTGAAAATATGCTTTACTCAAATCTAGCAAGCAAAAATATGAGTTACCTCTCATACTTGTTAAAATATCGTCAATTAACGGAAGAGGATAGACATCCATCTCAATAACAGGGTTTATTGTAATTTTAAAATTACCACAGATTCTAACATTTGAATCTTTTTTCAAAACACAAACAATGGGTGCAGCCCAGCAGCTACTACGAACTGGCTGTATAATCTTTTCTTCACACATACTATTTAGTTCAGCCTCGACGGCCTTCTTTAAACTCATTGGGACAGTATAAGGTTTATAAAATTTTGGCTGTGAATTTGGTTTTACAAAAATGTCAGCCATAAAATTTTTAATAGGGCTCGAATTTTTTATAAATAAATTTGGGAACTTAACTTTTAGTTCTTCCTCAATACTAGGTTGACAAAAAGTGTTCATTGTAAATGAATCTTCTGACTTACGGCATTCTAAATTAAATTCATTACGCCAAGAAGGAAAAAGTGAGTCCAACCAATTTCTGCCCATCAGCGGTGTAAATTGGCGACTTGTTTCCAATACCAGCAACTTTTGCCGGAAACCATTATTTACCGTCACTGAAATTTCTCCTCGAACTTTTATTTTTGCACCTGTAATAACCTGCAAAGGAGGAAAATTTACAGAATCTAATTTTATACTCTTAAAATATAAGTCATAATCAAAACTAGATATCACCGACACTACCGCACCGCTATCAACTTCCATTACCAACTCCTTCCCATTCACCAACATAGTCCTCAGCAAAGGTTCGCCTGCATTGGATACCCAATTGATGGAACCCAATTTGAAAGAAGCTTCGTTTATTTCCGAATCTTTTCTGAAATGCTTTGTATTCGTTTTTTTACCCGAACGGAAAAAACACGCCTTCGCTGAATGGCCTTTTTTGCCACAATGAAAACACTTCCAATTTGTTGCTGGACAAGAGTTTAACGCATGGCTAGTAGTACATTTGGAACACTTCGCAATGTTCTGACTATTCTGCTTTGCAATTTTGTTTATCTCGTGTGCTGCTGTTGGATGCATATTTTTTTGTTCCTTTTCTATTAGCTCAAATGACTGAGCCAACGTACAGGCTGACTCCCAAGTCAAATTTGGTGTGGATAGCAACTTTGTTTGCAGCTGACTACTTCTGACACCACAGACCAAACGATCACGTAGCGCCTCCGACAAAAACGCCGAAAATTCACAAGGTGCCGCTAACAGTTTCAAGTTCACTATGTACTCACCCACTGGCTCATTTGGTTTTTGACAGCAATTGTAAAATTTAAAACGCTCAGCGATAACATTTTTTACGGGAGTGAAATGCGGAACTATTACCTTTACCAAATCTTTAAACGTCTTGTCCGTCGCTTTTTCTGGCAGCACGATTGATTTGATCAGCTTATAAGTCTCCGGTCCCACCAACGTTAAAAATAATGCAACTTTTTTGGAGTCATCTACTGCATTGATTTTAAAAAGTTGATCAATACGCTCCAGGTATTCGTCAAAATCATCTCCAAATGAAAATTGTTCAATTGAACCAATAAACGCCATCACGTTTTTTGTAGTTGAAAGTAAGGTTATGTTCTCTGCCTTACTTTGCACTGTACTGTCTGTCTTTTCTTTTTCGTCGGCCATGCACTCATAAACATAAATGCGGGCTCAAATTTATTTTATGTTTATTTTTTACTTTTCTTTTACTTTTCTTTTTACTTATAAACACGGGTTAATTCTTTATTTCTCGTCGCCAAATATGTTATGTCTTGGTTCTTTAAATAAAACACGAGACGTGCGTTCGACAGTCAGATATTTATTGAACAGAGAGAAAACTTAAAACAATAGAACGGAACTAGTTTTATAGTGTTGCCATAACAAAATATCAGTAAAAACTTCAATGGTACTATTAGAACTAACTTAAGGCGTACACACATCACACTCTATTAACTTTTACAAATCGAAAAGCTTTTAATAAGCAAAAAGTATGATTGAATAAGTAATGCAAGTTTCAGGTGCATTTTGTAGTCGTTTGGCAGGGTTTTTCACCAAACTGAGTATGAGGTTTTTGAGGTGGGATATTAAACTACTGAAATAATGAATAATCTTACGCATTTTATGTATTTCAAAAATTGAATAAAGTTCCGCTAAACTTCCCAAATTTCGCACTGTGCGGCGCCGGGATACGAACCTTGGCCCTTCCGAATGGTAGTCAGATACATATCCACTGGGCTGTTTCCGCATATGATGTAGAAGCCAAAAAATTTGTATATGAAGAAAATGTCTGTCCAAAAATATAAATTGTTACTAAAATTATAAAAGTCAAAATGACTCTATATTTTTGTGGTACTTACCTTACTCGCGTAAGGTGAAAATTATGATACTCATTTTTGTGCGTGAAAAAAATAAAGTTATTTTGACTAGAATCATAAATTCAAAATGACCACACATTTTTTTTCTGAAAGTGAAAATTACCTTACCTTATAGTCAAATGTAGGAAATTTGTAGTAAATATTCCTTTATTATTTAACTACATTTTATTTGTAAATGTGACTTTACGGACCCATCAAATAGTTCATACGTAAGGTAATTTATACTTGAAATTTAGTGTTGATTACTTTAATTTTTCGACTAGCCAATATAGTAAAAATTATTATACATATTTTTCTCCGTGTAAGCAATATTCAATGAATGACACATTGATTATCTACAGAAATACATTTGGTGCATATTTTTAGGCTGATCAAGTTTATTATGAAGAATAGTTTATGATGAATGAATGTGGGGCGCACCCCTGCAAAAATAATATTTTTATGAAATTTTTCAGCCACTTTCAAGGCTTCCACAGCGCCGCTGGTGGTGTCCTGGTTCCAAATCCGTCATGAAAAAATTTTTACCCACCCACTCGTTTTACTGTTATATCGAAAATCAAGTGATCGATTAATCGAATGTTAGCCCATACAGTCTGTTAAATAAGAGCGTGGTCACGATTACTCGCGATCGGTAAAGTATAATGCTGTAATTTTTTTTTTCTCACACAGAGGGCAGTATTGTCCTTCATGCTTCGTGAAAGTGAATCAGCTGACCACTCTTTTCAATGCGTTTTCAGCATTTTTCCAAAATGAGTACCGCGTACGCGTCGCGCTTTGAAGCCGTTTTTTTGTGTTTGCACCCCAAAGGTCCCAAAATGACCCAAGCGGCGGCTGCGAAGTATATGCAAAAGTCGAAACAGTTTGTGAGTAAGTGGGTGAATCGCTTCAAAGAAGAAAAAAATGTCGATGACTTTCCAAATCGCGGGTCTGTCGGTGTAGTGACGGAAAAACAGGAAAAACTGATCTGTGCTCTATTTTCGAAAAATCCAACATTAACTTTGCGTGAAGGTGCTTCGAAATTGTCCCAAAAAGGTTTGAATATCTCCCACGGAACTATTCGTAATCATTTGATTGCAAATAGTGTGAAATACCGAAGTACTTTGCAAAAACCGATGCTCAGTGAAAAACATGTCCAAAAACGTCTTGAATGGGCCAAAGACAAAATGGTGTCGTGACTTTGGATTGGCCGTCTCAGTCGCCCGATGCCAATCCAATTGAAAACGTTTGGGCGCAAATGAAGATGAAGCTTCAGAAAAACCGACCCTGCAACTTGAAACAGCTGGTTCGACGCATTCACAAAATTTGGAGGTCGTTTTCAGAAGAGTATGCGCAAAATCTTGTTCAAAGTATGTCGCGAAGATGTCAAGCTATAATTGATGCTGGGGGTGATTGGACCTGCTATTAATGTATTTGCATTGAAGTTTTCGATCAAATAAATCAATATTAAAAAGAATTTTCGCAATGGGTATTTTCATTTTCTCACAACAATGACCACGCTCTTATTTAACAGACTGTAATTAGCGAAGGGATATAAATAGATTTTTTGGTTGAATTACGCTGCCGTTCAACTTCTAAATTCGTCAAAGCTACCCGTCTATGGCTAATACAAACTCCAAAAAATTGCTCCAGTTCTTCTTTGCGTCTCTTGATTATATATCTCTTCGTTCATCATAAAAGTGATTAAGTTCATTCACGGACAAAAGTAATTCCCAAGTCAGGGGCCAAAAAATTCTGAATCATCAAAAACAAGACTAATAGTGAGATAGGCATCAGAAAAGCTATTATGGGCTAACATTCGATTAATCGATCACTTGATTTTCGATATAACAGTAAAACGAGTGGGTGGGTAAAAATTTTTTCATGACGGATTTGGAACCAGGACACCACCAGCGGCGCTGTGGAAGCCTTAAAAGTGGCTGAAAAATTTCATAAAAATATTATTTTTGCAGGGGTGCGCCCCACAGTGGATCTTAGCCGAAAAACAACATTCTTTCCACAACTAACAGTTTTTTTAAAAAAATAACTAAGGTGCCGTAAACATTTTTTTAAAAAATTCATATTTTAAAAATATCATTATTATTATTTATTTCATCTTTTAGGTAAAAACCTTGCAGATCACATTCATTCATCTGAACCTAAAATAATTCCATGAGTTATGCGGATTTTTCGATGGTTATATCCCCGAAATCAAACCCGAGCGACACTTTTTGGTTTCATATTCTTTTTTAGAATTTAAAGGTTCATCAAATAAAATAGGCTTGGAAAAAAGAAAAGAAATCTTGACTCAAATTTATCAATGATAATAACATTGTTAATTTTCACTTTGATATATTTTTTTTTTTTTGTTTTTTTGACTCACGTTACTCCGTAAACTTCTCATTAAGTGTGAATGTTTGGAGATTTACTTCACCAAACTCTTAGATCACTACCATATTTGTAATGAAATTTAGATTATTCAAAATCAATGGAAAATACCAAGATTGCAAAGTAGTTTTTTGGCGAACATAAGAAAAAAAAAAAAAAAAAAAACAATTACGAAAAAGGAATATATTCTCGGGAGGGAATTTACAGATAAATTCATGATGTAGGGCCTTATGATTTTCCAATGGATGTAATTTGTCCAGACGCATTTTACATATAAACTCAATTTCATCCAAGTCCGTCAAATAGTTTCAGTGATTTGTCGAAATATTTTTGAGGGGTGTGACGTCTCCATTTTTCTAATGGATACTATTTGTACCGGTGCTTATTGCATACATAGTAAATTTGCGTTGCTCAACCCATTTTTTCTATGAACTTCATTAGTCCCGATGCTCTTTAGATATGAACCAAATTTCATTTAACTGTGCCAACTAAGTAGTTTCAAATATTATGATAAATTATTTTTTTGGAGGGCGTGGCGCCGTCCACTTCTCCAGCCTATAACATAGTATTTGCTAATACTAACAAACTGACACTCTTAAGCTCATAAGGAACAAATAAACAAACAACAAAAACTAATTTTTATATAGTGGATATAATATCAGCTCTCTATGTCTGCCTCCATTGTGTCTAACAATTTGTTATTTTTATTGTCAGCCAAATTATCTGCTTCTTCCATAGTCGTCGGGAGCACTTTATCAGCAGTTTCTGGCAACAACAATATTAAGCAACCACTTATCAGAGCAGCCGAAGTGAAAAGAATTTGTGGTGCATATTCGTAGGACTTGGCCTAAAAAAAAAAAAAAATCAAAAATATAAAAAAAATAGCAAATACTTATATAAACTTAAGAGTATGAATAAAATAAAGCAATGCGTAACAATATCTGCCACACCCCTTCCGATTTCGCTTTCCAAAAAATATATTTTGGAAGGTAAAAATGGTGCACCTGGGCAGGTTTTTGTAGTTTAGTAGCATAATAGTAGTAAATTTAGTACTTTTTATCAAATACAAAAAATTTTCAGTTTATAGCCTAATTCAATACCTTACCAAAAGTGGTCTGAGCATGTAAATCGGTTAAGAAATGTCAAGTTATTGACAATAATTTGAGGAGAGTTTGTCACAATTTACCGATTTTTCCACACTTTGCACCCCTTTACAAGTCACAAAAAAAATCACAAAATTGTCATTTCTAAAAGATAAGGCATGAAACGAAACCATGTACCAAATTTCAGCGAAATCGGAAGGGGTGTGGCAGATCTTGTTTAAAATTTGGTAATCACTACATATTTCTGGAGCAAGATATGATGATTCGAAAGAGTTTTAGAAAAACCATAAAACCCAGAGCAAAACTTTTTAAAAAATTTAAAAGGGACTTGACAAAAAAATTTAATACGAATTTGTGAGTTTTGCATTTTTCATGCTCTTAAAAACCGAAGTTGTTGGATCATTTTCAGAATCACTGGAATATTCAATTTCTTGTTTATAAAGCAGAGTAATTTATACCGAAAATAGTGATACACAAGTTCTTAACGCGAGTTAACTTACCAAAAGAGGAGCTTGCGGCGCCAACATTGATCCAATGCGCCCAATCATCGAACAAAATGATAACAAACTGTTGCGCATATTTGTTGGGAATATTTCCGATGTAAAGAAGTACAACACTTGAAAACTGCAAGCTATAGCTGATCTACCAATGAGAAATAGCGTCAATTCCCAAGCATAACTTTCTGGAAAAAGAAGAGCATAGCGAATTATTTATCACTTATCCTTTGTCTTGATTGCTAACAAACTTTACCACTTCCGGCAAACGCCGAGCCAGCAATACATAGACCACAAATCATCATTGAGCCAAAAAGTGAAAATCTGCGCCCAAAACGATCCATTATCAGCAATGGCATAAGTATTCCAGGTATCTGAATCAAGCCATTGAGCATAAAGTTTGTATACTTGTTGCCTCCCATGTTCACAGATCCCAAACTCAATCCTAACGACACCAGCGTATGGGTAAACCAACAGAAGCTACAATTCAATATACGCCAGTGCATCACCTTTATGGCAGCTTTAATCGGATATTGACTCTCATGAGCGTTCTCTAGTAAGTTCCGATTATTTTCAACCATTTTTTCGAGACTATGCACCGAAATTTTACGTTTATTTACTTTAGCTACACGTTGTAAGACCGCAGTCGCTTGATCGTCTTTGCCCTGACTTAAGAGCCAACGTATACTTTCCGGTAAGAGCCATAGATAGAATATTTGCAATGCTGATGGTATGTACATAGCACGCAGTAACCATCTCCAATTCTGGAATTGTTGCGCCAAAATTGCGAGCAAGGCATTGCCAAAGCAATAAAAAAGCGAAATAAATGTCGCGGCGGCTACACGTCTTTTTGGGCCAACCAATTCGATGGCGAGCAAAAATGAAGTGGGATACATTGTGCTGCCCACAGCCATATCAAGAAATTCGAATACGAGGAACATGTAGTAGTTGACGCTGAATGAACGTATGACACCCATTATAGCACATAGTAGACCCGCTGTGGCTAGCATCGTTCTACGACCATATCTGTAAATTGAAAGAACTGACAATTAACAGCAGGATAAGGTGAAAAAGATCTGAGAGTTATGTTCTGAGTCGATATAGCCATGTCCGTCTGTTTGTCTGTCTGTCTGGTTGTCTGTTTGTCTGTCTGGTTGTCCGTCTGTGGAAATATTTTTCACGGGAAAACTAAGCAAGATAGTTTGATGAAATTTAGTACACTGCCTCCGTCGTAAAAGTTAGCTTGTGGGATTGAGAATGAGCGATATCGGTAAACGGACACGACCACCGCCCATACAAAAAAAAGAAACATTTAAAACGCAACCAAAATAGATATAAATTCTAGGAATAGTGCAAGCTCCGAGAAAAAACTAGGCGAACTCGGACGAGTGGGCTCGGTACCTTCCATACAAGCAAAAGTTTCAAAATTCTATACTGGAAGTGCTTTCAGAGATAATTCAACCAAATTTCACTCAAACACTAAGGGCAGTAAATGCAGGCTCTGGCCAAAAATTAGTTTGATTTGGATAAGAAGGCGTGGCACCTCCCATACGTTCAAAAATTATAAAATGCTGTAGTACAAGAACCAAAGTTCGCACAAATAAGTACTTCAAATACAATAGTTGGCGCAGTTACAATATATTTTTGAGACGGAGCTTCTAGATAAATTCATGATATAATTCACAATATAAAATACTTACCTATCGGCGAAAAAACCACCCAACGGTATTCCAACAAATTGTCCAACATTGTTAATGGTGCCAACCATTGAAAGTTTCCAATCATCAGAACAAAATATACCAAACTAAATTAAGAAGAAAAAACAAATAGTTCAATGTTATAAATTGATTTGTCTTTTGAACAAGTCTTAATAAGCACCTCGTTAGAAATTGTTAATTCTTTATCACGGAACTTGAAATCTTTGCCACATTTTTCTGTACGATCACGTTCAAAATTTTCTTCTCTACAATATTCTGTTGATGGTTCATTCATAATATTGGCAAAAGTCATAAATTCCTCCACTTCCGGTAAGGAGTTGTTGCTGACATAACGTGTACACTGATCTAATTCTTTGCCTTTTAAAGGAATTGTAAAATCGACCCATGGTTCTATGTACTCACTGCTTGGACTGTCACACAAAGTAATGTTGCACCTTTTTTATAAAAAAATATTGCAAAAAAAGTTTTAAATAAAAAACACCGTACAAACCTATGTACTACTTGACTTGCTGTAAACACATATGAAACAGAAAAGAGTCCATCGAAGATCATTGGAAAACAAAGCAGTATATAACTGAATATTTGAAATTTTCCAAATTGTCCAATGCGCACTAAAATTGCGTCTAATGTGTAGGAGGCATCATCGTTAGCAATGGATTTTTTCTTGTTTTGCTGGTCATCATTTTGATGCTCCTGCATGATGGCACCTTAGATGTCGTTCGTTTCAGAATGCAGTTATGTATTGCTTATGTTTCTATTGGTCACTATTAGACAACTAACTGCTTTAGCTTCTTACACACTCAGATAGACTGCGACAATCCAAAATTCTTGGCTTATCGAGCGAGCAAGAATTTACAGATTTAGCATACAGAACGATTCTGAAGTGTGCATGTTAGTTATTAAAAAAATTTATTTTTTATTTACTTTATATGGTGTAATATAGATTAAATTATAATCAAACTGAAAAAAAACCCATTAATGCCAGACGCATTAAAGTGAAATTATCGATTATATGCTATTTATATGATGTCTGTATTCTTGTAGATTGCATGAAAGTAAGAAAAACATTAATTTTTCGAACACCATTCAGGGGCTGCATAGGGCCAAAACGAAACGTCTCCATCTTATGTGATGAATTGCGATTACTTTTATCTCCTTACGACTTTGCCGATTCTTGGATATAATCTAAATTCCAATAAAAAGAATCAAAACAATCAAAATACTACAAAATTGGTGATGGTCTACGAGTTCGGCCAAATAAATCTACTAACAAACCTTCACAAAAAAGAGGTACGAAATGAAAAGTACTTAGTTTTAGCAGAACCGGTATAATATGGAAACGCTTGGATGGCTACCAAAAATATTGGTGTCAGATGAAGCTTTTTCAATAAGCTATAAAGTTGTCGCACTAAAGTTTTTTTATTTGTCAAACATTATTTACAATTATTCATTTATACATTATTATTCTCTAATAAAAAGTTGGAGAATAAATTGTTCCAATAAACGGCGAAAAAACTTTTGCCGATAGCCTTATTTTTCCAGTGAATTTTGCACTCCAGAAAAATTTTTTTCCGATCGCAAACTATGGAGTAAGAGAATAAATTATCGAGTATATTTATTTTCGATAAGGCCATCTATTTCTAAAATCAATGTGGGATAGGGAGGGAGCAATTTTCCAAAAACTTTTTATGCAGAACTTAAACATTTTTCAGTACTACATACATACATATATTTGTGAGTTTTTTAAGCTTTCTCAACAAATATGGTGTTTTTGGGGGGTTAAAAGACTATTATAGCGTTATTAAAGTTTTCACCAGAGTCAAAATATTTTTTTATTTTTTTTTAAAAAAGTCTAACTAACAATAAGCCAGAAACATATTTCAATGTTTATCAGTAGAAAATTCTTTTTATATATGGTGGTCGACCCATCTTTATGTTAAGAGTTTTCCATAATTCATGCAAAATTTGAATTTGCCGTCATTTGTGCGGTAAAGTGTTGCCAACCAAAAAAAAAAAAAAGACATCTGACAGTTAAGGGTTAGTAAAAGTGGATTTAAGAATATACAACGCTGCATCAACGAAATTCAGCCACATGTATGCAAAAAGGTCTTGGAAAATTTCGACAAGAGTGCCTGCTAAGCCGTGGAAGTCATCACCCTATCCTATGAAGAAAAAAATTCCATTGAAAAAAGTGTTTTCCAATTAATTCAAATCTGGTTAGGTTGAATTTTCAATTGCTGGGTCATAGAAATATGATGACTTAATCAAAATATGCGTATTTTTATCTTATATTTATGACGAAAATCATGGAAACGCCTTATTATTGTCTTATTTCAAATTAGGCCGTTTTGTCAAAAGTCCACTGATACATATTTACGTAACTTTGAAAATTTGGGCTAAAATTTAAATAAATTTATTTTTAAACATAAGTACTATCTTATAGAAGATTCACAACCTTGTTCTTAGTTTATTCAGAATATCCTTTATGCTTATAGCTCATATATTATCAACTTTTTGACTCTCGCTCCATTGTGTCCAACGCTTAGTTATTTTTGTTGTCAGATAAATTCTCTGCTTCTTCCATAGTCGTCGGCAGCACCTTATCAGCAGTTTCAGGTAAAAATAATATTAAGCAACCACTTATCAGAGCAGCTGAGCTGAAAAGAATCTGTGGTGCATGTTCGTATGACTTGGCCTAAAAACAAACAAACAAATTAAATAATAAATTATTAAAATAATGGTTAAAATATCACTATTTTCCGGTCCGGATATAATCTATCAATTGCAATTTGCAATAGCCCATTTCAAAACCCAATGCTTTTAAATGGAGCTAACCATTTGGTAATGCCGGTGCTTCAAAATCTATGGCATATTTTAAGGCTTTGTTAAGCACAATGTAAGCCATAAAAATAGTCCCTTTGGATTATTTTGAACTTGCGCAACAGTACTTATTTCCAACTATTTCAAATTAATGACTTTTGAACCGAAAAATTGTGATCCACCAATAACACCGCGGGCTTACTTACCAAAAGTGGAGTTTGCTGGGCCGAAATTGAACCCAAACGACCAATCATCGAACAAAACGATAACAAACTGTTGCGCATATTTGTTGGGAATATTTCAGATGTGAAGAAATATAAAAATTGAAAACTGCTGGTAATAGCAAATTTTCCGATCAGAAATAGCGTCAATTCCCAACCAAAGTTCTCTAAAAAGCGAAAAAACATATGCATACATCACTTATACTTTGTCTTAAACCTTTTATAACTTTACCACTTCCCACAAATGCCGTGCCAGCAATACATATGCCAGAAGTTATCATCGCTCCGAATAGTGAAAATCTTCGTCCAACATATTTCATTATCAGCAATGCGATAAATAGAGCAGGAACCTGAATTAAGCCATTCAGCATAAAGTTCGTATATTTGTTGCCACCCATATTAACAGATCTCAAACTCAGTCCTAACCACACCAGAGTATGCGTAAACCAACAGAAGCTACAATTCAGTATACGCCAATGTAGCACCTTTATGGCTGCTTTAATCGGATATTGACTCTCGTTGGCGTTCTCCAGTAAAGTACGGTTATTTTCAACCAATTTTTCAAGACTATGGATAGAAATTTTACGTTTATTTACTTTAGCTACACGCTGTAGCGACTCAGTGGCTTGCACTTCTTTACCCTGACTTAAGAGCCAACGTACACTTTCCGGTAATATCCAAAAAAATAAAATTTGCAATGCCGATGGTATACACATAACACGCAGTAGCCATCGCCAATTTTGAAATTGTTGCGCTAAAATTGCGAGCAATGCCTCACCAAGCGGATAGAACATTGTAACAAAAGTTGCGGTGACTACACGTCTTTTTGGACCAACAATCTCGATTGCGAGCAAAAATGCAGTGGGATACATTGTGCTGCCCAAAACCGCATCAAGAAATTCGAACACAAGGAACATGTAGTAGTTAACGCTGAATGAACGTATGACACCCATTAAAGCGCTAAGGAAGCCCGCTGCAGCTAATATCGATCTACGACCATATCTGTAAATTGAATGATGTGTCAATTATGAATAGAATAGGGTAAAAAATATGATAGGAGTTGTTTTCCTGCGACTCAAGGTAACAAAATTTTCATTTGAAATAAAAACCTTACCTATCGGCGAAAAAACCACCCAACGGTATTCCAACAAATTGTCCGACATTGTTAATAGTGCCAACCATTGCGAGTTTCCAATCATCAGAACAAAATATACCAAACTAAATTAAAAAGAAAAAAACAAATATTTCAATATTATAAATGGAATTGAATTTTGAACAAATCTTAATAAACACCTCGTTAGAAATTGTTAATTCTTTATCACGGAATTTGAAATCTTTGCCACATTTTTCTGTACGATCACGTTCGAAATTTTCTTCTCTACAATATTCTGTTGATGGTTCATTCATAATAGTGGCAAAAGTCATAAATTCCTCGACTTCCGGCAAGGAATTGTTGCTGACGTAACGCGAACACTGATCTAATTCTTTGTTTTTTAAAGGAATTGTAAAATCGACCCATGGTTCCATGTATGTACTACTAGGACTATCACACAAAGTAATGTTGCACCTTTTTTATAAAAAAATATTGTAAAAAAGTTTTAAATAAAAAGCACCATACAAACCTATGCACTACTTGACTTGCTGTAAACACATATGAAACAGAAATGAGTCCATTGAATATCATTGGAAAACAAAGCAGTACATAGCAGAATATTTGAAATTTTCCAAATTGTCCAATGCGCACTAAAATTGAGTCTAATGTGTACGAGGCATCATCGTCAGCAATGGATTTTTTCTTTTGTTGCGATTCAGCATTTTGATGCTCCTGCATGATTGCACCTTAGATGTTGGTTTAAGAAGCAGGTGAGTGTACTACTAATGTTTCTGTTCAACCAATATTACACAACTAACTACATACTTATTATGTAGTATGTAGATTAAATTATAATCATACTGGAAAAAACCGATTAATTTATTGTATTGAACTCTATTGAGATAAGCTTTTTTATAAAATGCCATTTAGAAAAAACAAGATATGTATGTATATAGGTTGAAATCTTGATTGCTATATCTCTATAACTAAAAGTCATTTGTATGTATTTGAAGATTAACCCAATATAAGCGTATTTTAATCTTTTAGTACCTGGAGACCGATCCCTGCTCCCTGATCTTATTATTTTAGTCGATGTTTTTATTCATAGCTAGTTTTTGTTATGAAACTCGAATAGATTAATTTGTATTTGTGAGTAATAAATGTTATCCTTATTAGGATAGAAAAAAGTGGTATTGGTGGAAGGGAGTATACTATGGGGTTCACTAATGAGAGTGGTATACATCAACATTAAACTGTGAGGGATGTCACGGTCTTATGTGTTATATGTGATATTCCTGCCTATAAGACGCAAGAAAAAAAGTATGGTATTGTAATAATCTATGCACAGCTATGGATTAATCGGTATGGGTGAGAACTGGAATGATTATATAAAAATAATATAAGTCTAATAAAAATATTTGATACCATACCATACGTCTATAAAATTACTTGATACCATATTTGATAAGAAGATGTTCCTAATGTATAATATGTAAGTGTTGGTGTCTGATTGGCTATAGAGGATGAGTTGGGCTTGTCTTGATTAAGATAAGTTAGCGGACTATTACGTTCCTCATTCGGTATATGTAAAAAAATTTAGATCATTGATGAAAAAGTAACACTTACTTTTGGTACTTCGAGCTGTTGTAGGAATACTGTGAAAAGAAAGAAAATTAACAAGTAACTGTAAAGGTATATGGATTCCGTGAAGGATCGGGAGAAAAATTGGCTACCAATAAACGTTTTTCGTCCTTGCCATAGGACTCATCAGTTGGCTTTTAAAATGAATCGTGAAGATGTGGGTTGATAAGGTTTGTGGTAATTATGAAAAAAACCTTGACAATGTGGTAATGAGGAATGCTATGTTAAATGTAGTAATAGGATATTACTTACCAGATATTTAAGTTGCATATGTAATGGAAACACTAGGTACCCAGTCTTTAAAATTGAATTTTGGTAAGATAATTTATTTTTTAGCCACTACACGTGACCCACCACTTTCATCTGAAACAGACTTCTTCACCATGAATGGATACTTTTTTACAGATTCATGGAACCATTACATACGCAACTTAAATATCTGGTAAGTAATAACCTATTACTACATTTTAAATATCATTCCCCATTACCACATTGTCAAGGTTTTTTCATAATTACCACAAACCTTATCAACCCACATCTTCACGACTCATTTTAAAAGCCAACTGATGAGTCCTATAGCAAGGACGAAAAACGTTTATTGGTAGCCAATTTTCTCCCGATCCTTCACGGAATCCATATACCTTTACAGTTACTTGTTAATTTTTTTGTTTCACAGTATTCCTACAACAGCTCGAAGTACCAAAAGTAAGTGATATTTTTTCATCAATGATCTAATTTTTTTACACTAACTTATCTTGATCAGGATAAGCACAACTCATCCTCTATAGCACATCAAACACCAACACTTACACATTATACATTAGGAACATCTTATTATCAAATATAATATCAAGTAATTTTATAGATGTATTGTATGGTATCAAATATTTTTATTAGACTTATATTATTTTTATATTATCATTCCAGTTCTCACCCATACCGATTAATCCATAGCTGGGCATAGATTATTACCATACTTTTTTTCTTGCGTCTCATAGGTAGGGATATCACATATATCACATACAACTGTGACATCCCTCACAGTTTAATGTTGATGTAAACCACTCTCATTAGTGAACCCCATAGTATACTCTCTTCCACCAATACCACCTTTTTCTATCCTAATAAGGATAATATTTATTACACTCAAATACAAATTAATCTATTCAAATTTTTTTTTTGGTGAAATAGAATGCCCTAAAATAAATAAATGGGATGGATATGCCACGCACCCAAAATATTTATTTCGTCTTTTGTATGGGGGCTGAAATATCTTATTATCAAAGAATCATTACTCGGGAAAATAAGAATCCAATTAGAAAAATCATAAAGGATATTTTGATAAGGAAGAGTGTGGCTATTTGATGCTATTAATAAAAAAAAAATTCACTTTTTCTTGTAGCTACGCTTTAAGACTGAACACAGTGTTTTCTTCAACTTCAAGCAAGGATATTTCAAAATCCTGCAGGTATAATGACAGTTCTGCTGATGAAGACGTCAAAAAGTGCGTCAAAAAGTGCATAAGACTGCATTTAAGAATAAAAAGTTCATTCCATTTTTTTTTTTTGTGACTGAGTTACTAACCAAAATTTTTACTTTGATAAAAAGTGGGAGTGGCAATTATTGAACAAAGCCTTCTTTTCGTTATGCTTGAGATACTCATTATCCAGATCCGTGTACCAAATTTCATCAAAATATGTCGTACCATTTACGAGAAACAGCATTTAATGTATTTTAGTTGTATGGGACGTTTCACACGCACCGGCGAATTTCGCCTACTTTCAGTTTGTAGGTGCCTAAGAGCAAGTAAACTCCCTGCAGTTAAATTCAGAAAGATTGCCCTTCCATGAGTTTTCCCAATATAACGGCATATCACATATTAATACTTGTTTTTAGGGGTACAATCTCTTAAATTGTCAATAAAATTGTTGGAGTCGTTTTTGAGTAATATTGAATCAAAATTTTCAATGGTTAAAAAGGGGGCGTGGTACTTCTTCGATACCGCCCATTTTTCGGTTATAACAAGATATTAATAAGCAGTACCTACATACGAAATTTCATTAAAATATCATTAAATACCTTTGCGAGAAATAGCATTTAACGTATTTTGCTTGTATGGCAGGTACCACTCGCAACGGCGATATTTCACTTAATTTCAGAATGTTTGCTTTATTAGTTTTCTTTTTATACTGTTTTATATTTTTGTGGGCGGTGCCACGCCCTTCAACGAGTTTTCCCAATATAGTGGTGTATCACATATTAATCCTTGTTTGCAGAGGTAACATCTCCTAAATTTTCATTAAAATTGTTGGACTCGTTTTCGAGTAATATTGAATCAAAATTTTCAAGGGCTGAAAAGGGCGTGGCACTTCTTCGATCTCGCCCACTTTTTGTCTGTTACAAGGTATTATCAAGCCGTACCCGCTCACCAAATGTAGTTTGCTAGTTATGACTAAACCAAATTTAAAATTCAGGGCACCGCCACGCCCTCTGGTGGGCATTTACAAAGTTCAAACTTAGTTCATTCTTTATTGTTTGCTTATATCTAACACTATTCCAAGTTTCATTAAAATCACCGTAGCCGTTTTCGAGAAAAATATTTGGCACAGAAATAAGTACAAAGAAAGAAACAAAGAAACAAACATACAATTTTAGCTCGTATAAGAAGAGAAGATATATGACTAAAATAATGGAAAATTCACTTATCTAGAAGTAGGTCATTTTGTCAAAAGTTCACTTACATGTAATTTTGTAAATTTCTTAATTTTAGCCAAAATTAAATTATTTTTATTTTAATAGATTCGTACTTAGTTATTTAATTTATTAAGGCGTTATTTAGTAACCGAAAAATTCATTGTAGTACTTAGTACTTAGTCTTATAGATAATTTACAACCCTGTTCTAAGCTTATTTTGTAAATCCTTACTTTGTTATAAGTAGCCATCATAATATCAACTTTCTGTCTCGCCCTCCAATGTGTCTAAAGCTTTGTTATTTTTGTTGTCAAATAAATTCTCCGCTTCTTCCATAGTCGTCGGCAGCACCTTATCAGCAGTTTCAGGCAAAAATAATGTTAAGCAACCACTTATCAGAGCAGCTGAGGTAAAGAGGATTTGTGGTGCATATTCGTATGACTTCGCCTAAAAAAAAAAAACAAACAAAATAAATAATAAATTATTAAAATACTGACTAAAATATCACTATTTTTGGTTCCAGATATAATCAGTTAATTAGTAACATTTTTAACAAAAATAACGTATTGCAATTTGCAATGGCCCATTTCAAAGGCCAATGCCTATACTTTAAGTGCATATCTGTGCCATTATATTTTTAGATGACGCTAATTGTTTGATTATGCCGATGCTTAAAAATGCATGGCATATTTTTAGGCTTTGTTAAGCACAATGGAAACCATATTCCTTTTAATTATTTTGGAACAGTTTGTCCAACTGTTTCAAATTGAGCACTTTTGAACCGAAAAATTGTAATCTACGACGAGCCGGAAGCTAACTTACCATCAGTGGCATTTGCGGGGCCAACATTGAACCAATACGCCCAATCATCGAACAAAACGATAACAAACTGTTGCGCATATTTGTTGGGAATATTTCCGATGTGAAGAAATACAAAACTTGAAAACTGCAAGCTATAGCTGACCTTCCTATGAGAAATAGCGTTAATTCCCAAGCATAATTTTCTGAAAAAAAAAAGTGCAGAGGAAATTATTTTTTACTTATATGTACTTTGCCTTGATTGCTAACTAAACATACCACTTCCGGCAAACGCCGAGCCAGCAATGCATAGACCAGAAATTATCATCGAACCAAAAAGTGATAATCTGCGCCCAAAACGATCCATTATCAGCAATGGCATAAGTATTCCAGGTATCTGAATTAAGCCATTCAGCATAAAGTTTGTATACTTGTTGCCACCCATGTTCACAGATCCCAAACTCAATCCTAATGTCACCAGCGTATGGGTAAACCAACAGAAACTACAATTCAATATGCGCCAGTGCATTACCTTTATGGCTGCTTTAATCGGATATTTACTCTCATGGGCGTTCTCCAGTAAATTCCGATTATTTTCAACCATTTTTTCGAGACCATGCATCGAAATTTTACGTTTATTTACTTTAGCTACACGTTGTAAGACCGCAGTTGCTTGATCGTCTTTACCCTGACTTAAGAGCCAACGTATACTTTCCGGTAAGAGCCATAGATAGAATATTTGCAATGCTGACGGTATATACATAGCACGCAGTAACCATCTCCAATTCTGGAATTGTTGCGCCAAAATTGCGAGCAAGGCATTGCCAAATGAATAAAAAAGCGAAATAAATGTCGCGGCGGCTACGCGTCTTTTTGGACCAACCAATTCGATGGCGAGCAAAAATGCAGTGGGATACATTGTGCTGCCCACAGCCATATCAAGAAATTCGAATACGAGGAACATGTAGTAGTTGACGCTGAATGAGCGTATGACACCCATTATAGCACATAGTACACCCGCTGTGGCTAGCATCGTTCTACGACCATATCTGTAAATAGAAAGAAGTGATAATTAATAGCAGAATAAGGTAAAAAAGATGTGAGAGTTATGTTCTTCCAGCTTAAGCTAACGCTCTCCAGGGACTATACATTAAAAGGATAGAAGAGCTTCGAGTATCGACAGCACGTATTTAAATTTGCATAAATAAATTTATAGCTGAATGAAGGACATTTATTAAAGCTAGAGTTTGCCTTCTGGCCCAAATTCGAACATTTTGATTTGACTTTAAAAAGACGCAAGCGTTAACTTAAGCAAACAAATTCTCATCAATTACCATGTCTGTGCATTTTTTCCTAAGGAGCGTGGCAAAGCCGACCTAAAAAAATAAATATTATCGTTCCTTAGTGTTAACCCTATCTCCAAACCAAATTTTATAAAAATCGATGCAGCGATTTAACCGTGAGAGCGTGGCACCGCTCACTTCAAATAAAGAAAATCTTATGCACTGCTCCTCCTCACAACCTTTTCAACAAAAAATAAAATCAAGCGAATATGATGGTAGTGTATTTAATTTTTGGACAGGCTAAAGGTAACGCCATTGCTAGTTGTTTATTAATATTACTCCGTTAGCTGGCACTATGCTCCACCTAAGAGTTACAGGAGAATACATACATACTCCGTCAGCTTCTCACTAAGTGTGAAGCTTTGGAAATTTATTTGGCTGAATACGTAAGCCATCATCAATTTAGTAATTTTACTTTGTTTTAGTTGTTTTTTATGAAATTTTGTTGTTAATCTGTTTTAACCTTAGCTCCCAAAATCAGTATATTCCACCATGGCTACATAGTAGTTCCTTGGCGAAAATAGAAAAAAAAGAAAATTGGAAGAAAAAAGTATCCCTGCTGATAAAGTAATTTCCATTCTCAAAATATTCACGATTGCAAACGCTCGCTCTCGAAAAAGGAAAATATTCTCGAGACGGAATTTGTAGATAAATTCATAATAAAGCCCAATATAAAAGACTTACCTATCGGCGAAAAAACCACCCAACGGTATTCCAACAAATTGGCCCACATTGTTAATGGTGCCAACCATTGAGAGTTTCCAATCATCAGAACAAAATATACCAAACTAAATTAAAAAGGAAAAGAAAAAAACAAATATTTCAATATTATAATAGGCGAGGAGCCGGCAATACTAAAAGTGCCGTCATCGCGGATTCTGAAATTTTTAATGCAAAATGGTAGTTTACACTAAGACGAATACGAAAAGCTTGGTCAGCATGGTTGTAGCCTGGCAGAAATATTTTTAAATGGTTTTTGAATTATTAAATTTTCGGAATGTTTTGCCGTCATGGCGGATTTTGATCAATCTTAATATTAATCGATGGTAAATTTCATAACCATTCTGAAAAAATCCGGCTGACCAAATTTTTTTTGCCGAAAATGACCGACAGACCGTGATAACAGAGAAATTGTACCCACCATTAAAATAGGTCTGCCGTCATTTTCGGCAAAAAAAAAATTGGTCCGCCGGATTTTTTCTGAATGGTTATGAAATTTACCATCGATTAATATTAAGATTGATCAAATTCCGCGATGACGGCAAAACATTCCGAAAATTTAATAATTCAAAAACCATTTAAAAATATTTCTGCCAGGCTACAACCATGCTGACCAAGCTTTTCTTATTTGTCTTAGTGTAAACTACCATTTGGCATTAAAAATTTTAGAATCCGCGATGACGGCACTTTTAGTATTGCCGGCTCCCGGACTATAAATGGAATTGAATTTTGAACAAATCTTAATAAACACTTCGTTAGAAATTGTTAATTCTTTATCACGGAATTTGAAATCTTTGCCACATTTTTCTGTAGGATCACGTTCAAAATTTTCTGCTTTACAATATTCCGTTGATGGTTCATTCATAATATTGGCAAAAGTCATAAGATCCTCCACTCTCGATAAAGAATTGTTGCTGACATAACGCGTACACTGATCTAGTTCCTTGCCTTTGAAAGGAATTGTAAAATCAACCCATGGTTCCATGTACGCACTGCTTGGACTATCACACAAAGTAATGTTGCACCTATTATTTTTTATAAAAAAAAAGATTTAAATAAAAATTCAACAATGAAATAACATACTACGCAAACCTATGTACTACTTGACTTGCTGTAAACACATATGAAACATTAAAGAGTCCAACGAATGTCATTGGAAAACAAAGCAGTATATAGCTAAATATTTGAAATTTTCCAAATTGTCCAATGCGAACTAAAATTGAGTCTAATGTGTACGAGGCATCATCGTCAGCAATGAGTTTTTTCTTGTTTAGCAGGTCAGCATTTTCGTGCTCCTGCATGATTGCACCTTAGATGTTGGCCTACGAAAGCAGGTATGTGTACTACTAATGTTTCTGTTCAACCAATATTACGCAACTAACTACATATTATGTAGATTAAACTATAATCATACTAAAAAAAAAAAAAAAACTGATGAAGGCCACACGCATTAAAGTAAAGTTAACGATTAAAATGCCTCTCAATAACTTGGCGACAAACTTTGCTGTGTGATTTCCGGAAATGTTGGAAAGCAGAAATTTTTTAATGTTTTCAGCTCTATTTAGATAAGCTGTTTAATAAAAAGCCATTAAGAAAAAACAAGATATGTATGTACATAGGTAGAATTGTCGATTGCTATATCTTTATAACTAAAAGTCATAAATGTAGATATATGAAGAGTAGCCCAAAATAAGCGTATGTATTTTAATCTTCTATTATGACCAAAATGCAGTGTGTTACACAACGGGTTGTTGTCACCGACATTCACCACTAATTCAGGCGTACGGCAGGGGTGTTTACTATCACCATCACTCTTCCTTATCGTTCTTGATGATATCCTAGATAAAGCTCTTAATAAGGCCAAAAGGGGTATTCAATGGAACTTTACCGAACATCTGGAAGATCTCGACTACGCTGACGACATCTGCCTCTTATCGTCCAAACATTCAGATATGCAAAGCAAAATTGAAGACCTTGTCTTGGAATCACAAAAGGCCGGCCTAAAAATCAACGTATCCAAGACTAAAAGCATGAAGCTAAACGCAAGCAATGACATCACGTTTAAAGCTGGCAGTGATGACATCGGAAACGTCGATAGCTTCACGTATCTAGGCAGCATTATCTCCATGGATGGTGGAGCAAAAGAGGATATCAACTCAAGAATAGCAAAAGCAAAAGGCGCGTTTGCTCAACTGAACAAAATATGGTCTTCATCCGTTATATCCACCAAAACGAGAGTGCGCATTTTTGATTCGAATGTGAAATCGGTTTTGTTATATGGGTGCGAAACATGGCTTGTTACTGAACAACTAACAAACAAGCTGCAAGTATTCGTCAACAAATGCTTAAGGCGTATACTAAAGGTTTGGTGGCCTCGCACTATATCAAATGCCGAGCTACATCAAAAATGCAAACAGAAGGCTATAGCAAACGAGATCAAGCTGCGCAAATGGGGATGGATTGGTCACACTCTCCGGAAACCACACAGCGAAGTTTGTCGCCAGGCCCTTGAGTGGAATCCACAAGGCAGTAGAGGACGTGGTAGACCCAAAACCAACTGGAAAAGGAAATCCAAGAATCGGGAAAATCGTGGCAAGAGATCAAAGTCATCGCAAGGGATCGTGACAAATGGAGAGATTTCATATTGGCCCTATGCTCCTCCTAGGAGTTAAAGGAGAATACATACATACATACATGACCAAAATCATGGAAAATTCACTCGAAATAGGTCGTTTTCTCAAAATTCCAATGATATGTAACTTTGTAAATTTCTTAATTTAAACCAAAATTATATTTATTTTAATAGATTAGTAATTAGTCTTATAGATACTTTACAACCCTGTTCTAAGCTTATTTTGTATATCCTTTTTTTTTTTTTTGTTATAACTATCATAATATCAACTCTCTGTCTCTTCCTCCATTGTGTCTAACGCTTTGTTATTTTTGTTGTCAGATAAATTCTCTGCTTCTTCCATAGTCGTCGGCAGCACCTTATCAGCAGTTTCAGGCAAAAATAGTATTAAGCAACCGCTTATCAGAGCAGCTGAGGTGAAAAGAATTTGTGGTGCATATTCGTATGACTTCGCCTAAAAAAAAAAAAACAAACAAATTAAATCATAAATTATTGTTATATTTGTTCCGCATATAACCAGTCAATTAGTAACAGTTCGTCATTTTCAACAAAATTAACGTTTTGCAATTTGCAACATCCCATTTCAAAGGCCAATGCCTATACTTTAAGTGCATATCTGTGCCATTATATTTTTAAATGGCGCTAACCGTTTCGTTAACCATGTGCTTAAAAAATCATGGCATATTTTAAGGCTTTATTTAGCACAATGGAAACCATATTTCTTTTGATAATTTTGCAATAGTTTTTCCAAATGTTTCAAATTGAGCACTTTTGAACCGAAAAATTGTTATCCACCAATATTACCGCGAGCTTACTTACCAACAGTGGCGTTTGCGGGGCCAACATTGAACCAATACGCCCAATCATCGAACAAAACGATAACAAACTGTTGCGCATATTTGTTGGAAATATTTCAGATGTGAAGAAATATAATATTTGAAAACTGCAGGTAATAGCAAATTTACCAATGAGAAATAGCGTCAATTCCCAACCATAATTCTCTGAAAAAAAAAGTGCAAAATAAATTATTTATCACTTATACTTTGTCTTTGCTGCATATAATTTTACCACTTCCCACAAACGCCGTCGCAGCAATACATATACCAGACATCATCATCGCTCCGAATAGTGAATATCTGCGTCCAACACGATCCATTATCAGCAGTGGCACAAGTAGACCGGGCACTTGAATTACGCCATTCAGCATAAAATTTGTATACTTGTTGCCACCCATGTTCACAGATCCCAAACTTAGTCCCAATGTCACCAGCGTATTGGTAAACCAACAGAAACTACAATTTAGTATACGCCAATGCAGCACCTTTATGGCTGCTTTAATGGGATACTGACTCTCGTGTGCATTCTCCAACAAATTACGATTATTTTCAACCAATTTTTCAAGACTATGCATCGAAATTTTACGTTTATTTACTTTAGCTGCACGCTGTAGTGTAGACGTTGCTTGAACGTCTCTACCCTGACTTAAAAGCCAACGTACACTTTCCGGTAGAATCCAAAAAAAGAATATTTGCAATGCCGATGGTATATACATAACACGTAGTAACCATTTCCAATTCTGGAACTGTTGCGCCAAAATTCCGAGCAATGCCTCACCAAGTGAATAGAAAATTGTAATGAAAGTTGCGGCAGCTACACGTCTTTTAGGACCAACCAATTCGATTGCGAGCAAAAATGCGGTAGGAAACATTGTGCTGCCCAAGGCCATATCAAGAAATTCGAATGTCAGGAACATGTAGTAATTAACGCTGAATGAACGTATGACACCCATTAAAGCGCTAAGTAAGCCCGCTGCGGCTAGCAGCGTTCTACGACCATATCTATCAATTGGAGAAGAATTGAAAATTAATAGTAGGAGAAGCTTTATAAATCGTATACAGGTTTCCACTCTAAATTGAACCTTTCACACATCCTATTGATCTCTTTTTCAAATCAAATGAAATGAAATATTTTTCAATCAAATTAAACTTTTCCTACAATTAACATTTTTTCAAATCAGAGCAAAGCCTTTTTTCAAATTAAATTAAAGTTTTCCAAATCAAATTCAACTTTTTCCAACAATTAACCTTTGCCAAAATCAAATCACACTTTGCAAAAATACATCTCTATACCTACAGCAGCAGTGTCTACAAAACACCTTTCAGAATTTGGAGAAGGTTAGGCAATTGATTTGGAAAAATTTTTATTTGATTTGGAAAAAGTTTAATTTAAATTGGAAAAAGTTTAATTTAAATTGGAAAAAGTTTAATTTAAATTGGAAAATGTTTAATTTAAATTGGAAAAAGTTTAAATTGATTAGAAAAAAGTTTACTTTGATTCGAAAACAAATCAATATGATGTGGAAAAGGTTTTATTTAGAGTGGAAAATCTGTTTATATTACGTATAACGTGGATGAAATAACGATCCAAAAAGTTGCCTTCTTAGAATTGTGTGGAACACTACTGAAAATGATATAATTTAAGTGTTTTTCATCTCGCATACAAACGATTATTCTAGTAAAAATACAAGCCTTAGGACTGATGAGTATGCACAGAAATATGGATTGTTTTATGAGTGTATACGTGCAAAATTATAGCAATTGGGCGGAAAATGTGAGTCAAAATGTCTTTTATGAGCTCTCAATGATAAACTAATTTAGAAGAAGAAGCGGTTCTTTCCGAAGCATTTTGAAATCCTTCCAGAGCCTTTAATGAACACTTAAGGAATGTAAGAATTCGAAAATAGAATCAGAAAATAGTCTTTTATGATGAAGATAATGATTGTGGTACAAGATTTGTATGAGCTGTGCAGGTTTGCTTCGGTTTTGATAATCATCATATTCGCTTAATTTTTTTTTTTTTTTTGTTGGAAAGGTTGTGAGGAGGAGAAGTGCATAGGATTTTCTTTTTTTAAATGGTCAGTGCCACGCCCTCAAATGGAAAAAACGCTCTTACGGCTAAGCCACTGCAACGATTTTTATGAATATTACAATAGCTTTTGTACTTTGCGGTTAATGGGAAGCGAGATTATAGAAAAGACCTGTTCTTGTGACCTTTGACTTAGTCTAAAATTTAAAAAACACATCATGAATACGGAACTTAGTTAAAATATTCATTTGCTTTCAAACCGCCATGAGTACACAGGGTACATTAGACCGTATCTCAAAAAAAAGTCCACCGTATACCATCGAAATAACCCCGCAAAAACGCTTCGGATTCGATGGTATACGGTGAACTTTTTTTCTGGTAAGGTCAACAGACCTACGTTAGGCAAAAAGTGGTCAAAATATTTCTTAAAATAACTCTAATGTCGTAATCGAAATACTTCCTTAGGAAAAGTTTAACGATTTTTTCCGTGCTTTAATTTTCTGACATAAGGGTGGTACATTAGGGTAGTAGAAACTTAGAATCCCGATTCGATGGTATGCGGTGGACATTTTTATTTTTTTGCCGATAAGGTGGTACGGTCTAGTGTACATGGCACTGTGTAGGCAATACAACAAAAAAAGCCGAAATTTTGCTAACATTTAATTAGCAGTACCAGAAAGATTTTGAAAATCAGCCGCTTAACGATCGATCAATCAAGTATGTATACAATGACTAGGCCAATTTTAGATATGGTGAATGCGGTAATCTATTTATATGCTAGCCCAAGTTAATTATTGCTAGTGTGCTAACAATGCCAACATGCTTGCTAATCTTATCATAACAATGAATTGTCAAATTTTCTTATCTATCAAAAAGCTTCGTTCTCATAAGTATTTATTGATGAAATTATTTCGATGCATTTAGTAGAGGTTTCGACATTAAGCAGTTTGGTTATTATTATTGTATAATGGAACGTTGGCTAAATCGTGTTGCTGTAGTAACAGGCGCTAGCTCTGGTATTGGTGCAGCAATTACTAAAGATCTTCTAAAAGCTGGTCTTATTGTTGTCGCATTGGCTAGACGCAAAGAACGAATCGATGAATATAAGCAAAAGTTGCCAGCGGAACAACAAAAACGCCTACACTCTATTAAATGTGATGTCTCATCGAAGAGTTCTGTAAATGACGCTTTTGATTGGATAATCAAAGAGCTAAGTGGTGTAGATATTTTAATTAATAACGCTGGTATCTGGTCCCCAGGTCAACTTAGCACAATGGATACGGATGATATACAAAATGTGTTACAAGTCAATGTTATGGGTGTAATCTATTGTACGCAAAGAGCTTTTAAATCAATGAAAGATAGAAATTTTGATGGTCATGTCGTATTGATAAATAGCGTTTTGGGGCATTTTATACCGCCAAATATGGCTGGGCCACCAATGATGAATATTTATGCGCCCAGCAAGTATGCAATTACGGCAATAACTGAAATGTATCGTCAGGAATTTAAGGGTTTGGCAACAAAAATAAAAATAACGGTATGTATCAGATTGATTAAAAAAAAAAAAAAAATTAGAAACTATAAATTAACCCCTGAAAATTTGAAAGAAATGTAGGTTTTATTTCGGTGAAAATATTTTGGTCATTATTTTATTTTGGAAATATGAAAAAATGGCTACCGGAAATAACGCCGGAAAATTTTTTGGAAATAACGCCAGAAAAATCGCCATACAAAATTCTGGCGTTATTTCCATGTAGGTTTAGAAATACGGCCAAAAACTTTTCTGGCGTTTTTTCCAAAAATGATGGCTTTTTTTTCAAAAGTTATGTGGTTTGCAGAAAGGATATACCGGCAGAACATTTTTTGGAAATAACGCCAGGAATTTTCTGTCAATTATTTTTGAAAATAATGCCAAAATTTCACTAGGGACTAACGCCAAAAATTTTTGGAAAAAATGCCATTGGTAATAACGCCATACGAAATAATTTCAGAAAAAATTTTGGAAATAAAGCCAGAAAAATCTCCGTACAAAATTCTGGCATTATTTCCATTTTGTTTTGGAAATACAGTCAAAAAACTATTTCCCAGTTAATTTTTGGATTTATTTGTAAAAATTTATGGCAGAAAATCTCTGGCATTATTTCCTACAGCGTTACTTCCTCCTTGTAAACCACATAACTTTTAGAAATAAAGCCATAATTTTTGGAAGCAACGGCAGAACAGTTTTTGGCTTTATTTACAAAGCAAAATGGAAACAAGGCCAGAATTTTGTGTGGAGATTTTTTGACTTTGACTTTCCAAAAAAATGTTTGGGGTCATCGCCACATTATTCTGGTATAAATTTCCATTTATGGCTGTGATCATTTCACTTTTTTCGAAATTTGCAGTTGGGTTCTCTGATTTTTATAAAAATTCACAGAGATGTTCTAAGTGCTTAGCAGGGAGACCTCTCATTATCAGTTTTGCGAAAAAAAATTTTTTTTCCAAGTTATGGGCATGGAACTTCAGAGTGTCCAAGTGGTGTTTTTGCGAAAAATCTATGCAATTTTTTTTCTAAGTCCCGCCATTTTGTCATAAATAAATTTTTTAAATTTTTGTTTTCGGATTCTTGTAGCATTTTAAACGTTAATTTATTTTCCATTTTAAATTTGGAAAATTTTGAAAATTTACAAAATGGCGCCCATTTTTTGAAAAATCTTAAAAGTTGATTATCTCAAAATAATATTCTTTTTATTTTTTTATTTTTTTTTTTACGAAAAGGTGAATGAAATACAAACATTTTGTAGAAGACTTGTTTTGCGCTAAATTGCTGCGAGAGCCACAGGAACTTTTTTTCTGAAAAGTCATGTGACAATTTTTTTAACTTTGTTTTGTGCTTTCATTTACACCCACTAGGTGGCCAAAAAAAAAAAATTTCAAAATGCAAGGATGTAACTTCCATTACTTAGAAAATAGAAGCTATACCAAAAAAACCAATATTTTCTATATGAATCATAAAAATAAGTATTGACGAAATGACGGCCATGTTTTGAAAAATCTTAAAAATCAATTTTCCAAAAAAAAAAAAAAATTTTTTTCTTAAAAGTTTTTTTAATGAAATCTTTTGAAAGGTTATGATGAACATTCGTTTTTCAAAACACTTAAGTAAAAAAAAAAAATAAAAAAATTTTTTTATGGAAAATTGATTTTAAGATTTTTCAAAACATGGCCGTCATTTCGTCAATACTTATTTTTATGATTCATATAAGAAATATTGGTCTTTTTGGTATAGCTTCTATTTTCTAAGTAATGGAAGTTATATCCTTGCATTTTAAAATTTTTTTTTTTGGCCACCTAGTGGGTGTAAATGAAAGCACAAAACAAAGTTAAAAAAATTGTCACATGACTTTTCAGAAAAAAAGTTCCTGTGGCTCTCGCAGCAATTTAGCGCAAAACAAGTCTTCTACAAAATGTTTGTATTTCATTCACCTTTTCGTAAAAAAAAAATAAAAAAATAAAAAGAATATTATTTTGAGATAATCAACTTTTAAGATTTTTCAAAAAATGGGCGCCATTTTGTAAATTTTCAAAATTTTCCAAATTTAAAAATGGAAAATAAATTAACGTTTAAAATGCCTCAAGAATCCGAAAACAAAAAATTAAAAAATTTATTTTTGACAAAATGGCGGGTCTTAGAAAAAAAATTGCATCGATTTTTCGCAAAAACACCACTTGGACACTCTGAAGTTCCATGCGCATAACTTGGAAAGAATTTTTTTTTTCGCAAAACTAATAATGGAGGTCTCCATGCTAAGCACTTAGAACATCTCTGTGAATTTTTATAAAAATCAGAGAACCCAACTGCAAATTTCGAAAAAAGTGAGATGATCACAGCCTTATATGGAAATATATCATGAAAATGTAATGGGCGTTATTTTGTTCTTTAATGTGGGCTTTATTTCGTTTTTTATGTGGGGGTATCCTTAGATATTGTAGTAGTTGATTTTTCATATTAATATTTCTTCTGTTTTTTGTTTTTATGTGGGCCTTATTTCATATTATAGTGGGCGCTATTTGGTTTTTTTGTAGGTGTTATTTCACAGAGCCTTTACATACACACTTACTTCATATATTAAAGTCACACTAACATTATCAATACATACAAATTTATCATTTTAGAGCGTTAGTCCTGCTATGACTGATACTGAAATTGTGCCTGAAGAATGGAAGGCTGGAAAAATGATACTTAAATCAGAAGATGTATCTCAATGTGTTCTTTTTACATTGTCCACGCCACCACATATGCAAGTGCATGAAATAAGGGTGCAAGGAACGGGATCTTAAGAATTTTTGTTTTAAAAAAGTGCATATTATGTACTGATATGTACACATGTTAACCTTATCGTTTTAAATGTACTATAGAGTATGTCTAATTTTTTATTAAAATAAAGAATCTAATCAAAACTATTTTTAATTAAACTTTAATGTTGTATCTTTGTCCTTAGTATTCAAAAAAGCGTGTTAATCTTATCGTCATCTACGTGTACGCGTGTACGAGTATTAAAATTATTTCATAGTTTTTTATTATAAACTTCAAAATGGATTTTGAACTCGTTAAAACAACGCCTCTCTCTCTCTCTGCTACTCGTCACTGAGTACCTTTCCCATCTATGGGCATTCGTAAAGTAGTGAAAAACAGGCTATACGACGTTAGGATCTTAACAACTTCTACAAAGATCTTCTATATCAATTAGCTCTAGTATTGCTTTCCTATAAAGTATCGTCGAAGATTTTAGGGGTTTCATTGTCTAAGGAATCACATTTCGCTTTGTATATATTAGCGTCATAATATAAAAAAATTGACATCGATATAGAATATATTGAGGATATTTCACAAAACGTACAAAACCCTCGGAAACCCCGGAACTCGTAGCACTATCACAATTTACATATATTGATATTGACAACTCATACAAGTTTGTGTGGTTTTTGAATACTACGATATATATCCCTCGTTTGCTGCAAGACGTTTTCTAAAAACTATGTTCGGATCTTCCGATGGATATATCCCCGAAACTAGATCCGAACGTCACTTTTGATAACAGATTCTTTCGTAGAATCAAAAGCTTCAAAAAAAATTTAGGCTTAAAAAAAATAAGGTATCACTAAAGTAAACTTGAAAGTATTTGAACTCTTCACTTCGTCATCATACCCTACACTCAGGGTGTATTCACTTTGTCCTTCCGTTTGTAACGCTGAAAAGGAAAGTATAGAAAAGTATTTATATTCTTGTTTTGCGCAACCTCCATAGCCATGCCCGTCTGTCTGGCTGGCTTGGTGTCTGTGGAAAAATTTTTCACGGGAAAACTAAGCAAGATAATTCAATCAAATTTGGCTTCCTTGTAAAAGTAAGCTCGTGGAATTGAAAATTAGCGAAATCCATCAACGAACACGCCCACCGCCCATACAAAAAATATATTCAAACCGCAATATTAAGAGCACTAAGTATTTGTGATACCAAGGATAGTAAGTACAACCTCTGAGCAAAAACTATACGAATTCGTTCAAGAGGGCATGGCACCTCTCATGCAAGCAAATTTTCAAAATGCTACAGTGTAGGGTATTTAATTTTTGGCCAGGCCAAAGGTAGCACCCTTACTAATAAGTTTTTGTGATTAACGTTACTCCGTCAGCTTCAGCTTTGAAAATTTATTTGATGATAGATCATCACCAATTTTGTTTTGGTAGTTTTTAATGAAATTTAGATGTTTATATTTTGTTTATCTTTTTTTAACCTTATCTGTCAAAGCAATCGTGGCAACTTTTTATTTTCACAATCCACTAAAATGAATAAAAAACGCTTTTTTAAATAATGGCCTATATAGGTTATATTTTTATTAAATTCCAAAAATTTTAGTTTATTCTGTGGATTTCTTAAAGTAAACTTGGATTATCCAATGTTTAAAACGTCGTTGAAATTGAATGATTAGAACGATTTTTATAGCGTATTCAAAATTGAGAACAGGCACTCAAAACACACTGAGCACTAATCCAGTTTTTTCGCTTTTTAATTTTTAAAAAAACACTTAATTTGGCGGAAAAAGCACTAAGCTGGCATAACTGTGTCAAAGTCAAATGGAAAATTGGAAAGAAAATTGGAAAAGTATTGGAAGAAGAAAGTATCCCTGCTGGAAATTGAATTTTCATTCTCAAAATGTATATCTATTGCAATTGCTCCCTCTTGAGAAAAGAATATATTCTCGAGAAGGAGTTTCTAAACAAATATGTGAATTAATATTTGGTGTACACTAAATGAAACAGTTTACTCAAATTGTGTCACATCAGTTTAGAGAGTTGCCCTCTCTCTTATGCAAATCTAAGCAAGAATATTTCGACTTAAAATAATAATAAACACTTACTTATCGGCGAAAAAACCACCTAGCGGTATTCCAACAAACTGTCCCACATTGTTTATGGTGCCAACCATTGAAAGTTTCCATTCATCAGAACAAAAAATACCAAACTAAATTTAAAAAAAAAAAGAATATAAATATTTCAAAGGCATCAATTGAGTTATCTTCTTATCAAACCTCATTAGAAATTGTATATTCTTTATCACGAAACTTGAAATCTTTGCCACATTTTTCTGTACGATCACGTTCGAAATTTTCTGCTTTACAATATTCTGTTGATGGTTCACTCATAATACTAGTGTAAGGCATAAATTCCTCTACTGGTAAAGAATTGTTGCTGACATAACGCGTACACTGATCTAATTCCTTGCCTTTTGAAGGAATTGTAAAATTAATCCATGGTTCCATATACGCACTGCTTGGACTATCACACAAAGTAATGTTGCATCTAGTATTTTTTTGTTTAAGAAAATGTATTTTATAAATCAAAATTCTATAATAAAGCACTACACAAACCTATGCACTACTGAACCTGCTGTAAACACATATGAAATAGAAAAGAGTGCATTGAATATCATTGGAAAACAAAGCAGTATATAGTTGGATATTTGAAATTTTCCAAATTGCCCAATACGCACTAAAATTGCATCTAAAGTGTAGTTGGCATCATCGTCAACAATGGATTTTTTCTTGTTTTGGTGGTCATCATGTTGTTGCTCCTGCATAATTGCAGCTTCAATATCGGTTTATTAAACGCAAAGCAATTAATACTCTATTAATGTTTCTATTTATCACTATTACACAACTTTAACTACGTCTAACGCGCAGCTGCAATTGACCACGATAATCCAAAATTCGTTGCTGTTCGAACAACTTTTAGTGACTGAGACGAGAGTTGAAATTTTTTATAATAGTAGGTACTCAGCTAATCAAGAATGTATTCACTGCTGTTTAACTAAGCGTAGACAATTTTTAACGCTCTCACGCTCAACAGCTGCATGCATTACTTGTTTACAAATCTCTAATTCTAAACAGTTTCGTTTGCCGAAACCCTGAAAATGTAGAAACTTAATCATTGAATGGTCTACCTTAGTTGTATATACGTCATTTTTATATACAAACACAATGCTTAACAATCTCTTAGTTTTCTTATCACAAGCAATTCATTGAGTATATTGTGATATTTTACTTATTTTAACGATTGTTGTATTTGATTAGACTTAAGTGCTGAACTGCCACGGGTTGTTTTATCACCACTAGTAAATAATTTTTTCTGATTTATTTTAATGTCAATGCACTTAATAATTTCCCAAACACCGAAATTTATTTATGTAAGATTTATATTTATTTAAAGCAATAAAAGTTTTCCAAATATTAAAATTTTAATAAATTAGTTAATTTAACTTTCAGTTAAAATATTGTTTTTGTAATTAATTGCATTATTTTAATAAAATATTTCAGACTTGAAAATCGTCAACAAATACTAAAATATAAATTGTCTGAAAATACTTAAAATTTAACAAATACTGCAAGTAGTATATTAAAATTAACTTAATAAATATGTATGTGCCTTAACTAATAATAAAAAATATTACACATTTAAGCGATCATCACAATTTTGTGCATTAACATTCCAATGAGATTATATATTTAAGTTTAATACACAATATCAAAATATAATGTTACAATTTCGAAGCTATTTAAAAAAATCAAAAATAACCTATTTAACATATTGATTTCTTGTATATGTTTTTACAATAAATTATTAAAAGTTAATTTTCTTAAGCAGGTAATTGAATAATTTAACCCTGCATGGTTATGCTTCGTCGAATCGACGAACATCTTTTACTCTTTTGGTTTTTTCTCTTCTCGCACTGTACTTAGCCGTTTCGACTACCATTTTTGCTTTGCTCTTTGATTTGCTCGCGGCTTTTGTCTGTCTTAATATTTTAATTTTTTTATATAGTTGGTATAAATAATGATGTGTTTTAATCTTAAACAGCTTTTACTGAATTTGATGAACGTGTCGAATCGACGAACATTATTTTCAACGTATAAAGATAATGCATAACCATCCAGACTTAAAATAAAACTTAAAGTAAGCTTTTAATTAAATAAAATAAAATAATATTTTTAACAAACACTTCCTCGCAGTGTTATAGTAATTGTATTCTTAGAGCTACTAACAAGACCAAGGGCGCTAAAAGCCTTTTGTATGAAAAATCTCATGTAGTCATTCTGAAGATGAACCAATGGTTACATTCCGAAAAAAAAGCACAACAATAATGTTAAACATTTGATTTTGATTTGGTCAAGATTTTCTTGAACCGAAATTCACAGTATGAATTCATCAGATTTAACATACAGTAAGCTTCTAAGGACTGCACTAAAATGTTATTTTGAAATGTTAATTTTCAAAAAATTTTAATCTACTTTATATGGTGCTAAATTTTCTATATACTTAGTATACGCTACTTGATATAGTTGTAATATAGATAAAGTTGTAATCAAACTTTTCAATTCATTAAAGCGTATGCTTTAAAATAAATTTATCGATAAAGGCAATTTATATAATGTACATATAATTGTAGATTATAAAGAAAGCAAAAAAAAAACCTATCAATCATACTACGTTCACTCACTAATACAGTTCGTGTGCTGTACACAAATCTATAGACATCAACGAGACAATTGTAAACTATATAATTATTTTTTTTTAAGGTTTTCGGAGATTTAAATAAAGTCATGAGCCTAAATCCAATTTTGTAAGATAAGAAAAATTTTTTTAAATTTGTATCGTAATTGAGGTACAAATTTGTTTTTTTGCTGTTCTAAAAACTACAACACTAAACACAAAATTGACTCGACGATATCTCAAGAAACATATGGCTGGAAACTTAGTTCCTATTCGTAATTTTAAGCCTCTCTAAAACACTTGTGTACCTTTTATACTCGAAATGCATTTTTGCATACAACTCAGCATAAACTAAACTAATTTAAATTATACATTGGATTACTTGTAGCATCAAAAAGCTGTGTACCTGTTGATTCTATCATTGAACGTAAAGCTAAGCTGCGTTGCTTAGAAACAGCCTTACGTAAAATTACTTCAAACACATTATTCTCATCAATATTATCCATAGCCACATGATTACGTGGATATTTATCATTAATTTTAACATCACGTTCTTGTTCATCGTAGATGCAACGATTGTCTGCATTTTTCAAAATATCTTCAGTATTTCGATTGCTAATCACCTCACTGGGAAAACATTGTAATAGTTCCTCAAAAGTCAACTCAGCAACCAGATTATTGAGAATTTCTGTTTAAACACACGCATTGTTACTATTTGATTTATGTTTTATTATATAAAAATAATATAAATATATTACCTGTTACGTGAGTTTTCCAATTGGGCAATATGTTCTGCTTGTTAAGTATTTTCTTCAATAGCGACTCCCAGTGTTTTGGTGTAAAATTATTTGACTTTAAGTAAACAAAAAACAATATGAACTGCATCTTTGCAATAATTTTTGCTAACAGCACTTACCTTTCCATATTGCCAGATATACTCCGGGCAAAAGTTTAACATGTAATTTATAGCTAAATTCTTTGGTAAAATGATCACAAGAAAACTATCAATTCCTAAGAGATTTGGTGACTTTTGTATGAAAGAAACAAATTCTTCAATAATTTCACGATCAATTTTTGTAGAAGACAGCAAGGACTAAAATATAAAAATCTTAATATGTTTTCAAAAACTATTCAAATAAGCTAGAACTTACTTGAATTTTTAGCGTTAACGCCAACAGCTCATTGTGCCAACCAACAAAATGCACTTCACAAATGCCATCATCTTTATCTGGATAACTAAAATCACTACGCCTAAACGGTGGTAAACGATTTAAATATTGCGGCCTATCGATTAAACACGGTATGGGTCGTATATAATTGCTTAAGGAACTTTCGAGCTCATTAGCTGGTAGTTTATAATCCGGTATAAAAGGTACAAAAACTAATTTCTTTTCGTTGTCTGCGTTGTTTTTCTTATAACTTTGATTGTTGGCATTATTAATGTTACCGGAAATTTTACTATAATAATAATTTGTTCCATTGCTACCTGTAATACGAAAACGATGTTGTTGTTGAATTTTTAATTCTTGCATGTGACGTGCCAAAAATCGTATACATTCCAAACGTAAATTTAGGAATTCTTCATTTGTTGGTTGCGTTTCAATATCTGCCTCCTCCAAATCTGTTATTAAATCACCAAGTGCTTTTAAACGTCCTAAATACATGCGAAAAAGTATTTTTAATCCTTTTAAATTAGTTTCACTATCATTTCCAACAATATTATCAGCGTCAGCGGCAAGCGAAGCATTTGATATGCGTTTAAACTGCTGTTGATCTTCTTGTTGTTGATCGAAAACAATACGATTTGTTCGTTGTTGGCGTTCTTCTATTGATGAACTTGCACCAGAATTGCTTTCAGCAATAGAATTGGATATTGATTCATTATCACCACCATTTATGGAGATGGTATTGGAGGAGGCTTCATCATCTTCATCGTCCTCTATATTGGGTGGTGGTGTAGTTGAACGCATATCGTTGTGGTTACTAAGCGGATTAACATCGAATAGATCGTAATAATAAACCTTGAAAAAAGAATGTTTTGCTATAGTTTATGTAAAATGATCAAGTTAAATGAGTTGAGTGATGAGGGTTCTTTATCATGAATAAACATTCTCGAGTAATTCTTCTCGATCATCTGGAATGCAATCGCAAAAAAAAACATTTTTTGGATGGGAAAAAGTAATTCACTGGAAAGTAAGGTTATCGATTATAATTTGGGAGGGAGTATTTTGACAATTGTTGTAAGAGTTTGTTCTCCAATTTTTAATAGGGAATTCGAAGCGGGAATAAATAAAGTACGACAAATTAAAAACAGTAGTTTTTCGGCGGAAATTGAAAAAAATTTGGAAGCAAAATGTATTGGAAGGAGAATTTCCATTCTCAAAATATATATGATTGCAAACGCAATTTCACTTTTCGAGAGGGAATTTATCGAACAATTCATGATAAGGTCAATACTCTCTTTCTATATAGTTATAAATAGTCAAGTAAGGCCCAGTTTGCACAGAGAGTCACATTCAAAAAAGTCATGCAACTTTTACGTTATTTTTTCCTCTCTAGTGCAAAGTGGATGAAATCTTGTTTTTTTTTTTAACAATTCTCACCTGCAAAATATTGACGAACACTTTTTGTGAAGTTTGATAACCTTTGTGGCCAATATGTGTTGCAATATAATTTAAAAACAATTGTAAAATCATTTCTAATGACACGCTGTGCTCAATACATACTGCATGAATAAAAGCATCGCTTATTGCTTCAATTAAATCCATATTTTCGGTAGCAAGCAAAATTGTTTCGGTAAAATCAGAAAATGATGCAGTTGCTTGACAGCAGCCAGTAACAGATGACTTACGCCGATGACGACGACTTAACTGCTGTTGTCCATTGCGACGTGATGCTGAACCTTTGAGTAATGCATTGCTATCACGGTGACGCTGATAGAGCTTAGTACCATCATCAAATAGCACATTTTTATGTTTTATTAAAGCTATTGCTAAATTTCGTCTGCCAGATTTACTAACTATCTCCTGAGAGAGAATATAATTCGACATGCGACAGGCGATAAATGCAAGCAATAAATTTTCCTCCGGAGAACTAAAAAATTCAAATAAATTATTGCAAATGTTTAAATTTATTATTTAATTAAAACAACAAACCGTTTATCTAAGCAGCTTAAGTATGCTATCAGTTCTGCACTTACGATATCTGCAACAATTGGTGAATTAAGCATGATGTGCGGAATGTCCGATGGTGAGCATAATATAAACATATTAAGGAATTCCAAAGCCAATGGCACATGTTGCAGTCGTGGTGAAAGATCATGCAATTTATTACGTGTGAAAAATGGTTTCACAAGCTGATGCAAAAATGATGCTTTTTGACGATCCGTTCCCAAATTAATCAGATAAAGTTTGACTGTATATATTAAGCCAATTAAATGCTCAGCATCACCTTGAAATCCATGACAATCACTCGTTTTATATTCGTCCTCTTTAGTTGTAAGGAAATTTGTAATAAAATGCGAATAGATTTCAGGCAGCTGCAAATTGCACATTTTATAAAAACCGGTTGCCTGAAGGTAAACCTCTTTTTTCTTAGATCTAAAAAAAACCTGTTAATATGAAAAACTAAACTGAATTTACAAGTATTTCCTCACCTTATAGAAAAATCAGCTAATTTACGGCAGTTTTCAATAAATTTTGTGCGAAGTTTATGTTCCTTCTCTCGGCTTAGGCGTGCACATTCTAAGCTAAGGCTTAGCCTTAACATTACATGTGCCTCTTCCATTAGATCATAAAAATTCGAGCTACTTGCTGTTCTAAATGTTTCTGCAAGCATTTCTAGATCATCGATAACATTCTCTACTTTTGGTACCTCTAAATTGTAAACCGTCCATTCTTGTGTAGGCTGTTGAGATGTGCTACCATTACGAAATTGATTATGTTTAGCTTTTGCTTCAGCTAAAAGTCGTGAAGCAATATTACGTTTCATTTCAACGCTACCACCACTTATTCGCTTTTGTACCGATCCATCCATATTAACTGTTTGATTTGGTAAACCCATAGCACTGTTACTTATAAGCACCAAATTATCACGATTTACGCTTACAAATTGTACATTCATAAAAGAAAAAAGACCTATAACAGCTATGGCTGCATTAACATCAGGACTAGATTCTTCAGGAAACATACTACTTATAGTTGGATACTCAAAACGATTATTAAACAATTTGTGTCCAATACGTGATGTGTGCAATTCAACTGACTCTGTGGTGACTGCATAGATGACATAATCATTGATATGAACTTTCAACACTGGTGCTGTAAAGGAGTATATAGCAATGGGTTTTTCATTTTCATTATACCATTTTCCTGACAAACATAAAGAAAAAAGTCATTAAATTTTTATTATTGAAAAATTTCCAATTAAATACCTTGTGCACAAAATTGATATAAATAACCATCAACACTAGTGGCAACTAGCAACGAGTAGCCGACACAATGCTGATGTATATTCGACTTTAGTGTTCGTTTATTGGTTTGTTTTAAGTAATTGTTTGTACCAGCACCAACAGAAGTTGAAACTTGTTCAATGCCGACATTTTCATCGTTTCCCTCTTCATCTTCATCTGGTATACGCTGATATATTGCTTTCAAATCCATGCAGCGTAATATTTCTACAATACGGGAATTTGGCTCTGATGTCTTCATGCAAATTTGCAATAATTTTTTAATATCATATTGCACGGAAGTATCCTCAACACAATGCGGTGATGCAATGTTGCCATGACTAGTAATGCGCTGAAATTATTGGAATATTAGTTGAAACTAAATGATATGGATATAACAATACTAACTCACCGATACGTTCATTGCTTTAGCTTCATTTACTAATTTAATTTTGATTACATTAGCACGCACTGGATTAATAATAATCTCCTGTGTATCACCAGCACTACCCACAGGAGGCTCACTCTGCTCCCATTGTGACTTTAAGTCAACTTCGAATTCACGTCCACATGCTGAGTTAACGATACGCGCTACATTAAAATCGATAGGGGTACGTCCCGGGAAACCAGTAACACCGACGCGTGAACATGTTGTCTCCAAGGAATCGGTTTCAAAACTATTGTTACTCGATGGTCCTCCACTAACTTTACTCACAATGCTAGATGCTGAACTAGAGATTGGCTCATCCGCATCCACAATATCAATATCATCTTCAACAACGTCATAGTCATTGTCTAATGGATTTGTACAGTGTGTACCAAAGCCACTGCCACTTCCGGGTATATCAACAATTTTAAATGCAACACAATAGCGTGTATTCATGCAGGCGATAACATTTTCTGCCAGGCACAATTTCAATGGGACAAAATTTAAATTCACAAAGAATTTAAATGGCAAAAAGTCAATATATGTAAAGCGTGGTTGCGTTGTATCATGCGTACACTGGGAGTATTCATATAAGTAAATGCGATCTTTGCTGCTTACAATAATGTTGCCAGAGGTCTGTAAGTAAAAAAAAGGAAAAATTAGACATGCAATAAAAATAATTTTTAATAAATCATTGAATAAATATCTCGGTACATTCAGATTTACTTCAAAGATATTCTAAAAGTTAAAAAATTTAAAATGAGTGGTGCCTATCTAACCAATAGCTTTGGTTAGGGATTGCGATAGTTATAATATGGATTTGCCAAGAGATTCCCTTTCGAGAATATATTCTTTTCACGAGAGGGAGCATTTGCAATCGCAAATATTTTGAGAATGGAAATTCTATTTCCAGCAGGGATTATTTTTTCGCCAAAAACTACTATGCAGCCCTGTTAATTTCCATTTGATTTTGACAGCTATGGTTAAAAAAAAAATATTAGCAAAATATAAACATCTAAATTTCATTAAAAACAACCAAAGTACAATTACATAATTGGTTATGATCCACGAGTTCGGCCAAATGAATCTCCAAACATTCACACTTTGCGAGCAGCTAACGGAGTAACGATGATAAAGGTTACTTTCGTGACAACTCATATTTCTTTTCTTAAACCTAGTTGATTTTATGAAGCTAATTCTAAGAGAATATCTATTTTAAAAGCGTTGCTCGTATACCTTTAAAATGGACGCTTTAGGTTGGAAACGTTTGGATGGATATCAAATATATTGGTGTCAGATGAAAGGCATTTTAATAAGATATAAAATTGTCATACAAAAGATTTTAATTCGTCATATTTTATTTATTCGCGCATCGAGTTCCCTGTTAAAAAAAAAAATCAAGAATAAATTCTTACAAAACATGTCAAAATATTCCCTCCCAAATTATTGCCGATAACCTTACTTTCCAGTGAATTTTGCTCTTCGAGAGAGTACCAGAAATTCTCTGTTTATTCATAATAAGGCCCAAACCAAAAAGATAGACTCATTTCAATATATAAAACAGAATTGAGAAGATGAACGTCGATACTTTACGTTCTTCCTATGTGTCAATTCAATAGACATAAACAATTTTGGATTTTCGTAGTTGATTCATTTTAGTCTACAATTCTGTAACTAAACTTTGCAGAAGGCAATATTTTAAAACAGAATTCCTTAGATCAAAATGTGAGCTATTCTCTTCTAAAGTAAATGAAATCTCCAAAAAATGGTTTCTCCAAAAGCAGGTCAAGCAGATAAAGCACTGAACAGAAAGATTAATCTTAATTTACCGGTGTTTAAGATCTTTTCGATACTCCTGGATATTTACCGATATTTTCGATGTTTTTCTATACTTTTGGATTTTTACCGATGATTTATATGTTTTTCGATGCTTCTCGACTTTTACCGTTATTTGATATGTTTTTCCATTCGTTTGGACTTTTACCGATTGTTTAGATATTTTCCGATATTTTTGGACTCTACCGATATTTTAGATGTTTTTCTATACTTTTATTTTTTTACCGATAGGTTAGATGTTTTTTCGATACTTCTGGATATTTAGATATTTTATTTTTACCGATATTTTAGATGGTTTTCTATACTTTTGGACTTTTACCGAAATTTTAGATGTTTTTTCTATACTTTTTGAACTTTACCGATATTTTAAATGTTCTTCAATATTTTTTAACTTTTACCGATATTTTATCTGTTTTTCCAAACATTTGGACTTTTAACGATATTTTAGATGTTCCTGTATATTTTTGAACTTTTACCGATATTTATGATGTTCAATACTTTTGAACTTTTACCGATATTTTAGATGTTTTTCTATACTTTTGTACTTTTACCGATATTTTAAATGCTTTTCGATATTTTTGAACTTTTACCGATATATTAGATGTTTTTCTATACTTTTGGACTTTTACCGATATTTTAAATATTTTTCGATATTTTTGGACTTTTACCGATATATTAGATGTTATTCTATACTTATGGACTTTTGCCGATATTTTAGATGTTTTTCGATATTTTTGGACTTTTACAGATATTTTAGATGTTTTTCTATACTTTTGGTCTTATACCGATATCTTACATGTTTTTCGATACTTTTGGACTTTTGCCGATATTTTAGAGATTTTTAAAAATTTTAGACTTTTACCGATATATCATGTGTTGTTCAATACTTTCGGGTTTTTGTCGATATTTTAGATGTTTTTCGATATTTTTTGGACATTTACCTATTATATTTTAGATGTTTTGGCTTTCTTATATACAAAACGCCACTCGGAAAAAGTATATCGATCTTAAGGTGAAGCGATACTAGTTTTGATAATTCATGGATAATGCCAGACCAACTTACTTGACAACATTGTATTAAATCTGGTGGACTACGCAGCGGCAGCTCAATTACATCAATACTTTCTAGTAGCGGTGCTTTGGGTGTTGTCATTGAACCAATTCTAATGGTTATAGGCAAATCAACCAATTTATTGTCGGGAAATTTCCAAAAATTTGTATAAATTCGCACAAACATTTTTATATCATCTTCTGAAATTGTTGTTGCACTATTGCTGCTACTGGTGCAACTCATGCTTGTACTATTCGAATGCACAGGACTGCTTACAGTTTCCTTTTCTAATGTTAGCAAATACTTGCCTAAACAATTAAAGAAAAAATTATTAAATTGCATTCAGAAAGTAATCATATTTAAATCACTTACCAGCTTCACAGTAAATTAAATTTACAACTTCACCAACTGTCGCCAGCGAATATTTAACTGGTAAGGTATCTTCATCATGCTGTCCATCGCCTGAGTCATGGATCTTTGTGCTGTTGCCATTATCCGATAGTTTAGAAAAATCATTTTGTTGTCCCTTAATATTACTAATATTGTATATTTCAATAAATTGTTCAGCACTGCTGATTGCTATTTTATTATCATTGAGAAGAGTAGCGGATAGTATTTCGCCATTAATAGCAAATGTATTTTGCTTGGCAAAATTATACGCCTGTAATACTCGAACCATTATGCTGTAAAAAAAAGTAAATAGATACAACATAAGAAAAATAATTATTATTTTTACATTTAATTTTGTATTCTTGTATAACGCCCGTTTAAATTGTTAGCGATATTTACGTCATACTTGCTTCCTGTGCTAAATCAGCCCGTAGTTCCAACTTAACAGAACACAACAGTGTGTGACAAACACCGACTAAAGCTCAATTTACAATGAGACATGACACGACAAATTCAATGCTAGTGAAGAGTAGCAGATGTGTAGGTTGCTCCTAAAGTAATTTTTCATAAGTAGAAAACGTAATTCTTTAACTTGGTTGAAGTTTTAAATTACTTTTCTGACAGGGTGACTCATATATCGAACCAATGGGGTAGACTTCTATTTATAGATTATTTTAATTTAAGCGAACTTACTGTGGCAACGATGAAGCAAATCACCCTGCATCACGCATTTGACTGTTTGTGCAAAGATAAATTGTTAATTTTGTAGAGTGTTTGTGAACCGTAACGAAATACGCGCAAAAAAATTTATAATTAGGTCAACAACCATATGCACACACGTTTTATTTATTATTCAGTTATTTATTAATTTCTTTTTCGTTCATTAATTTAATTAAATTTTAAATAACACTTGTATGCACAAAATTTGTGTTCTCGAACAGAAGAGTATCATAAGACGCAAAAATGGGCGATGCCACGCTCTCCGGAAGCAAATTCGTCATATTTCTGAAACTATATGAAGCAGATGGATGAGTTTCAGTACATTTGAAAGTAAAGGACATCGGGAGGAAAAATATTTACAGGTAAAATGGGCGGTTTCTGTTACTAATTGAGAACAATTCGTGACCTCAATACTGCAACTAGGTAACTCAAATTTTCTAGTTTTTGGAAAACTAATTTTAAGATATATGGAGATTTGAATTTACACGAATTTTGACTTTTCTAGTTATATTTTTAACGTTTGTAACGCAGAGAAGGAGGCGTGGCAGATATAGTAAAGTATATATATTCTTGATCAGCGTCACCTACTGAGTCGATATAGCCATGTCCGTCTGTCTGGCTGGCTGGGTATGCGTGGAAATACATTTTCTGGGAAAACTGAGCAAGATAATTCAATGAAATTTGGTGCATTTGCCATGGTGCCATTTTAGAGTACTCTAATTGGACAAAATCGTGAAGAATATCATAGGCCACTTATCCCAAGAATGACAATTAAGGAGTTACCTAGTTGAAGTATTAAAGTGACGAATCAATAACACTTTTCTCGAATTGTAACCAAATTCATAATTTTGACCATCTCAAAAACATTTTTCAAGTAAATATTGGTTTAAATAAATGATATCAAATAGGTTTGATCTTGAATGAAATCATTCACAAGCATGCGAAATAGTGGATCTACTTCCAATTCTAATTTCCTCAGTTTTTCTCAATTTGATGTATATTGGTGTCATACACCTAAAACTATTTGACGCAAATGTTAAGGCTATATTTCGATCTCATCGAAAATTTGGTTTACCATACGAAAATAAATCTATTACGAACCAGATTTGGCTATTTTCGACTAAGTGGCAACCCTTAACTTTGACAATTGGTATTAAATGTCATTAAACACAAAGAAAATGGAAGATGAATACTAAGAAAAGGAAAAACAACTTTAAAGTTACTGCTTATGATATAAGATGTCAAAAATAAATCTCTTTTGGCCGGTGGAAACGGGAAGGATTTAACTGAGCGATTTACAAATCTCAGCACAGCTTAATCTCCGTTGGAAACGTAGTAATATTCATTTAGCGTTAAAAATGGCTTGAGCAAGCTCTGGATAAGGGGGTGTGGCACCTCCTCAAATCATAAATTAATAGCTACTAAGAATTTTTAGCACAAGCTTCATACAAAAATTAAGTTGAACGCTATCCTTAGAACATTATTCAGTAAAATAGTTTTTTGCTAACCAGTGCAGAAATATGAGCTTATACTCAGTGTCAACAAAACCCAAAAAGGAACACATAATACGTGACTAGCAGGAATGTACATTTCTGTGAAAGTACAATAAATTATATAAAATAAACAAATCTAACGGCGCCCTCCAAACGTTCTACCCGTACTTAGCAAAAGCCCTCATAACTTTTTTTTTAATAGACAATCAAGATGCAAACATTTAAAGACCATCAAGGTGTGAACTTCTATTTTTAATGGTGTAAACATAGAAATTGAAATTTGTGACCGCATCAGAGTCAATCAACTTAACGACATGCGCCGGAGAAGCGATGCATGAAAGTATTAATAAATTTTTCATTCAATCCGGAAATATGTGTCAATGGACTTGAGACAGGTTCAGGGCAATAGCAGCGGGCGGTATATGATTGCGTGTGTGAATGGGTTGTGCCGCCTGCCTTTGCAACTCACCTCTCCCTTTCACTTTCAAAATTCGAAAAATCAATAATTGCAATTGTCTTATGTAAGCTGCTACGCCTAATTTAGGTTGAATATTTTACATATTTATTTAAACTAGCAGAATTCACAAAATATTTAATTTAACTAAATTAGTTAACTATTTACCTTATATATTTACATATGAGTCGTATATTTAATACACTTTCAATGATGCAACTTCAACTTCCAAAAACTTCAAACTCCACTTTTCGTACATTATTTCCATAAGTTTATGCTTTAGGTTCTTCAATATACTTTGTAAAATTTAAATTTTATATATTATTGTTTAGTTATTTAGTAACAATGCATTTATCCAAAGATAATCTTCATTTAACCTGCGACGAAACGAACCATAAATATTTTTGTTGATGTTTGACAGCTAAAAACTGTCTTCTTCACTGATGACAAAGTGTTGCCAGAAAATAAAACAATATTAAAATAATTTTTAATTTTTTGAATGATTTCACAGTCCTGCATGGGTTTTCCTCTCTAAGTTTTAAAAAGCGATTTCTATTGATTTAAGTGTGCTGATTACGAGAAAACTAGTGAAAAAATTTCAGCACGTCACAATTTTCAGTGATTTAAGTTTTACTTAAGTGCCTTTTTTGTATATATCACACCTATAACTGAACGTATCAAAACCATATTTGTACCAGATGTTTTTTTGGTGCTCCAACACATTTATAAGAAATATGGGATCGATTAGACAAGGGGGTGTTGTACCCCTCATACAACAAAAAACTCAAAGTAATTGAAAATTTTATTTGAGTCGCTCCTACGCCTATGCCAGAAGGTATATTGAAACCATATTAACACCATATATCCGCCTGATATTCCGACAGATTTGTCTTGACAATAGGGGCAATCGAATGAAAGTACGTGCACTCGGTATGCAAAGAAAACATACCATAAACAAAAAAAAATCCATATCTACTTACTTGACCTGCATTATGAAACTTGATCGTACGGGGAGCACCAAAAAAATATATGGTGCAAGAATGGTTCCAATATGTTGAGTATTTTAGGCGTGATATTGAAGAGTACGTAAGCACAAACGATTGAAATAATAAGTTTTCAAATGATGCACAGACGAACAAGGGTACCCGTCTAAAAATTACGAGAGTGCATTTTAATGTATTTTTTGATGCTGAGCCCAAATCCATTTACAAAATTGCTCTATCACGTCCGAATTTTGAGAAAATTTAAAATAACAGTGAAAAACACACAATTTTTCATTATTTTTGAGGTTATGAAAACTGGAATATCTCAAAATTCTTACGTGATGGAAAGAAACCATACGCTACGCCTGACGCTCCAATTTAGGTATGGCAGTATGACTGTTTATGTGGTTGAGAAAAATAACAAAAATGGGCGTGATGCCGACACACCTACCTCCCAAAGTAAACCATCATCATGTGTAGAGAAGAAGAAAAGATATATTGGACCTGATTTTTTTTTCATATGAATACATTTACATATAAAATACTAGCTGTGTTTTTGTGAGCACTTTATCTGGGCTTTTGTAACCACAGTCTGACAAACATATGGAAAAGGAACAACAAGCGTGCTTAACTTAACCCAAAAAAATGAATGTGCTTAGGACAAGCCTAGATAAAGCGTCCACAAAAACACAGCTATTACGGTGTAGTTTGCAGTAAAAACGGTGCTGGTAAATGTGGTAAAGAAAAATAACAAAAATGGGCGTGATGCCGACACACCTACCTCCCAAAGTAAACCTTCATCGTGTGGAGAGAAGAAGAAAAGAGATATTGACCTGAATTTTGTTTCACATGAATACATTTACATAAAAAGTACTAGCTGTGTTTTTGTGAGCACTTTATCTTGCTTTTGTAACCACATTCTGACAAACATATGGGAAAGGAACAAGAATCGTGCTTAACTTAACCTAAAAAAATAAATGTGCTTAGGACAAGCCTAGATAAAGCGTCCACAAAAACATAGCTATTACGGTGTAGTTTGCAGTAAAAACGGTGAACTGCAGCCAATCTTAAAATTTCCATGTGCTTTGACAAAAATTTTTAAAATCTGACTACATTAAAATGTTTATATATGCGAAAACATATCCCAATTTTATAGTAATAAGACAATGGACACTTCCACAAATTATATCCTTAGCACTATTGAGTTATAAATTTGTTCAGTTTGCGCATATGCATACACAATTTTTTTCCATATAGGTACATAACCTAAAAAAGAATATTCCACTCTCTAATTTTTGCTACTGTATGAGGCTGTCCATAAGCCTTGCGACGCTGCGAGGGAGCAAGGGGGCTTAAGCAGGCGTCTCGCTTTTTTGGTCTTTTCTCTTCTTGCTAACGTCACATAGGAGGTCATCTTTAAATTACGTCACACCCTTAGGAGAGGTGTTCCCAAATAAGTAACAAAGTGTGATAGGAGGATATGGGGGTTTAGCAATGTGTGATGTTGCCAACAATAAAATATTTAAAAAAAGTTTGAAAAATAGTTTGGAAATTTAAATAAGTTCAATTTTAATTTATCCTAAGTATATTAAATTTCAAGCACTTAAAAAAAATTAGCAAGCAGTCGAAATTAAGAGAAAAAAAGCATGTTTCAATAAAAGTATTTAAGTACGTATAATAATTTTGTATATATTCATCCCTTTGTAGGAGTCGTACGAATGGCTGGCAAGAAACAAAACATTATTGTCACATCAGACAAAGTCGTACGACTAATACATAATTATATGTATGGGTGTATGGGTAAGAGTGAGAAATATGAGAGAGGGAAATATGGACCACAATCTTTCTATTTGAAATAAAACTCAAAATACATAAAACAAAACAATTAATTTTATTTCATTCATTAAATAAATAAACAATTCACCTTTATTCTGATTCACTTTTATATTGATCAGAATCAGAATAAAGAAAAAAAGTTAATGAACTAACAATGCTCAAAATGAAGACGCATTCAACCTAAACCTCGCCACTGCGATCTTCTGAATATGAGACTCGTCATGAAAACTACAACTTCCCTTTAAGAAAAATGTACGGTTCGCAAATTGCGTACCCAAAGCGAATCGCTTACTAACTGTAATTTCACTTACACATGTGTACATTGAATGTGTAAACAAACAATATTTTATTTGTAAAAATTTTTCTGATTTTATATTTTATTAATAATTTTTTGGATTGCAGAAATCACAAAGTTCAAGTATACAATGGCAGCAAACCAGGTGCATAATTTCATCATTATGAAGTCTAATGACGTCCAACGTGGATTTGCCAGTAAGATAATCCAACATTTCGAAGAGAAGGGCTTCAAGCTGAAATTCACCTGGGCATCAAATTTACCTGAAGCAAGTAGTCAAAACAATGTGGGAGAGCTTGAGCGTGAAAACTGGACGGGAGATGTTGGGTGAGACCAACCCTCCTGACTTACTGTATCCAGGTTGGACTTAGCACCATCCACGGTTCCAATGTCTCAAATGCTGTTGAATCAGCAAATATGAAAATCAACTTATGGTTCACACAATGTGAGCTTGTTGGATCAACTATCATTGACTAAGTCTGTTAATAAATTGGTCGAGATTCATAATACAGTATCAGAATCAGTACCAGAGTAAGGAAATGTAACATTACAGTAAATTGAGTGTAATACAAATGAAATAGTTAAACATTCAATATACATAAATCATTATCAAAATAAAAATGCAATCTTTTATCGAAACAAATCACTTCGTAAGGGATACGATTTTAGCGAAGCAAAAGCGAACCACGTTGATGCTACGTAAACGTTGCTGTTTTACGAGTTTCAAACGTAATACCAATACATAGACATTACTACGTTTTTAATTCTACTGTTCTTATTTTAACATTAATGTTTACGGTTCGCAATCGTATCGCCAAAGCAGTACGTTTACGAAGTCTTGTATGAATTATAGACTTCGCTGGCGTTACGCCTTCGTTCCGCTTTTCTTATTGGGTGGATTCTAAATCTGAAGATGATAAATACATTTGTTTTTGAGGCTTTTTTCTTTGGCCCATGTTACCCGCAGCACATGTTGGTGAAATGAATAGTTTTTTTTTTTATCAAAAACTCTTGTGGTGAGCAAAACTGACGAACTTTATCGATAGTTTGTACTGGCTTTTAAGGACTGGTTCACACGACAGACTAAATCTGGCGATAGAACTATTTTTAGTCAAGCAGTGGGACCGCTGCCCAAGAGAAAATATCACATTTTAAAAAAACACTAATAACATCTACTTAAAACTATTTTTGGAATGTTTTTTCCGCATTTATAACACTTCGCTAAAAGTGCAGAATATGAAAGTTTGTCATCTGCCCAACAACAATTTTCACACGTTAATGTTAAAAAGGTGTCAAATGTGTGAGAGATATCGATAAAGATTATAAAAGAATTTTAAATATTTTTTATTATATTACGTGGTGTCCGTGTCTTTTCTTCTTCTTCTTTTTCGAATATGTTACTCATGCCGAGTAGCGTACATGGGTCCCTAATAACGAGAGCTGCCTCAAACATTTCGTTTTTATCACATCTCTCAGTGTCAGACTAGGTTATGCACATTACATGCGCCTTGAAAAAAACACTTGTAACGGATCAAACGTTACGGCCATGCGAACCATAGAATATACTCGCGAACGATTACATCCGAGAGCATCCACTGACGCAACGAAAGACCGTCCCTGTCTTTTATGGTGTTGTCAATTTTAGATCCTTTTACTGTCAAACATTGTTCGCGAGTCTGGCAACTCAGTTTAAATTTTTTACAAATCTTGGCGCAATTCGCAATTTCGGTTCGTTCTGCAAATTATCAAAATTAACTCTAAATTAAATTAAAGTGGGTATCATGCAAAATGTCGTCCAGTGCCAGAAATTTAATTTCTATAAAAAACAAATACGACAGAGTAGTTTTGTTGGTAGATATGGATTGCTTTTATTGTCAAGTCGAGGAAAAACTGAACCCTGAATGGGCTGGTAAACCACTGGCTGTCGTTCAATACAATGCTTGGCGTGGAGGAGGGTGTGTAATTACAATTATTATTTTAAAGGCTATGAATTGCACCACTATCTGAATGAGCTTTTGTACAGCCTCTTGCCTTAACAGACTATTAATCTCTTTTCATGAAGTGTTTTTGCCTTTGCCTCACACTCTTGGCTAAGCAATATGCCCTTGCACTGTAGATTCTCTATAGTAATTAAACAATTTGTTTTTTTTTTTTTTTCAGAATAATTGCAGTAAATTATGCAGCGCGTGCTAGAGGTGTAACGCGACACATGCGTGGCGACGAAGCTAAGGAACACTGTCCAGAGATTATATTGGCCAAAGTACCAAATAAAAGCGAAAAGGCAGATTTATCTAAATATCGTGATGCAGGCAAGGAAGTAGCCAATGTGCTGCAACGATTTACTGGCGTATTGGAACGTGCTAGTGTAGATGAGGCTTATTTAGATATAACGGAGGCGGTAAACAAGCGCATGGAGCAATTGAATGCAGGTTCGTTTGTACTGCAACCAAGTGAATTGCAAAATACTTTTGCTGTGGGCTATGCTAATATTGGTGAATATATTGGTGAAATCACTAAAAGATTTGCCGATCCATATGCTAATGATGAGGAATACAATTGTGCTTACGATGTTAATGATGTGCCAGCGGTGCGTAAAAGTGATATACGTTTGCTTATTGGTGCTTCGATTTGCAGCGAAATACGCGCAGCCGTTAAAGAAGCGACTAGCTACGAGTGTTCTGCTGGTGTAGCTCATAATAAACTATTGGCCAAGTTGGCTTGCGGAATGAATAAACCAAATAAACAAACTATTTTGCCGCTTTCACAAATTCCGCTGCTCTTTGAAACTTTACCTGTTGGAAAAATAACGGGATTGGGTGCAAAATTTGGCGAAGAAGTGTGCGAACGTTTAAATGTACGTTATTTGGGACAGTTACTTAAGTTCACGGAAGCGGAGTTGCAACGAAAGTTCGATGAAAAAAATGGGTATGTTAAAAGTAGTAATACATATACATGTATGCTACATATATCTTTTATTTTTTATTTCAGCACATGGCTTTATTACCTTGGTCGTGGTATTGATCTTGAAGCAGTTACTCCACGTTTTTATTCAAAGAGTATAGGATGCTGTAAAAAATTTCCTGGTCGAAATAATATTACTGGTTTAAATACCTTAACGCATTGGCTAAATGAGCTTGCGTGTGAGATAAGCGATCGTCTGGAAAAAGATATGGCAGAAAATAGTAGACGTGCAAAACAAATGGTTGTTAGTTTCATTCAAGAGTTTGATGGTGATGAAGTTTCAAGTTCACGTTCAGCGCCACTTACCAGCTATGTACAAGATATAATTGCTAAAAATAGTTTGGAAATAATTAAAGCAAATACTAAACAGTTTTATCGAACTGGTAGCACATCCGTACTTAATAATGCAATAAAATTTCTTAGTATTAGTGTTGGAAAATTTGAAACTATAAATAATACGCAGAATAAACTACAAGAAATGTTTGCCAATCAAGTGGTAAAAAATCAACAAAAAACTAAAGATGAAAATACTCCAACTGCAATTGATGTTGATACAACGACGCAAGAAACAAATTTGATAGATGCTAAAAGCTTTGTGGATAAAAAGTTTAATTTATTGGAAAAATATTTGCTTCCTAAAGAAAAAGATAAAACTTGTAATAATCAAAGTACGGTTACTAAGCAGCAAGCTGATATATTTGATTCCACAAACATAAGTCTCCTAGAAAGCAACACAGAAAGTGAAATCGTCGCAGAAAAAACTTCAGCAGCTGAAAGTAATGCGAGCTCTGCAAATAAGTCTGAAGAATCAAAAAGTTTCTTTCGAAAAGCTCTCAAAAAACCGTTTATCGTTGATGATAGAATGATACAAAATGCACAGCCACAAACGCCCCAAGAAGAAGAAGACAATTTAGCTGTATTAGAAGCGGAGATAATTTCAATTGTAGAGGAAGAAGCCAAGGCGAACATAACTGAAGAATTGCCAAAAACTAAAGCTAACAGCAAGCATGCTGAAATGAAAAATAGTTTCTTTGTGAACGCTATGAAAAAACAAAATAAAATAACTGATATTGATTCTATTGAAAAACAACAGGATCATTTAGATGATACGAATGCAATTCATGCTAATAAAAGTATTAAAAGAAAACATTCCGAAAGCACTGAAAATTTTACTACATATGACGACTATCAATCAAGTTATGCTGAGTTTGCAGTACCTGAATTTCAGCCCGAATTCTTACAGTTTACCACGTGCACTATTTGCAAAGCCAAAATACCTTCAGACGAACGTTCTGTACAAACACACCAAGATCATCATTTCGCGCAAACATTAAGTCAACAGCAGCGCGTACAATATCGTGAAGAAATTAAAATCAAAGTCAATAAGTCCACCATCACTACTCCTACATCAACAAAAAAGAAACCTAAAAAACAGCCAGATAATACCACTGTTCAAACAACTAAAGCAGATATTACAAAATTCCTTATGTCACAACCACAGCCCAATCTGTCGACGCAGCTTGAAGCTTCCACTCATTCAGCTACAGCTGTTGTTACACAGCAGCGAAATGATTTATTAATTTGTTCAGATTGTAAAGTCGCTGTAAAAGCATGTGATATGGATGAGCACAAAGATTTTCATATAGCTAAGGACTTGCAGCGTAAATTGAATCAGCTGGAAGTCCGAACGGTTACTGTCGTTAAAAAACCAACTTCCAGTAATCAACGTAAGAATTTGAATTCAACACTTTTAAATGTTACAACTAAATCAATTCCTTCCAAACCCATTAATGAATTTTTTACACAACCAAATTGTTAAAGAAAAAGTGTTATTTTAATTTAAGTTGTTTTTTTATGCTAAGTTAAAGTTTATACATACAATAAATAGCTGTTGTGACCACAAAACTCACATTTAAATTACATCCTCATAACTCACACTTTTTAAATATTACATATCAAAACATCTTTAGTCATATAATTCACAAACAATTCAAGGAAGGTGAACAGTTAAATAGCAGGAGTTGTAAAATAAAAGCTGTACCCAAATGCATATTAAACAAATTTGAACAAAACCATAATTTTATTGTGTAAAATAGAGGGTCTATTAAACTATTGTGTAAAAAAAAAATTTAAATTTTAAATAAGTGAAATAATTGAACACTGGTAAAAGTAGACCGAATCTCTTACAAAACTGCTGTCACAGACTGTCGCCGCTTCTTGCGGAACATGTGGATTATTTTTTACGTCCTCAAGTCTAGCTATAGCAAATTTCATTATGCATACTGGTAAGTTTTTTCAAAATTCTACTATTATCTAAACTACATTTGCTTAATGAATGAACTCTCAAAATTTCTCATTTAACCTGGGTTTTGCTTGCCTGAGACCCAACACATTGGGGAAAAAATTATAATTGTCTGTAAACCTCTGCATATTCTCTCCAAATGAGAAAAAAAGCAAATATGTTGAGGTTTAAGGCAGTAAAGAAGGGGCTGAACTGTTTTGTACTAAAAATCACATTCAGGCTAAAAACGTACATTCGTCTCTACCCCTCTTCATATACTCTCCAAAAATATGAAATATGTTGGCTTTAAGGCAGTTAAAAAGGGGTTGAACTATTTTGTACTGGAAACCATATTGTGTATCTCAATAACGCCACGCTGAAATAAATATATCAGGCCTGTTCCGGATTCCGTGAGATATCAATTACTTTTCGTTTCAAAAGCTATTTGATGCAAACGGTGAGTAGAACGTAAAAAAGTATAGGGGTCCATTTAGTTTGCGAAATATTCTTTCAAAACCACAAAATAGCTTAAAAATTCATTTATTGAATATCTGTTAAGCGGTTACTTTTTGTTTTACAAATATGATTATTATTTTTAGAGCATAAGATTTCCAACAAAAAGATCTAAATACTTTTTATCGTACCATTTTCATCTAAAAGCTTTCGAAACGAAAATTAATTGAAATCGCACGGCTTTCGGAACAAGCCTGTATATCAAAACTACTGCTTAAATTAATCCTGCTCAATAAAAGTATGAATTTGTTTTTGAACTGCACTTGGCAGTTAATGCTTTATTTTTTTTTTGATATATTTTTTTTTTGATATGTGTATGCTTTGCTTAACTTTACACTTGATGATAAATAAAATATCACCACCTCATCAAAGTGTTTTCGTGTGTAAACTACGCTCGTCCATAACATGTTTTAAGTTCATTTATTCATCTTAATCTTCATTCAGTTTATCTGTACTTAATACTTAAAGTATTTAGTATAGTAGTCCATAAAGAAAGTGTAGTCGAAATGACCATAGTGTTCGTATTTTTCGTAGTATGTCTCGAAGGTGTCTACATGATAGATCTTAACATCCTTGAAGAACATATTAGGGACAAAGAAGTTGTATTCATCAATCATACGATCGAATGGATAGCCGAATGGCATGCTATCGATATGACGTACACCGGAACCAATGCCACATGAGTAAGTGTAATCATACTTTGAGAATTGTTCATAATCAGCAACGTATGGGGTGACCATGAAGAACATTTGCATTGGCATACCCTTGACCCAACCACGTGGTAAGATCAAACGATCTGGGAATCCACAATGTGGTTCACTGATGTCCAATGGGAAGTCGTATTTGCCGTCATAAGCCAACATCACATATTTGTACATTTCAGTGTATGTTGTACGATCCTTAACGGTCCAGTAGAAGTCATTGGAGCTGCGTTTAATCAAGTTCTTTCCATCAACTAATTCATAGAAGAATTCATCGAGTTCCATGAAGTTCTCACGATTGTCGGTGAGTGAAATGATACGTCCAAATTCATCGAATTTGGGGCCGAGGAAAGTACGGATGACAACTTTGTAAGCCTTATCAGACTCAATAGTGAAGTCGAAATGGAATGGTTTGTGATTAAGGCGCATTTGACGAGCTAGAAGGGTCTTGTCCCATACGAATTGGCCATCGACGAAGGTCATCTTATCGTTCAACAAATTGGTGACATCGAAATCGACCAAATCGAAGTATGTAACTAACTCATCAATATGAACATCCTTGATATCTACGCCTCGGTATAGAAGCTCTTCATGTGTATATGGAGTGAAATGGTATTTGAAACGATAGAAGACATCAGCAATCTTCTTGTGGAACATGTAGAACATTGGATCGCGCATCATGGTTTCGAAGTTCATGAACACATTTGGAAGAACATCATATTGATTGTAGCCAACATCGGCGAAATACATGTGGGAAAGCTTGTACCAGTATGTGAAGAAGTATTTGTCGAAGCGATCTATAGTTCCTTGCAAGAGGTATCCAATGTATTAAATTGACTCTGGCTTACGTAAATCGACCATGGTGCCATCGTGCATTTTGTAGTAGCCCAAATCAATAATGTCATAAATGCGTTGTAATGTGTTCATAATGGTAGTCAACATTTCGTAGTTACCATAACTTTGAACTTCCCACCAGTTCTTGCGGTAGCTGAATCCAATGCCATTGTAAGAGATCAATTCGGGATTGTAACCGTATTCGATTTCATGGAACCATGAGAATTCAGGAATGTCACCGAATCCGTGAGACAAACGTTCCATGTAGTAACGAGACAACAATTGTTGAATAGTGTACATCCAGTATTCACCACGACGATCCTTGTTCAAACCGAAAGTTTTGCCATCTAAGACATAAGAGTAATCCATGTTGAAATAATACCAGAATGAGTTCCAGCCCAAATCTTCAGTGAAGTAAGATAATTCGGAATGCCGGTTGTACATTTCGATATCACGAGTATAGTCAACGGGCATCCACCACATCTTAACGTCCTGCATCATGGTCATCCATTTTGGATCTTGGCTGAACTCGAAAATATTTTCACGGAGCATGAATTTCTCTTCAGCATACCAATGTTCGCCAAGTCCCATCATTTTCCACCACTGCCACATCTTCCAGTCTTTCATGTAAACGTAATGGTCATCGGAATATTTGTTGCTGCTGTAATATACATCATACAATTCCTTCTCGTACATGATGTACTTGCTCCAAACATCGTAATCGAATTTTTCTGCCTCCCAGACGAATTTGCTGTTTAAGAAGTACTGTGGGAAAATTTCATAAATGGATGGAAGCATCAAACCATTGAAGTCATCACGATGAATGACAGCCAAAGTCAAAGCATAGACGAACATGCCTTCATTAACATGCATGCGAGCCCAGCAAACATTATGGAGGAAAGTTTCCCAATCCTTGGCATAGTAGAAAAAGTTGAAGAGACCGAGAGTTTGCTTCATATGAGTACTAGCTAGAGCACCGAAGAATTCACCTTTGGGCAAGAGAGCTCCCATCTTCCAGGACTCCCAGAACTTCTCCATATACATATCGAATTCCTAAGGAAAAATACTATAATAAGTAAAGTCCTTTCTCAAACTGTTTCTCATATTGTTCACTTACGACATAGTGGGTTTTGTCAACGATGAATTTGTCGCCATATTGTATCCATTCTTCAAAGATCAGTGGGTCTTCAATGCGGTAAACAATTTCAAAGAGAAACTTTTGTTTTTCTAAGAATTGTTTATCGGCGATTTTGACCTCTGTTGGTTTGTGGTAGCTGGCTGCAGCCACAAGCCCGACGCAAGCTAAAAATGCGAGTGCTAATTTCATTTCAACAACTGCTCCGGATCAGACGCTTTGCTCCAATGCCTAAAGACTGTTAATTTTCACTGGTCGAATGGGCCTTTTTATACAATTTTGTTATCTTTAAAATATATTTCTTTTGTTTAACGAAAAGGCCAGATGGCTTAAATCAAATTATGATTAAAGGATCACTAAATTTCACCTTTATTTTACGTACACAATATTTAAGATGCATTTTGTTTCTATTCATTCTTATTAACTGACCTTGAAGTTATCAAATTTTGAAATGCAATTTGGTTTCTAAGCATTCTTATTAATTGACCTTCAAATTATCAAAGTTGATAAGAGACAAATTTAAATTGAATTGTTTTGTTTCGATTAATCTCATATAGCGTCAATTGAATATTTTAAGCAAAATTTTTAAATGAAGGTTAAACAAAGGACATCCAAATACTTGAGTTGGATAGGGAATGCAAGAAAAGACAAATGTTGGTCGGTATTTCGGTGACATGCCTCTTTAAGTTATATTATGGTAACAAATATCCATAAGGATATTAAAAAATAAAAAGCACACTAGAAAATGTCTGATGAACTAAGTTCGAGCAACTTTAAACAGAAAAAAGACAGCAAAAAATGCTGACAATAAAAATCCAGAAGAAATTAAAGACAAACTTAAAACCATGTATAATAAACATACGATGTTTATTACTGGCGCAAACAGATGTCATCCAAAAGAATTCGGCTTATGCACGACGACCTGAAAATCCTAGCTGATATCCCTGACCGGGTCATGAACGCTTTTCGATTTGTTCGACAAATTTATTAAATCACAATTAGATTTTGAAATATCCTATCTTAAAAGTTAAAGAAACACAGTTTTTTTTCGCTATACGAGTATTGTTAGTTTCATAATTTCGTCATAGTTTCGTCATTTCAGCTAACAACATTTCGGAGAATGAAGTGATATCGATATAATTTAAATTGAGTGGTAGACCCAAAACCAACTGGAAAAGGTTGCTGGAAAAGGAAATCTAAGAATCGGGAAAGTCGTGGCAAGAGATCAAAGTCATCGCAAGGGATCGCAACAAATGGAGTCGTTTCATATAGGCTCTATGCTCCTCCTAGGTGTTAAAGAAGAACACATACATACGTATAATTTAAATTGGGTTTTGAAGAAAAAGACTGGAACATACTTTCAACCAGGGGTGTAAATAAAATTTAATTTCGGGGGAGCCCGACAACCTATAAAAGCAACCCTGCACGGTTTTATGGCTCAAACTTACTTTGCCTTGTTACATCGCTTCAAATATACCGAAAAACTATGTTCTTTGCACTTGGCATGCCTTGGAATCCTTTAGATCATTATCGTTTTAATGAGACCAGTTTTGTAACTAGTTTGTGGTAAAAAAATAAGATTTACCATTTTGATCGTCATTTTTGTCACAAATGACCATCCACAATACAGAAATATTCTTAACCATACAGTAGGCCAGTATAAAAGTCAAAATTGATTAAAGCAATGAAGTGACACCGATTTTTATACGCACAGCTACATAAGGATCTTGCTTCTAACTAGTGGAAAAACTAAGTTTCCAGACAGCGCAATGCTTAAGTCAATTTTGGCTTTTATGCTGCCATATTGCATAAAGAACAATTTTCATGAAATCGTCTTCTAAGACTATGTCTTGTTATATTGACACCAGCGCTTTTTAAGTCGTTCCAAATGCTCCGAAATGTTGCCGTTCGGTTCTCCAAGGTTTTTTGCATACTTAATCTGCCTTGTCTTATAGTGGTTTTCCGCTTTCCTCTGCAATTTGCTCGGCTGTTAGAAAAATTTATTATCTTAGAATTTGAGAAGTTTTTAAATTCCGGTAACCATTTTAATACATTTTTTTACACGCAATTATTTCCCAATCCTCTATCCTTTGTCGCTATGAAGAAATTTGACCACTTATTAGCTTTTTCTTCAACAAATTGCACTAATTTTTCAAGTAATATCAAAATCTGAATAGCTGAAGTTACTTCCATCGAAAGATTTTTCCCATTATTTTCACAAATGGGTGTCAGATTTGATTTTTGAAAAGTTGTCTACAGAGCTGAAATGCAGTGCAATGCAACTGACCTTACTTTTGATTTTTTAATGCAACACTCTGCGAATTATATTTTACTTGCTTTACGAAAAAATGCTATCGTTCGCAATTCAATGGACAGGTACTGTAAAACCTGAGAATTGAAATTCCTAATAGGTCGATGCGGCGACTGACTCCAGTTTAGCTTATAAATAAATGCTCATCACCTATTATAAATAAAAACTATTCGGGGTAATATCACCATCCAAAATACAATATTACAAATATAACCAATTTTTTTCTCGACCTTTTAAGCCGATTTACCATCCATCATTGACAAAAAGGCATTTCATGCTTTATTGCTGCCACCCTCTTGCTATAACCCCTAAACTGAGTTAAGAGTTATGGCGAAGATAGTGGGACTGGCGTTAAAATATTGCTATCGATTGCTTTGATATCTAGAACGTTACCGAGTTGACCTACCCCAATGTAAATATGAGCTCCACAAACTACACAAATTATTTAATTATTTCTTTTTCATCTCTGATCTATTCTTCATATTTCTATTTTGTCGAATTTAAAAACATATTTTATTTCTCAATTGCACTTAATTTTTTTATTGCTTATTTTTCTGTTAATTACATATAGATATTTATATCTTACAAGTACCACCTCATCAATATAAATTTTTTTAACTCTACACCACGCCCATCCATAACACGTTTAAATTTCGTAACACATATGTATTATTAAGAATTATCGCTCGATATAACTCTTTTTAGTACTTAAAGTACTTGGTATAATAGTCCATAAAGAAGGTATAGTCGAAATGACCATAGTGTTCGTATTTTTCGAAGTATGTCTCGAAGGTGTCTACATGATAGATCTTAACATCCTTGAAGAACATATTAGGGACAAAGAAGTTGTATTCATCAATCATACGATCGAATGGATAGCCGAATGGCATGCTATCGATATGACGTACACCGGAACCAATGCCACATGAGTAAGTGTAATCATACTTTGAGAATTGTTCATAATCAGCAACGTATGGGGTGACCATGAAGAACATTTGCATTGGCATACCCTTGACCCAACCACGTGGTAAGATCAAACGATCTGGGAATCCACAATGTGGTTCACTGATGTCCAATGGGAAGTCGTATTTGCCGTCATAAGCCAACATCACATATTTGTACATTTCAGTGTATGTTGTACGATCCTTAACGGTCCAGTAGAAGTCATTGGAGCTGCGTTTAATCAAGTTCTTTCCATCAACTAATTCATAGAAGAATTCATCGAGTTCCATGAAGTTCTCACGATTGTCGGTGAGTGAAATGAAACGTCCAAATTCATCGAATTTGGGGCCGAGGAAAGTACGGATGACAACTTTGTAAGCCTTATCAGACTCAATAGTGAAGTCGAAATGGAATGGTTTGTGATTAAGGCGCATTTGACGAGCTAGAAGGGTCTTGTCCCATACGAATTGGCCATCGACGAAGGTCATCTTATCGTTCAACAAATTGGTGACATCAAAATCGACCAAATCGAAGTAGGTAACCAACTCATTGATATGAACATCCTTGATATCAACGCCTGGGAAAATAAGCTCTTCATGAGTATATGGAGTGAAGTGGAATTTGAAGCGATAAAAGACATCAGCAATCTTCTTATAGAATATATAGAACATTGGGTCACGCATCATGGTTTCGAAGTTCATGAACACATTTGGAAGAACATCATATTGATTGTAATCAACATCAGCAAAATACATGTGTGAGAGCATATACCAGTATGTGAAGAACTTCTCATCATAAGTATCCATGCCTGCTTGCATGAGATTGCCAACGAATTCAATTGACTCTGCCTGGCGTAAATCGATCATGGTGCCATCGTGCATTTTATAGTAGCCCAAATCGATGATGTCGTAAATTCGTCTTAATGTGTTCATAATGTTGTTCAACATTTCGAAATTGCCATAACTTTGGACTTCCCACCAATTCTTGCGGTAGCTGAATCCAATTCCATTGTAAGCGATCAATTCGGGGTTGTAACCGTATTCAATTTCGCTGTACCATGAGAATTCAGGAATATCACCGAATCCGTGAGACAAACGTTCCATGTAGTAACGAGACAACAATTGTTGAATGGTGTACATCCAGTATTCACCACGACGATCCTTATCCAGACCGAAAGTTTTGCTATCTAAGATTAAAGAGTAATCCATGTTGAAATAGTACCAGAATGAGTTCCAACTCAAATCTTCAGTGAAGTAAGATAATTCTGAGTGACGGTTGTACATTTCGATATCACGAGTATAATCGACGGGCATCCACCACATCTTAACATCATCCATCATGGTCATCCATTTTGGATCTTGGTTGAATTCAAAAATATTTTCACGGAGCATGAATTTCTCTTCAGCATACCAATGTTCGCCAAGTCCCATCATTTTCCACCATTGCCACATCTTCCAGTCCTTAACATAGAAGTACTGGTCGTCGTAGTATTGGTTCTCTCTGTAATAGACATCATACAATTCCTTCTCGTACATGATGTACTTGCTCCAAACATCGTAATCGAATTTCTCTGCCTCATAAACGAATTTACTGTTGAAAAAGTATTGTGGAAAGATTTCGTAGATCGATGGAAGCATCAAGCCTTGGAAATCATGTCGGTGAATGACAGCCAAAGTCAAAGCATAGACGAACATGCCTTCGTTAACATGCATGCGAGCCCAGCAGACATTGTGTTGGAAAGTTTCCCAGTCCTCGGCATAATAGAAAAAGTTGAAGAGACCGAGTGTTTGCTTCATGTGAGTCTTTGCAAAGGCACCGAAAAATTCACCTTTGGGCAAGAGAGCTCCCATCTTCCAGGACTCCCAGAACTTCTCCATGTACATATCGAATTCCTAAGGATATAAGAAAAAGCAAAAATTATTAGAAGTTTAGTTCATTCTCATACTTCTCATTCACTTACGACATAGTGGGTTTTGTCAACGATAAATTTGTCACCATACTTGATCCATTCTTCGAAGAATAGTGGATCTTCAATGCGGTAAACAATTTCGAACAAGAACTTTTGTTTTTCCAAGAAGTCTTTGTCAGCAATTTTAACCTCGGTCGGTTTGTGGAAACTGGCTGCAGCCGCAAGGCCGACGCAAGCCAAAAGTGCGAAAACTAACTTCATTTCGACAACTGCTCCGGATCAGACGCTTTGCTCCAATACCTAAAGACTGTTGATCAGCTTGTAGTCTACCAGCTTATTTATACTATTTTCTTATCTGTAACCAAAATTTAGAAAATTGTGTCACCTAATGATTTAGGTTCATTAGAAATATTTGCAGATAACAGAGTATCCACGTAGAAGATTTTGTGCGTCGGTTTCTTGGTGTGTGTTTGATAAAAATAAACTATTGGTAACTAACAGATAGTTTATATATATGCTCATTGAATGTTTCAGTATTATTAGAGCGACCGTTTTTTCTGTGCTCATTATGTGCCGTTTAACTTTCGAATTTTTTTGATCCCTTCCTCACCCTCATCGCACTATGTCTTGAGAAATCGAACCCCTCCTGTCTTATTAATGCGATTTGTAATGTGACACCCGCTAAGCGAAAACAAAGCTAAGAGAAAATTTTATAATTTGATCGCTCATTTACTTTAAGAACGGCACAAGTCAAAAAATTCGATTTTGCAGAAAATACTTTTAAAGTTTTCAATTGAAAAAGTTATTTCTTTCTCAAACAGTGACATTGTTATGAAATTTTCACAAAACGTGAAGCATGATATAACGAATAATTCTGCATCATTAACTCAAAAATCGGGTTTGAAGTAAATGAGCGATATGGAGCAACAGTGTCATTTAAATGGATGTTCCGTTCAAGCAATTGTTCAGAATGTGCTGTTAATAAAATAAAATCATGATAATAAAAGCTCTTCATCTTTGCCAAGGTGTATTCCCAAATGTCCACACATTGAAAAGCTACGGCAGTGTTGCCCGTGAACACAACTTAAAATGAGCGTTATTTCTGCATCTGAATACTGAAGGTTTAATAGCCCCGCATGATCTCGAATTTCAAAGGATCCACCAAACCTGGCGACAGAAAGGGCTTTTAGGGGTTGGCAAAATGAGTTCTGGAAATCGATATTAAATTACTAGATTGAGGATCTTTTTTTTGGTTACACAATACGGATTCCAACTCTTTTTCAACTTTTTTTTATCAGAACGCATCCTATATCTGGTATCCTTTTAGTAAATGATATTTCTGCATATTCTTTTTATTGTAACCTTGGCCAAGTGCAATACACTTTGTATTTTAATCAAAATTTTGTTGCTATCAAGCGTTATCAATCATATTCGCATATATGTATGCAGACTTTGCGGACTTATTGCGCTAGAAACAGAAGAAGATGCTACTAATTTTGTGTTTTCATTGAGAAATAAAATTATACATCCAAAAACAATATATATGCAACCAAAGTATTATGCTGTTCTTATCATTTGCCCACCAGATGTTCCGAATTTTATTCAAAACAACACACGATGCTATTTTAAGATGCTTGAATAATAGACAGATGCCATATGCATTATCAGATAACAAAAGGTGACACAGATTTAAAGTCACCTTTTGCTGCAAAATATGTTGCCAAAAATTATGTCTTTTTACTTGATAACTTTTTGACTTCCAAATAATTTCACGACTTTTCAAATTTTTCGAGATAAGGAATAGTATAAAAGCCCCATCCGAATCCAATGAAATTAACAGTCTTTAGGTATTGGAGCATAGCGTCTGATCCGGAGTAGTTGACAGAATGAAATTAGCACTTGTACTTTTGGCTTGTGTCGGCCTTGCGGCTGCAGCCAGTTTCCACACCAAGAACGAAGTTAAAATCGCCGATAAGCATTTCTTGGAAAAACAAAAGTTCTTGTTTGAAATCGTTTACCGCGTTGAAGATCCTTTGTTCTTTGAAGAATGGATCAAGTATGGAGACAAATTCATCGTTGACAAATCATTATACACTGTAAGTTTGCAATTTCTTCTTCTTCTAAGTATACGTATTACCTAAATTTATTAATTTTACCCATATTTTAGGAATATGATATGTACATGGAGAAATTCTGGGAATCCTGGAAGATGGGTGCCCTCTTGCCCAAAGGTGAATTCTTCGGTGCTCTTGCCAAGACTCATCACAAGCAAGCTTTTGGTCTCTTCAACTTCTTTTATTATGCCAAGGACTACGAAACTTTCCTACACAATGTCTGCTGGGCTCGTATTCATGTTAACGAAGGCATGTTCGTCTATGCTTTGACTTTGGCTGTCATTCACCGTGATGATTTCCAAGGCTTGATGCTTCCATCGATCTATGAAATTTTCCCACAATACTTCTTCAACAGTAAATTCGTTTATGAGGCAGAGAAATTCGACTTTGATGTCTGGAGCAAATACATCATGTACGAAAAGGAATTCTACGATGTCTACTATAAGAACAACAAGTACTACGATGAAGAATATTTCTACGTCAAGGACTGGAAGATGTGGCAATGGTGGAAATTGATGGGTCTCGGTGAACACTGGTACTCTGTTGACAAGTTCTTGCTCCGTGAAGATACCTATGAATTCTACAGTTTCCCTCAATATACGACAATGATGCAGGATGTCAAGATGTGGTGGATGCCTGTTGACTATACTCGTGATGTCGAAATCTTTAACGAACACTCCACACTGTCTTACTTCACTGAAGATTTGGGCTGGAATGCTTTCTGGTACTACTTCAACATGGACTATGCCTTCTTCTTGGATGGCAAGACTTTCGGTTTGAATAAGGATCGTCGTGGTGAATACTGGCTATACACTGTACAACAATTGATGTCTCGTTACTACATGGAACGTTTGTCTCATGGATTTGGTGATATTCCTGAATTCTCATGGTACAGCGAAATCGAATACGGTTACGATCCAGAATTGATCTCATACAACGGTGTTGGATTCAGCTACCGTAAGAACTGGTTTGAAGTGCAAACTTATGGCAACTTCGATATGTTGAACAACATTTACAGCACCATTAACCGCATCTATGACATTATTGATTTGGGTTACTATAAAATGACTGATGGCACAATCGTCGATTTACGTAAACCAGAATCCATTGAATACATTGGCAATCTCATGCAAGGAAACATCGATGCTTTTGACAAATATTTCTTCACCTACTGGTATATGCTCTCACACATGTACTTCGCTGATGTTGACTACAACCAATTCGATGTTTATCCAAATGTGTTCTTAAACTACGAGACCATGATGCGTGATCCAATGTTCTACATGTTCTACAAGAAGATCGCTGATGTGTTCTACCGTTTCAAGTATCACTTTGCACCATATACCCATGAAGAACTTTTCTTCTCAGGAGTCGAAATCAAGGATGTGCAAGTTGAAAAATTGGTAACCTACTTCGATTTGGTCGATTTTGATGTCACCAACTTGTTGAACGATAAGATGACCTTCGTCGATGGCCAATTCGTATGGGACCAGGCATTGTTTGCCCGTCAAATGCGTCTCAACCACAAACCATTCACCTTCGATTTCACCGTTGAATCTGATAAGGATTACAAGGTTGTCATTCGTTCTTTCCTTGGACCCAAATTCGATGAATTCGGACGTTTCATCTCACTTACCGACAATCGCGAAAACTTCATGGAACTCGATGAATTCTTCTATGAATTGGTCGCTGGTAAGAACGAGATTAAGCGTAGCTCCAATGACTTCTACTGGACCGTTAAGGATCGTACTACATACACTGAATTGTACAAATATGTGATGTTGGCTTACGAAGGCAAATATGAGTTCCCCATGGATATCACTGAAGCACATTGTGGATTCCCGGATCGTTTGATCTTGCCACGCGGTTGGGTCAAGGGTATGCCAATGCAAATGTTCTTCATGGTCACCCCATACGTTGCTGATAATGAACAATTCTCAACATACGATTACACTTACTCATGCGGTATTGGATCCGGTGTTCGTTATATCGACAATATGCCATTCGGTTATCCATTCGATCGCGTAATTGACGAATACGAATTCTACGTGCCAAATATGTACTTCAAGGATGTTAAGATCTACTATGTTGATACCTTCGAGACATACTTTGAAAAATACGAAAACTATGGCCATTTCGATTACAGTTTCTTCTTCGATTACTACACCAAATACTTCAAACATTAAGATGGGAATTGAGAGCGTGTAATCCATGAAAAGCTATGATGAGATGGTATATTGAATATATCATGAGGTGTAGTTAAACTTTAAGTCAAATAATTGAAAGCAAAAATAAAAAACAAAAAAATATGCAATCTGTTGCCAAGTGCAATTCATAAAAGTAAACAATTGTGGTTTTAATTTAATATGGATGGTTTATGAATAAGAAAAGAATACTCACATATGACGGTTACATCCGTTGCCACACTTTTTGAGCAGTTTGTTAACAAAACTAATAACGCATCGAGAAGAAACCAATTTGAATCTGATCTCTATTATTTGTTTTTGACTAATTCAGGATCCCTGCTTCCGAATCTAGCAACCGTTTTTTCTTATCACGTCTGAGATCCAAGTTATCCTTGATTTATAGTGCAGAAAAAGCTATTTTCAGACTTATGGCGTCTATCTAGGAAGTATTGTAGTTCACTTTTGTCAGCGGCATTTAAAAGGCATGATCTTCCTCTTTATAGTAAACCATAACTTCAACTTTTCCAATTGAATCTTTACTTTTCGAGATACTATCCATTGAAGTAAAGGTATCGCAAACCCCTGTAAAAGACTATATTAAATTTGTAAAACTTTACTTCAATGGATGATATCTCGCAATCTAATGATCCAATTGAGAAAGTTAAAGTTCAAGATTAAAAGATTAAAAGATCAGGGATAGAGAACTAGTCAAATCAGCGACTCTGAATTACTGAAGAAAAGTTATCAATATCAAATTCATATCTTTTTGTTGCACACTGTAATGAGTCGATAATTTTGAAAAGGATAATTTTTCAAAAATTTCTGTTATAAAATAATTTTCAGTCAAAAATGTTTAATTTCTAAATAAGTTAATGTGTAATTAATTGGTTTTTATGTCTTCTTCTTGTGCCTTCATCCCTTCTAGAAGCTTATTTATGGCCTCCACGAAATTCTACGCACTATCTTTGTAAAACGTCTGTCGCTTGCACTTACCTTATATATAAAGTTTTCCCCATTTTTTAAAATAAGAGACAGACCCGATGTTAGCACACACCACAGCACTTTTTTTACATGTTTGAAGAGCCGCCAATTAAAAAATCAGCAAAAATGGCTTGTAATAATTGATTTATTCCAATTTTTACAAAAAACGTAGTCTGTCTGACGATGTTATCACATAATTTTTACTGCCACCACCTCCCTAACTATTGGATTTAGCTCATATCTTGGAATGGGAACACGGAAAGTTTGAAGTTTGCCATTATTTCTAAAATCAGGATCAACTTTCCAAAAACTTTTGATGCAGAGCTTAAACATTTTTTATGTATCTATTGGGTCTACAAGTTAAAAAGTTCGTTTTTTTTTTGCTGAAAATATGTATTTATTTCGATAACAAAATGAATTAATACATTATTCAAAGAATGGTCCATCGGAATACGTTATTCAAAGTATTGTCCATCGGAAGATCGAGTAATGTTTCCAATTCTTCGTCTTGAAACTTTTAACTGCCCTGGACGTTATTTGTCTTCGATGTCAAAATCCCCACCTTTAAATCGTGGGAACCACTTTTGACACACTCTAACCTCTGGAGCATATTCAACATAAGCTTCGGTGAGCAATTGATGAGCTTCTGTTGCCTTTTTTTTTAAATAAAAACTTTCCCGAAAATACTGTTTTGTTGCCACGCATTTCGACATTTTCAGCGTAATAAAAAAATTGTTTACATCAACTGCTACTCACTTTGACAGATCGAATCTACTTAATAGAATTTTTGACGGTCTTTAAGATAGAATAGCTTTCAATGACAACTAATCAGTTCATATATTAGTAACGTCATCTTGTAGCAAAATGAACTTTGATTTTTTTTTTTCATGTTATTTAGCCAAACAAAAAAGTTCCTTACTAATGGGTATTGTGTTTTTTACAATACAAAAAAAAAAAATTCATTTGGAACTATTTTTCAGAATTATCGTTATTTGCTTCGGCTAAAGCAACATGTTACCCGATCATTTCCGAAGTGCTCTAGGGATTTTGAAATTTTTTATTGAAAACTTGTTGAAATATGATGTTTAACAGAATTCCGTAAAAAAAAATGGGGTACTCGAAAATTTTATTCAAATCACCCGCTGGACCTTGGCCTATATTTTTTCTTTTTTTAAATTTAAATTTTAAGAATTTTAAAGTGTGTTACTTAATGAAATTTATATATTGAAAATTAATTTTGATAGATGCTTTGATAGATTTAGTATATGACTAAAAGTTCAATTAAAAATCAAATTTAAATTTTATGAAAAGTTATAAGTTATAAATATGACGTATTTTTTTAAATTTAAATTTAAATTTTTTAAATTGATTTCTCCGTAAATATTGAACGAAAATTTATGAAATTTTTGTGGTAAGACTAAAAATAATTCAAAATTTATATGAAATAAACTTTTAAAATTCTTACAAATAACGCCCTTTTTAATAATCAAATAGATATTAAAAACAAAATTTGTACACAGAATTGTTCTTTGAAATCTGCATTACGATTAGATTAGATTAGATTAGAGTGGTGGCTTAGTAAAACGATGCTAAGCCTAAGTAGCACTGTTAGTGCCGTTTTAATACCACATAAGTGATCGGGCTGGCTGGTAGGAGGGGTTGTCAGGGTCTCGATTAGATTTTAGAAACTGTAAAGGATATTTATATCCATTTTGTTCTATTGATGTAGTTGAGCAGGGGGCCAATCTCAATATCGGCGAGTTCGCTCAAATCTTTGAAAAAGGGTTTTCCTAGAGATTTAAGCCTGGCTCTAGCTAGAGCAGGGCAGTTGCAGAGAAAGTGCTCGAGAGATTCCTTCTCGTTGCCATCCTTGCAACTCCGACAGAAAGAATTAAAGGGGATACCCAGCCTTTCGGCATGCTTGCCGATGGCCCAGTGCCCAGTGCAAACTCCAGCGATTCTTGCAATATCAGTACGATTTCTGGATAGCAGATCTGATGTTTTTGATTTGTTAAATGAAGGCCAAATTGCTCTGGAAATCCTGCATGTTTCTAAAGCTTTCCATCTGACATTCGCCTTGGTGAGGAAATGCGAGAAAATCTTTTTCTTCACCAGAACTATCGAAGTGTATACACACTCAGAATGTGTCCCGCTTAGAGAGGAGCCATGTCTTGCTAGTTCATCAGCCTTTTCGTTACCCTCAATGTTCCTATGACCTGGAACCCAAACGAGAGTAAGTTCAGATTGACGCCCTAGTTCTATTAAATTTTTTCTGCATTCCTCAACCAGTTTTCATTTTATTGTTAATGAGTTCAGCGCCTTGATAGCGGCCTGACTGTCAAAGAAGATCGCCACTTGTCTAAGGCTGAGATTAGTGGCCTCTACTAGCCTGCAGGCATTGAGAATGGCGTTAACTTCCGCCTGAAAGACGCTAGCTGAATTAGGTAAGCTAAAAGATTGAGATATATTGAGGTCTTTTTAAAATACACCCGCACCCACGCCACAGTCCATTTTCGAACCATCAGTGTATATGGTGGTTGCGAAATTTAAGCTAGGCGTACTGTTTTCTCATAGGTTTCTTTCTGGAAACCACACACCAAAGTTTTTCTCGAAATTTAGTATGGGGCAGATGTAATCTGTGTGCCAGTTGGCAAGTTCAGCTGGTAGTGTATCAAGGATGGAGCTGTGACCACAAGTCTTATGCATCCAACAACCGACTTCTCTGAGCCTAATCGCACTACATGAGGCAGTGGCTTTAATAAATGAAGTTGGAATCTGCATTACATATCTATGAAAAAAAATTGCAGGAACTTGTTATCATTAATATGTACAAAAAATTACGCGAACTTAAATGCCGCTACAAAGGCAGGTGCCTTGCTTATGTGATTTTCGCTTTTCACCGCTGTATGCCGTTTTAAAACAACAAATCATAATTTATGCAGAAATTGAGAATGCACGCTAGAACGCACAGCAAGCATAAGTAATGCTGGAATTAGCTAAGAAGTAGCGTTTCGTAACATAACGTCACGGTTGCTTGTCATCGTGTCATCGATTAGTGAAAACGGTAGGCCACGTTCGAAATGTCACCTTACAACTTAAAAATTACTTGAAAAATTACAGTTTTGGTAAACAAGCATCCATTGCCATACTTATTTTAATTTATTTGTTCAAAACATTCCATTGATAACATCCAAATTTAATTTATTTTATCTAACAACGTAGCGCGACGTTTGAAAATCTAATTTCAACAGGTCTCAACGTTGCGTACCGCTACTTTACGATTTCACTAATCGCTTACTCGCTTATGCCATTTGATGGATTTTGACAGAAGTCACGTTACGAAACGCTACTAATTGGCTAATTCTACCATAAATCGCATAGGGAAGGCGCCTATGTAGCGATATTTAAGTTCGCGTAACTTTTTTATTAATGATAAATTCCTGCAATTTTTTTTTTCATAGAAATGTTATGCAGATTTCAAAGAACAGTTCTGTGTAAAAATTTTGTTTTTATTTATTGGTAGGTATTGCTATAAATTGCTATTTGTTTATTAAAAAGTGCATTTTATTTCATATAAATTTCGAATAACTTTTAGTCTTACCACAAAAATTTCATAAATTTTCGTTCAATATTTACGGAGAAATGGCAATTTAAAAAAAAAGACGTACATAAAAATTCACATGCATATAACTTCTAAAAAAAAAATTTAAATTTTTGAAAAAAAAAAAAAAAAAATATATAAGGCAATAATCCTGGTCAAAAACTCTTTTTCAAAGAACCACCAAAAAAAATTTGAGTTGTCAAGTAAGTTTTAACTGTGCCCGTTTCAAAAAATTTAACTCAGATATAAATTAAAAAAAACTGAAAAAGCTGCAAAAATTCTTTCCACTAAAATTCCGTAAAAAGTCATGAAACGCGCAGAAAACACGATAAAACGAAAATAAAAATTTTTTTTTGAATTTTTGGTTCCGACATTCAAGGAGGACGACCTTTGGGTGTAAAAAAAATTGTCGTATACAATCATGAAACGCATAGAAAACATGAAAAAAATTATTTTTTTTTTTTAAATGTGACTTATTTGAATGTTCAGTGGAGATAGCACAGTAGCGCTCTTCAAAAAATTACAGTTTGGAGATAGGATTTTTCTTAATTTTCAAATATTTTGGTGTTTTAGTGGTATTATGACATCCCACAGTTTCCCAATCGATAAAGAAACCCACTAAGATACCATAACTGCAATAATCTCAAAATCGCAAAAAGTGCAGATAGGACTATAGCGCTCTTAGGTATCGATATAGTCGGCCACATCATTTGATTGTTTTTTTAACAGCTTTATTTTTTTAAGAAAATTTTTATAATAAATTAAAAAAATTTTTTAAATGATTTTTTATAAATTTTTCAACTTTCAAAACTAAATTGCTATTTTTATCAATGATTATACTCTTCTGTTTTTTTTAAAAAAAATTCAATGCATTTGACAAATTTTAAGACTATTTTTAGAAACGAATAGATGCATTTTTTTTTTAATTTTTTATCTTAAATATTCCTCGTTGCCGGGAGAGGGTAAAAATGCTCACCGACCCCCATTAATTTTTCATCTCCAACATTTCTCTTAAATACTCTACCCCATTTTTTCCACCTCGTAAGGGGCGCTCCTACAAAAATTTTATCAAAATAAATTAGACATAAATTTCAATTTTGTATGGAAGGCTCCTTAAGGGGTGGAAAAAAGAGAATAGTATGTTCGTGAAAAATGTTGAGGAGAAAAGGGTCGGTGAACATTTTTTCACCTCCCGTCAAACAAGTGGAAGCAATTTTCAGGATGTGCTTTTAATTTTTTACGATAACACTATGCAACAAATGAGTAAAAATTTTTTCCCCAGGGAATGCCATTATTTTTTTTTTATTTCGTGTCGTTTTCGGTTTTTGGACCAAAAAAAAAAAAATAGTTCCATTTAAATACAAATATCTCAAGAACCAATGTTTGTGTTCAAACGTATTATATGTCATATTAAAGGTAATTAAATTACCTACAAATGATATTCATATCACTTTTTGGTTGGTTTTTTAGTTTCGGCGAAATAGATTTCTAAAAAAAACATTTTTTTTTTTCGAAAAAATTAACAAAAAATCAAAATCAACTGCAGATTTATACAAGAAGAAATAACTTTTTATAATTTTTTTTTTTTGTATCATAGACTATATATTAGTGAAGAAAATAAGATACCATTTAAAAAAATCGATGGAAAAATGGAAAAGTTGTATACAATTCATTGAAAAGTTACCAAAATGCGTTTTTCCCTATTTTTTTTCGTTTTTTTGTAATAAACTGTTCGATGATTAAAACTTTTTGTAAAACCCATGAGATAATCCAAAAAATTCTTAAAGTAGGCGTTAAAAAATATACCCGTGTCTCGTCGTTTTTCTCCAGCACGTCAGATTTTTTTTTTAATCGATTCTTGAAAAATACAAAAATAGCGCATTCTTGTGTTAAATCGATGAATTTAACTATATGATCCTTACATTTGAGGTGTATTATGTATTGAGTAAACTTATGCAGGATATTACGAGGAATATTTTTGTAGAAAATTTTAACCCTCTAAGACCCTTACAAGTGGGTCATTTTGACCCCCCCACATTTAGATCAAAATGACCCACATGTGGGGGTTTTAGAGGGTTAAAATTGCCTACAAAAATATTCCCCGCAATATCCTGCATAAGTAAGGATCATATAGTTAAATTCATCGATTTAACACAAGAATGCGCTATTTTTGTATTTTTCATGTATAGTGCATTAAAAAACTTCAAAAATTTAATTTAATTTAATTTCCTTTAATATGACATATAACACATTTGAATACAAACAATAGTTCTTGAGATATTTGTAGTTAAATGGAACTATCTTTTTTTTTTGGTCCGAAAACCGAAAATGACCGATATCTCGAAAACGACACGAAAAAAAAAAAAATAATGCAATTTTCGGAATCATTAGCCCATTTTACATATAAAGTGGATAGTGGCATTCACTGGGAGATTTGGCTGTTGCATAGTGTAATTCATCTGTATTAATAAAGTAAAGCTCTGGCGACACAAAACTGCGAATAAAACTGTTACGAGCTTCCTTAAGCTCTTCATCTTTGCCTAGATGTATTCTCAAATGTCCGCAGACTTTAAAAAGCTACGGCAGTGCTGCCTGTGAACACAACTTAGAATGAGCGTTTTTTCTGCACCTTGCGTCCCAATACTGAAGCCTCGCATGATCTCGAATCACCGACCCTGCCGACAAAATCAATTTTTATTGGGCAGAAAAGTGAGTTCTTAAAATCGATTTTAAACGACATTGCTAGATTAAGGATTTGTTTTGTCATACAATATAAATTTTTTTGGAACAATAAGTTACGCCCCAGACGGCAAATATGTACTGCATGATGGAAGCTTGTCAATCATGGATTTTGTTAAACCCAAATGAAACAGATGAGGAATATTACTAAGTGTGGCTTTTATTAAACTAATATTAATTGATATGTTAGAAATCGGTGCAAACTGGCCCAAAATATTTCCTCCAATCCTTCCTTAACATTTTTAATGAGATACCTTTGATAACTTTCTGATGAAAGACATTTCTGCCTATTTCTTTTATTATAACCGTAACCAAGTGCAATAAAATTTTGTGTTATTAAATCAAAAATATATTGCTTTCAAGCGTTATCAGTCATATTCAAATATATACGTATGTAGACTCGAAAATTTGTGAACTTATAGCGCTAGAAACAAAAGAGGATGCTGTTACTTAGTTTTGAATTTTTATTGTGAAATTAAGTTATGCAACCAAAAACGATATGAGTATACAAGTATGTGCAATCAATTTATTATGCTGTTCTTATCATTTGCCCACCAGATGCTCCGAGTTTTATTAAAAAAAAAACATTCATTTTAAGATGCTTAAATAATGGACTAATGGCATATGCATTTGCCGATGATAACAAAAGGTGACATTATAAATTTAAAATCACCTTTTGCTGCAAAACATTTTGCCGTAAATTATGTCTTTTTACTTGATAACTTTTTGACTTCCAAATAATTTCACGACTCTTAAAATTTTTCGAGATAAGGAATAGTATAAAAGCCCCATCCGAATCCAATGAAATTAACAGTCTTTAGGTATTGGAGCATAGCGTCTGATCCGGAGTAGTTGACAAAATGAAATTAGCACTTGTACTTTTGGCTTGTGTCGGCCTTGCGGCTGCAGCCAGTTTCCACACCAAGAACGAAGTTAAAATCGCCGATAAGCATTTCTTGGAAAAACAAAAGTTCCTGTTTGAAATTGTTTACCGCGTTGAAGATCCTTTGTTCTTCGAAGAATGGATCAAGTATGGAGACAAATTCATCGTTGACAAATCATTATACACTGTAAGTTTGCAATTTGCCTTCTAAGTATACGTATTACCTAAATTTATTAATTTTACCCGTATTTTAGGAATATGATATGTACATGGAGAAATTCTGGGAATCCTGGAAAATGGGTGCCCTCTTGCCCAAAGGTGAATTCTTCGGCGCTCTTGCCAAGACTCATCACAAGCAAGCTTTTGGTCTCTTCAACTTCTTCTATTATGCCAAGGACTATGAAACTTTCCTACACAATGTCTGCTGGGCTCGTATTCATGTTAACGAAGGCATGTTCGTCTATGCTTTGACTTTGGCTGTCATTCACCGTGATGATTTCCAAGGCTTGATGCTACCATCGATCTATGAAATTTTCCCACAATACTTCTTCAACAGTAAATTCGTTTATGAGGCAGAGAAATTCGACTTTGATGTCTGGAGCAAATACATCATGTACGAAAAGGAATTCTACGATGTTTACTATAAGAACAACAAGTACTACGATGAAGAATATTTCTACGTCAAGGACTGGAAGATGTGGCAATGGTGGAAATTGATGGGTCTCGGTGAGCACTGGTACTCTGTTGACAAGTTCTTGCTCCGTGAAGATACCTTTGAATTCTACAATCTCCCTCAGTATACGACAATGATGCAGGATGTCAAGATGTGGTTTATGCCTGTTGACTATACTCGTGATGTCGAAATCTTTAACGATCACTCCACATTGTCTTACTTCACTGAAGATTTGGGCTGGAATGCTTTCTGGTACTACTTCAACATGGACTATGCCTTCTTCTTGGATGGCAAGACTTTCGGTTTGAATAAGGATCGTCGTGGTGAATACTGGCTATACACTGTACAACAATTGATGTCTCGTTACTACATGGAACGTTTGTCTCACGGATTTGGTGATATTCCTGAATTCTCATGGTACAGCGAAATCGAATACGGTTACGATCCAGAATTGATCTCATACAACGGTGTTGGATTCAGCTACCGTAAGAACTGGTTTGAAGTGCAAACTTATGGTAACTTCGATATGTTGAACAACATTTACAGCACCATTAACCGCATCTACGACATTATTGATTTGGGTTACTATAAAATGGCTGATGGCACAACCGTCGATTTACGTAAACCAGAATCCATTGAATACATTGGCAATCTCATGCAAGGAAACATCGATGCTTTTGACAAATATTTCTTCACCTACTGGTATATGCTCTCACATATGTACTTCGCTGATGTTGACTACAACCAATTCGATGTTTATCCAAATGTGTTCTTGAACTATGAGACCATGATGCGTGATCCAATGTTCTACATGTTCTACAAGAAGATCGCTGATGTGTTCTACCGTTTCAAGTATCACTTTGCACCATATACCCATGAAGAACTTTTCTTCTCAGGAGTCGAAATCAAGGATGTGCAAGTTGAAAAATTGGTAACCTACTTCGATTTGGTCGATTTTGATGTCACCAACTTGTTGAACGATAAGATGACCTTCGTCGATGGCCAATTCGTATGGGACCAGGCATTGTTTGCCCGTCAAATGCGTCTCAACCACAAACCATTCACCTTCGATTTCACCGTTGAATCTGATAAGGATTACAAGGTTGTCATTCGTTCTTTCCTTGGACCCAAATTCGATGAATTCGGACGTTTCATCTCACTTACCGACAATCGCGAAAACTTCATGGAACTCGATGAATTCTTCTATGAATTGGTCGCTGGTAAGAACGAGATTAAGCGTAGCTCCAATGACTTCTACTGGACCGTTAAGGATCGTACTACATACACTGAATTGTACAAATATGTGATGTTGGCTTACGAAGGCAAATATGAGTTCCCCATGGATATCACTGAAGCACATTGTGGATTCCCGGATCGTTTGATCTTGCCACGCGGTTGGGTCAAGGGTATGCCAATGCAAATGTTCTTCATGGTCACCCCATACGTTGCTGATAATGAACAATTCTCAACATACGATTACACTTACTCATGCGGTATTGGATCCGGTGTTCGTTATATCGATAATATGCCATTCGGTTATCCATTCGATCGCGTAATTGACGAATACGAATTCTACGTGCCAAATATGTACTTCAAGGATGTTAAAATCTACTATGTTGATACATTCGAGACATACTTTGAAAAATACGAAAACTATGGCCATTTCGATTACAGTTTCTTCTTCGATTACTACACCAAATACTTCAAACATTAGGATGGAAATTGAGAGCGTGTAATCCATGAAAAACTGTGATGAGATGGTATATTGAATATATCATGAAGTGTTATTAAATTTTAAGTCAAAGAATTGAAAGCAAAAATAAAAAACAAAAAAAATATGCAATCTGTTGCCAAGTGCAACTCAAAAAAGTAAATAATTGTGGCTTTAAATTAACATGGATGATTTATGAACAAGATAACAATATGACGGTTACATCAGATGCCGCGTATTTCGAGCAGTATGTTAACAAAATTAACACTGAATGATTCTATAGTTTTGAGAGGGAACAATTTTTAAGATATTCTGCAGCTCAGTATTAGGTTTTCGCCTGACCTATGCCAAGTCATTATATCCAAACATGTAAAACATGTCCGCGGTTATGGCGCTTCTCTAAAAATTCCGAATCTTTGTAGGAAATATTAAGCTTTATAGCAAAGGCAGACTATTTTGGCTTTATAGGTGCGGACAGTTTCCGTACTTGTTGTTTGCCGGGTTAATTTAATTTTGAATCCTTAAAAACAATTCATTCTTAAGAAGGTACCGCAACTGTGTGTACATTATGGTGGATCCTCTAAACATTTTTTTTTTTTCTGTCTACATTTGAAATATGTTCTTATGTATATTGCTAGACCTTTCACAAAATATTTAGTTTTTAAAATTATAAGTTAATAATAAATTTTTTGGGAAAAATTCGGTTTTTTTGGGGAAAAAATTTTAATTTTTGAATTTTTGAAAAATTGTCATATCTCGAAAACTATTACTCAAATTGAAAAACTTTGTACAGCAATTGGTTAGCCCGGTAAAATACCTTTCATATGACACCAATATTTTTTAAATCCATCCAGGGGTTCCCAACTTATACTTTTTGTAAAAGATATATCCCGATCTTCCGATGGCTATATCTCCGAAAGTAGATCCGCTCAGAAGTTATTGTTGTTGTAATTAATTCCCAGAGCCCTATTTGGGCAAAAAAAAAACAACAACAACAGTCGATAAAGTTAAATTGTTCCGTGGTTTCAACAGGACGGCGCTACACCACACACAACTTGCCTCAATTTGGACTTTTTGAGTCGCAAATTCCCGAACCGTGTACTTTCTCGTCGCGGTGATGTGATTTGGCCGCCCAGATCATGCGATTTGACGCCGTTAGACTTTTTTCTGTGGGGTTTAACGAATGATAAAGTCTATGTGAATGATCCGAAGTCGATTTCAGACTTGGAAAGCAATATAACATCGTTGATTCGGGCCGTTCCGGAAGCCATACTGCAAAATGTCGTCGAAAATATGGCCGAAAGAGTGAGATACATATCTACGGAATAATCGCGGTGAACATATTCGCGAAATAATTTTCCACACATAATCCTATTGTGTCACCTTTCGAACGAAATAAAATATTTGGAAAAATTACGAACCGTTTGTTTTATTCAAAATCAAAGTACCACACGTTTCAATGGTACGCACTTTAGATTATTTGTCATAATGAACATAATAAAAATAAGAAATCATCTGGAAATTATGTTTAAATTTTTCATGTAATATTCCAAAGTAAATTTTAAAAATATCTAAAAATATCCATGTTAAAAGCGTGACACGGCAAAGGGTCTTTGCACTTAAATGAGCGGTAAAACTTTAATATATAATTTTAACTTTTTTACCACCTTAAGTGTATTCTTTATGTGTGAAAAACACATTTTTGAACAAGAAATAATGTGCTTCGATCATAAACAGAAGCGAGATTTTATACCACGGTAAAGGCACTTACAAAATGTTTTGTATTGAACTCTAAAGCCAAACTTAACCGCCAATTCTGCACGACAGAAACATTCAGTACACATGTTTAGGAGTACTTTTTAATGTTTAATTTTAATCATTGTGATCCAAGGGAATTTAAGTTAAATTAGTTCCAAATTGATGAAAACTTGAGGACAAAATGTTTTTTCAGCTAAATTGTTTATTGTGCAACTTTATAACATTCTAATCACGAAATGAGTAATGAAACTTTCTAATTTTTGAACTTGAAAGTAGCAAAACTTGGTCTGAAGTCAATTTTTGTTACTAAGGACAGCCAAGGTACAGGGATTTTGACCACTTCAGGGCTCCCAACTCGTTGGACAAACTATAATGACGACAGGTACTTATGTCAGATTAAGAAAACGTTAGATAGTAATGAATTACTAACAAACATGTTCTCAATTCTGATTTCGATCGATCGATCTCAATTCCGATTTCGATCAGAATCAGAATAGAATCAACCTAAAGGTGCTCTGCGTTTCGAAAATAAAATAGTATCGAAATTATTGGCTACTGGTTTCAATCTGATTTACTGAAACGTAATTTCGGCGTGGTATTCAATATCGAAACCCAGAGTACCTTCACTGTTCAACGACTTTTGATTTTATTTGAGTTCGGACTATGTAATGATTGTTCCTTGCTATTGATGCATTTTTAAAATTTTTTCATTACGTCAAAAAGAAAATGTCAAACAATGCGAAAATAGCAAGAGTTTTAAATCCGAAGAAAAATTTTTGAATCGGTCCGACAGACTTTTTTTAAGCCCGTTTTATTGAGAAAATGTACCTACTGAAAACACCAAGAACCACCTACCTTTAATGACATACATTTTGCTTAAAATAATATAAAATCAAAAAAACTCCTCATAGTTTTATGCGCAATTGTCACAGCTTTATTTTGACAAAAAAAACTTAAAGATTGGATGATACATAACAAACTTGAGTCCTTTTAAATGAAAAATTGAAATACAGGCAGTTATACAAAAGAGATTGAATTGAAATACTTTGTACTCGTACGTGGGCTGCTCGATATATTTCTGGCCTAATAATAAAAATGCAAATATTTAGCATCAAAAATGGTTTTATTGATTTTCAAAGTATTCTCCAGCACGATTTATACACTTTTGCATGCGCTCAAATCAATTGTCGAAGCACTTTTTCCACTCCGATTGAGACACCTCCAAAACATGGTTTTTGAACGCTTCAACAGCATCTTCTGGCGACAAAAATCATTGACCTTGCATTTTTTTCTTGATGTGCGGGAATAAAAAGAAGTCATTGGGAGCCAATTCAGGGCTGTACGGCAGATGACCCATCAATTCGACGTTTTGGCCGGTCAAAAAGGCGTTGGTTTGAGCCGATGTGTGAGAGCTCGCATTGTCATGGTGAACAATGATTCGTCTTCTCTTGTTCGTTTTTCGAATTTCTCCGAAGACTTTAGGCAAACAAATTGTGGTGTACCACTCAAAATTGACCGTCCTACGTTGCTCAAGAGGAACTGTCGCCACATGACCAGTTTTGCCGAAGAAACAGGCGACCATTTGCTTCGAAGTGCTTCTTCCACGAACAACTTTCATTGGATTTGGCTCGTCTTCGAAGACCCACACGGTCGATTGCTGTTTTGTTTCGGGCTCATACGCATATATCAATGATTCGTCACCTGTGGCGATCTTATAAACGTCTTTTGAAGCACCGCGATCGTATTTTTTCAACATTTTTTTTGCACCAATCGACACGAGCCTTTTTTTGAGCGATTGTCAAATTGTGCGGGGTCCAACGGGAACAAACGTTTTTTACGGCTAGATGTTCATGCAATATCGAGTGTATTGGAGTGGAACTAATGTCCAAAGATGCTTCTATCTCACGTTATGTCACATGACGATCTTGCATTATCAGTTCACGCACGGCATCAATGTTCTCTGGCACAACGGCCGTTTTCGGATGACCTTCATGGAATTCGTCTTTGAGCGAGCGTCGGCCACGATTGAATTCATAAAACCAGTTTTTCGCAATGTTATAGGATGGTGCTTTATCGCCATATAAAGATTTAAGTTCATCGATGCACTCCAAGAGTGATAATCCACGTCGAAAGTTGTGAAAAATGTTCGCACGAAAATGTTCACGAGTTAATTCCATTTTTTTGCCAAATTGATTTTTTCAAGTCACTGTAAACAACACAAATGATGGTCATACGTCAAAACGTTCTGAGCACGTTTATGCTAAAAAATATCAAACTTTCCAATAGAAATGTCAGATTGCACCTGGCAACACTTAATGTTGCCTAGGCCAGAAATATATCGAGCAGCCTACGTATGTTATAGCATGTTCGTAACTAAAATGCATTGAAATTTTTCAAAAGGACTCAAGTTTGTTATTTTTGGTTTTTTCAGTACATTATCTCAATAAAACGGGCATAAAAAAAAGTCCGTTGTACCGATTTAATCTTTTTTTTCAGATTTGAAATTCTTGTTATTTTTCGCATCGTTTGACATTTTATTTTTGAATTTCTGGCGGCTTAACATTTTTGAATTATTTTTTGCTCGGATGTATGTAAATGGTGATTTTGGATTTGTCATTTTATCTGAAAACTTGGACGTGTTAGAAAAATTTTGTAAATGCAGTCCTATTATATCAATAGCAAGGAACAACAATTACATAGTCCGAACTCAGATATTTTTTTTTGCCATTCAACAGTGTAATTTAAAAGTAAAATTTAAAGTTTTTTTATGTTCAAAATTAGTGCAACGCAAAAATACGGCTTTTTTGTGTAATCACTCATATCTAGTTTTAAACAGAGCAGCTCATCTATCCGCGAATTAATTTTCTTCAAAATGGTCTGACAAATTTTTGACATGACTCACCATAATTTGACTTTTTACTTCAGTAACTTTAAATCTGAGTTCTAGACCAACTTTATTATTAAAACTTTTAACAAGAAAATGATTCTAATTTCCACATTTTCTATACATTTCGATAAGTCAATCGACCTCTTCATATTCGATTTCAATGGGTGATACTTCCGGAACATTACTTAAATTAACCCTGGTAAATAAAAAAATTATTTGGTTTTTGAACTGCACTTGGCAATTAATTGCTTTATTTTTTTGGTATTTTTTTGTAATATGCCTTGCTTAACTTACAGTCTTAATTACACTTGATGATAAAGAAAATATCACCACCTCATCACAGTTTTTCCGTGTATAAACTACGCTCGTCTATAACATGTTTTCAGTTCATTTATTCAGTTCAATCTTCACTCAGTTCATCTGTACTTAATACTTAAAGTATTTAGTATAGTAATCCAAAAAGAAGGTGTAGTCGAAATGACCATAGTGTTCGTATTTTTCGTAGTATGTCTCGAAGGTGTCTACATGATAGACCTTAACATCCTTGAAGAACATGTTAGGAACGAAGAAGTTGTATTCATCAATCATACGATCGAATGGATAGCCGAATGGCATACTATCGATATGACGAACACCGGAACCAATGCCGCATGAGTAAGTGTAATCGTAGGTTGAGAATTGTTCATAATCAGCAACGTATGGGGTGACCATGAAGAACATTTGCATTGGCATACCCTTGACCCAACCACGAGGTAAGATCAAACGATCTGGGAATCCACAATGTGGTTCACTGATGTCCAATGGGAAGTCGTATTTGCCGTCATAAGCCATCATCACATATTTGTACATTTCAGTGTATGTTGTACGATCCTTAACGGTCCAGAAGAAGTCATTGGAGCTGCGTTGAATCAAGTTCTTTCCAGCAACTAATTCATAGAAGAATTCATCGAGTTCCATGAAGTTCTCACGATTGTCGGTGAGTGAAATGATACGTCCAAATTCATCGAATTTGGGGCCGAGGAAAGTACGGATGACAACTTTGTAGGCCTTTTCGGACTCAATGGTGAAGTCGAAATGGAATGGTTTGTGATTGAGGCGCATTTGACGAGCGAGTAGGGTCTTGTCCCATACGAATTGGCCATCGACGAAGGTCATCTTATCGTTCAACAAATTGGTGACATCGAAATCGACCAAATCGAAGTAGGTAACCAACTCATCAATATGAACATCCTTGATATCTACGCCTGGGAAAAGAAGCTCTTCATGTGTATATGGAGTGAAGTGATATTTAAAGCGATAGAAGACATCAGCAATCTTCTTGTAGAACATGTAGAACATTGGGTCACGCATCATGGTCTCGAAGTTCATGAATACGTTTGGAAGAACATCGTACTGATTATAGTCAACATCGGCGAAGTACATATGTGAGAGCATGTACCAGTATGTGAAGAAGTGTTTGTCGTAGACATCCATATTTCCTTGCAAGAGGTTTCCAATGTATTCAACTGACTCTGGCTTGCGTAAATCGACCATGGTGCCATCAAACATTTTGTAGTAGCCCAAATCTATAACGTCATAAATGCGTCTCAAAGTGTTCATTATGGTAGTCAACATTTCGAAATTGCCATAACTTTGGACTTCCCACCAATTCTTACGGTAGCTGAATCCAATTCCATTGTAAGCGATCAATTCGGGGTTGTAACCGTATTCAATTTCGCTGTACCATGAGAATTCAGGAATATCACCGAATCCGTGAGACAAACGTTCCATGTAGTAACGAGACAACAATTGTTGAATGGTGTGCATCCAGTATTCACCACGACGATCCTTGTTCAAACCGAAAGTCTTGCCATCTAAGATATAAGAGTAATCCATGTTGAAATAGTACCAGAACGAGTTCCAGCCTAAATCTTCAGTGAAGTAAGATAATTCTGAGTGACGGTTATACATTTCGATATCACGAGTGTAATCGACGGGCATCCACCACATCTTAACATCATCCATCATGGTCAGCCATTTAGAATCTTGGTTAAATTCAAAAATGTTTTCACGGAGCATGAATTTTTCTTCAGCATACCAGTGTTCGCCAAGTCCCATCATTTTCCACCATTGCCACATCTTCCAGTCTTTCATGTAGAAGTATTGGTCATCGAAATATTTGTTGTCTCTATAATAGACATCATACAATTCCTTCTCATACATGATATACTTGCTCCAAACATCGTAATCGAATTTCTCAGCCTCCCAAACGAATTTGCTGTTTAAGAAGTACTGTGGGAAGATTTCGTAGATCGATGGAAGCATTAAGCCTTGAAAATCATCACGGTGAATGACAGCCAAAGTCAAAGCATAGACGAACATGCCTTCGTTGACATGCATGCGAGCCCAGCAGACATTGTGTTGGAAAGTTTCCCAATCCTTGGCATAATAAAAGAAGTTGAAGAGACCGAGAGTTTGCTTCATGTGAGTTTTGGCAAGAGCGCCGAAGAATTCACCTTTGGGCAAGAGAGCTCCCATCTTATAGGACTCCCAGAACTTCTCCATGTACATATCGAATTCCTAAAGAAAAACAGAGAGAAAAATTCTAGAATTAGTTCAATTTTTTCTTACATTTCTTGTTTACTTACAACATAGTGAGTTTTGTCAACGATGAATTTGTCACCATACTTGATCCATTCTTCGAAGAATAGTGGATCTTCAATGCGGTAAACAATTTCAAACAAGAACTTTTGTTTTTCCAAGAAATCCTTGTCGGCGATTTTAACCTCAGTCGGTTTGTGGAAACTGGCTGCAGCCGCAAGGCCAATGCAAGCCAAAAGTGCGAAAACTAACTTCATTTCGACAACTACTCCGGATTAGATGATCTGATCCAATACCTAAAGACTGTTGATTGGTTTGGATTCCACCTGGATATTTATACTGTTTTCTTATCTGCATTTGCATTTCTGAAACATGGAAGATTGTGTATCACCTCATGGCTTAGGTGCATTTTAAATATTTGCCGATAACAAATAAATCACGCAGACATTTGTACATACTTTTCTTGATCCAGTTTTTTATTTTTTTTTAAATAAACCACATTCTCATTAAATCATTAGGGTGGCCATTATTTCTTATCTCGATAGGGGCTGTTAACTTTATATTTAACACGTTTTTCAAACAATGGGTCTGCTTGGTATCAGATAGTTAGTATAGTTGTTTTATCTTTTGCCAAGACTTTCCCAATTCTTGGATTTCCTTATCAAGCACCCTTTTACAGATGGATTTTAATCTACCACGTCCTCTATTGCCTTGTGGACTATTTTCAAGGACGCCAGGTCCAGACTTCGCTGTGTGGTTTCCAGAGAGTGTGAGCTATCCATCCTCACATGCGTATCATGATCTCATTTTCTATGGAACTCTGGGTGCAGTTCGGGTATAGATCGGCGTTTGAGATAGTTCGAAGCTATTTTAGTACGCGTCTTAAATACTTGTTACCGAATACTTGCACACATATATCAAAAGATTTCACATTAGAATCAAAAATGCGCACTTTCATTGTGGCAGAGATAACGGAAGATGACATTATTTTGTTCAGTTGAACCAACGCGCCTTTCGCTTTTGATATTCTTGAGTCGATTTCCTCTTTTGCTCCATCATCCAAGGAGGCAGCATATGCTTTTTGGTCTTGGAATCATTGTTTTTTATGCTGGTCTTTTGCGATTCCAAGGCAAGGGTTTCAATCTAACTTTGCATACCTGAGTGTCGAGCATAGTCGAGATCTTCTAGATGTTCGATAAAGTTCCATCGGATACCTCTCTTGGCCTTACTAAGCGATATCCTGTCAAGAGAGACAAGGAAGGTGGAGATAACGGCAGATGACATTATTTTGTTCAGTTGTTCGTTTTAAATATTCTTTTGTTCCACCATCCAAGGAGGCAGCATTATGCCTTTTGATCTTGGAATCATTATTTTTTATGCCGGCCTTTAGCGATTCCAAGTTAAGGTCTTCAATCTTACTTTGCATATCTGAGTGTTTAGACGATAAAAGGCAAATGTCGTCAGCGTAGTCGAGATCTGCTAGATGTTCGATAAAGTTTCATCGGATACCTCTTTTGGCATTATTAAGGATATCCTCAAGAAAGACAAGGAACGTAGAGTGTGTAATTATACAAAATATACATTTTGATTTTGCACGACAGTTCATCTGTAGTACTATGAATCTTGCAATTACATTTATGTGAAAACAATATCATTCAAATGCCCTTTACAAAACTTCATACAGGACTGGTTTGTTTGGAGGTAATTTTCAATGACTCATCGGCGCATATAGGGCAACGGCTAAGCCATAACTTGACGGGTGTTCATCTTCAAAACGTCAACTGTTTGAAGGTTCATTGCAAAAACACATTCCTTTGTGTGACTCCACAAAAAAAGTACAAAAATCGCTTGAATATGGTTCGCTTCATGGAATCTATAAACTTTGGATATCCTTTGACACTTTCATTATTATGTTTATCATGTTCTCCTCATAACACACAAAACGCACCTAGTCCCACGGCCATGAAATATGGTTAACAAACAGCACCTTGCTGCTCAGATTACAAGTGTTCACTAACAGTTGCCTTTGACGAACCTGATAGCCCAGGGCCACATTCAACTGCTGGACAGATGCTGCCAAGATCCTATCTCCATTCAAATCAAACGACGAAAATGGAAATTGTTTGGTTGCACACTGCACAAACACGCAAACGCAAGGGATCGCGGCAAAAAGACTTTTCATATTGGCCCTATGCTTCTCCTAGGAGTTAAGGGAGAATACATACATACATACATACACTGCACAAACCTCCCGCGGAAGTCTGCCGTCAAGTAATGGATTTAAAACCCACAATATGGCCGAAGACGCGGCCGTCTGAGGACATAGTGGAAACGAAAATTGGGGAAATGATAAGAGAATTGAGAGCACTATGAAAGACCTTTATAGATGCCACAAGAAGATAAAGGATATAAAAAGAAATATGCCAGCACTTTGCCAAAATCTACAAAATAATGTGTAGAAAACATATAGAACATTGTGCATTGATACATGTGATATAAAATGATGTGCCAGAAATCGGAACGGCATAAAATATTTTCCCCAACTCTTCCCCAACTTTTTTTTTCATAAGAACACATCTTAAACCTGATGTACTTTTTGTAATCGGCTTTTATTCGGGCCGATTATTCATATTTCTTTGGTTGTAATCTTGGCCAAGTGCAATAAAATTTTGCAAAATTATTGAAAACTTTTATTGATATCAAGCATTATTAATCATATTATTGTCCTTGAAACAGAAGAGGACGCTGTTCATTTTGAATTTTTATTGTGACACTAATAACAATATAAGTATATGCAACCAAATTATTATGGTTCTTATCATTTGCCCACCAGATGTTCCGAATTTTATTCAAAAAAACATACGATGCTATTTTAATATGCTTGAATAATAGACAGATGCCATAAGCATTCTCAGATAACAAAAGGTGACAGATTTAAAATCACCTTTTGCTGCAAAATATATTGCCAAAAATTTTGTCTTTTTACTTGATAACTTTTTGACTTCCAAAAAATTTCACGACTCTTCAAATTTTTCGAGATAAGGAATAGTATAAAAACCCCATCCGAATCCAATGAAATTAACAGTCTTTAGGTATTGGAGCATAGCGTCTGATCCGGAGTAGTTGACAAAATGAAATTAGCACTTGTACTTTTGGCTTGTGTCGGCCTTGCGGCTGCAGCCAGTTTCCACACCAAGAACGAAGTTAAAATCGCCGATAAGCATTTCTTGGAAAAACAAAAGTTCTTGTTTGAAATCGTTTACCGCGTTGAAGATCCTTTGTTCTTCGAAGAATGGATCAAGTATGGAGACAAATTCATCGTTGACAAATCATTATACACTGTAAGTTTGCAATTTGCCTTCTAAGTATACGTATTACCTAAATTTATTAATTTTACCCATATTTAAGGAATATGATATGTACATGGAGAAATTCTGGGAATCCTGGAAGATGGGTGCCCTCTTGCCCAAAGGTGAATTCTTCGGCGCTCTTGCCAAGACTCATCACAAGCAAGCTTTTGGTCTCTTCAACTTCTTCTATTATGCCAAGGACTATGAAACTTTCCTACACAATGTCTGCTGGGCTCGTATTCATGTTAACGAAGGCATGTTCGTCTATGCTTTGACTTTGGCTGTCATTCACCGTGATGATTTCCAAGGCTTGATGCTTCCATCGATCTATGAAATTTTCCCACAATACTTCTTCAACAGTAAATTCGTTTATGAGGCAGAAAAGTTCGACTTTGATGTCTGGAGCAAATACATCATGTACGAAAAGGAATTCTACGATGTCTACTATAAGAACAACAAGTACTACGATGAAGAATATTTCTACGTCAAGGACTGGAAGATGTGGCAATGGTGGAAATTGATGGGTCTCGGTGAGCACTGGTACTCTGTTGACAAGTTCTTGCTCCGTGAAGATACCTTTGAATTCTACAATCTCCCTCAGTATACGACAATGATGCAGGACGTCAAGATGTGGTTTATGCCTGTTGACTATACTCGTGATGTCGAAATCTTTAACGATCACTCCACATTGTCTTACTTCACTGAAGATTTGGGCTGGAATGCTTTCTGGTACTACTTCAACATGGACTATGCCTTCTTCTTGGATGGCAAGACTTTCGGTTTGAATAAGGATCGTCGTGGTGAATACTGGCTATACACTGTACAACAATTGATGTCTCGTTACTACATGGAACGTTTGTCTCACGGATTTGGTGATATTCCTGAATTCTCATGGTACAGCGAAATCGAATACGGTTACGATCCAGAATTGATCTCATACAACGGTGTTGGATTCAGCTACCGTAAGAACTGGTTTGAAGTGCAAACTTATGGTAACTTCGATATGTTGAACAACATTTACAGCACCATTAACCGCATCTACGACATTATTGATTTGGGTTACTATAAAATGGCTGATGGCACAACCGTCGATTTACGTAAACCAGAATCCATTGAATACATTGGCAATCTCATGCAAGGAAACATCGATGCTTTTGACAAATATTTCTTCACCTACTGGTATATGCTCTCACATATGTACTTCGCTGATGTTGACTACAACCAATTCGATGTTTATCCAAATGTGTTCTTGAACTATGAGACCATGATGCGTGATCCAATGTTCTACATGTTCTACAAGAAGATCGCTGATGTGTTCTACCGTTTCAAGTATCACTTTGCACCATATACCCATGAAGAACTTTTCTTCTCAGGAGTCGAAATCAAGGATGTGCAAGTTGAAAAATTGGTAACCTACTTCGATTTGGTCGATTTTGATGTCACCAACTTGTTGAACGATAAGATGACCTTCGTCGATGGCCAATTCGTATGGGACCAGGCATTGTTTGCCCGTCAAATGCGTCTCAACCACAAACCATTCACCTTCGATTTCACCGTTGAATCTGATAAGGATTACAAGGTTGTCATTCGTTCTTTCCTTGGACCCAAATTCGATGAATTCGGACGTTTCATCTCACTTACCGACAATCGCGAAAACTTCATGGAACTCGATGAATTCTTCTATGAATTGGTCGCTGGTAAGAACGAGATTAAGCGTAGCTCCAATGACTTCTACTGGACCGTTAAGGATCGTACTACATACACTGAATTGTACAAATATGTGATGATGGCTTATGAAGGCAAATATGAGTTCCCAATGGATATCACTGAAGCACATTGTGGATTCCCAGATCGTTTGATCTTGCCACGTGGTTGGGTCAAGGGTATGCCAATGCAAATGTTCTTCATGGTCACCCCATACGTTGCTGATAATGAACAATTCTCAACATACGATTACACTTACTCATGCGGTATTGGATCCGGTGTTCGTTATATCGATAATATGCCATTCGGTTATCCATTCGATCGCGTAATTGACGAATACGAATTCTACGTACCAAATATGTACTTCAAGGATGTTAAGATCTTCTATGTTGATACCTTCGAGACATACTTTGAGAAATACGAAAACTATGGCCATTTTGATTACAGTTTCTTCTTCGATTACTACACTAAATACTTCAAACATTAATGTGGGAATTGAGAGCGTAGTGTTTACATGAAAACTGTGATGAGATGGTATATTGAATATATCATGAGGTGTAATTAAATTTTAAGTCAAAGAATTGAAAGCAAAAATAAAAACAAAAAAATATGCAATCTATTGCTAAGTGCAATTCAAAAAAGTAAATTATTGTGGTTTTTATTTATTATGCATGATTTATGAACAAAAAGAGGTTACTAACATATGTGCTTAAATGAGGGTCTGTGCCTTTTTTCGAGCTGTGTATTTACAAGACGTCCTTAAGAGATTAGTAAATCAATAAGTGAATGTATAGCTATTATTTTATTTCTTGTCCTTAGTGTCTTTATACCTTCGCGAAGAATATTGCCACCTTAAAATTTGTTTTCTGGGCTTAAGATCTTAGTAGTTTAAATTATAACTTATGTGTATTAAAGTATTTGCAACTATTTTGACTGATATGTCGTGAGCTAGATTTTCTTTTTGGACAGGATATGCGCCTATCTACTTATTATAATCACATACATATCTCAATTTATTGTGTTCTCAAAATTCGTTTGAAATATTCCATTTAGAACTTCATCTAAAGGGTTACCGTGGTTACAGCTTGTATCTGATCCATCTGAGTGGCACCACATATTTATTTGGTTTGTGACCTTTTTCTATACAGAAGAAATTTCAATCAAAGTCGACAAATTTATCCATGAAATAATGTTTTTTCAATGATGGGGGATTATATGTAGGGGAATGTCGTCAGGGTTGGGCCACTGCTATTTCTCGTATATGACACGAGCTGCCATCTATGTAATAGCGTCGAATTATTGTTCTCGATGCCAGAAAACTTTTTTAAGCATTGCTTGTCACCGGGATTGTCAGTCAAAATTTTTCTGCCTTCGTGTTGTTTTCAATAGTTCAAAAAATGTTGTAATAGCAGTGAAAAACGACTCAAAACTTGGAAAAGAACAATGCCACCGCAAAAGAAAGTATATATCGCCGGTGCTTACGAAGACTATCTCTTCTTTAAATGCGCACAAGAAAATCCTTTTTTTCAAACTGCGGCGAAAAATATATTTTTTGTGCGAATGCGGACAAGAAAGTCACTTTTTACAAAATGCGGAGAAGAAAATAACTTATGACAAAATGCGGAGAAGAAAATATCTTATTATAAAATGCGGCGACGAAAATCACTTTTTAGAAAATGCGGCGAAGAAAATTTCTTTTTTAAAAATGTTTATTTTCGTAACTCGTCGAAAAAGTACTCACTAAATAAAGATATTTTCTTCGCCGCATTTTGTAAAAAGTGATTTTCTTCGCCGCATTTTGTAAAAAGTGATTTTCTTCGCCGCATTTTGTAAAAAGTGATTTTCTTCCCCGCATTTTGTAAAAAGTGATTTTCTTCGCCGGATTTTATAAAAAGTGATTTTCTTGTCCGCATATTACAAAAAAGATTTTTTTCGCCGCAATTTAAAAAAAAAGAGTTTCTTCGCCGCAACTTTCGGTTGGAAGATTTTCTTCGTAAGCACCGGCGATATATCCATTAATGGGTGAACCATTAACAAGTTCCCAAAGGCAATGTTCGATTCTCTATCCTGTTCACTTGTAGTATTGAGCGATCGAAAAACACGCTTGTCGTCAGGGTTGGGCCACTCGTGTAGTCAGGGTTGGATCACATCAACTTTTATTTCGAATCAGTAAAATAACATTACCCAATCGGTTTTTCGGAACACAGAACATGAGTCCACCCTTTCTTCGACTTTGTCATTGGTCGGGCCTCTGCAAGCGGTCGGGCCAACAGTGAAATCTAATCGGCAGCGCCGCCCGATGAAAAGCACGGTCTTAACCTCTCCAGAGAACTGCAAAGAGTTATGTGAAAAGCAACAGATGCGTGATGCTTCGAAAACGCCTAAAAAACGTCCAAAATCGGACGCGAAGAAATCGAATGCAAAAACAACAACTGCTAATCGATGTTGCCCACCGAAAAAAGCACAAAAAATCCTCTTCCAACGAAGATTTGGATCAAGATTTCTGCATTATATGCTTGGAAACGATGCCCGCGAAACTGAATCAAAGAATTCAATCGCATGCATTGAATGCAAGCGAGACGTGCACTTAAAGTGCGTCAATCTCACAAAAAATAACTATGTATGCCCAAATTGCGATTAAGATTAATGTTATTATATAGATTTCTCATACGAAATTCTGTATAATCGAATGAAAAACAATAAAAAGTTTCATACATATTCATTACATACTATTTTATTACATATTTCATCGATATTTGGTGGTGGCCCAACCCTGACTACTTTTTTGTTTTTCAGTTTCGTCAATAACTTTTTTTTTCCGAAACCGCAGCGAGTTGTCTCACAGATATGTTACAGATAAGGGTCCAAACTTTTAAATAAGACAATAAGGTAATATTCGAATATATAAAAAAGATACAGAGGAAAGTTAAAAAGTGGCCCAACCCTGGCGACATTCCCCTAGGTAATTGAACAATGAAAAATATAAGATACCACTTTTTTAAAAAACTTTGATTTTTCTTTCGTTCTGGTGTCTCAAATCCCAAAAATCGTCGGTGGAAAATTATCAAAACTCCATGACTCGAGAACATTTCACCCGATTTTTATTATTTTTTTTTAATGGGTGGATACGATGCTCATTGATTGTTAAATTTAATTTCTCAAAATTCCCTCGGTTTCGTTCGCGATATTAAAAACCTTAATAACACTGGTCTACAAATTTCGAAAAAAATTGCGAATGGAGAAGAGGAAGATTTTCCTTCAAATCTGGCGCAAGAAATGCGCCATCAGGTCTAGTTCTCTTTCCTTGGAAACAAAAAAGTGATAACTACAGACAAATCGTTAAGAAATTGGATAATTTCTGTAAATTTGGTGTACGAATGTCACTAAAATTGCATTTTCTGCATTCACCTTTGGACTTTTTCCCACAAAACCTGCGTGCAGTGAGCAATGAACAAGGAGAGCGTGCTCCCCAAGATTTAATGAAGATTGAAAGAAATTATCTAGGATTTTGGGACAAAAGCATGCTGGGAGACTATTGCTGGACTCTTATATGTGAAACGGACCCAACAAAATACAAATTATATTCAAACACTGCCATTCACTTTTGAATTGTTAAGCATTTTCAAATAAATTATTGATTTTTCTTGAAAAAAATGTGTTATTGTGTTTCGAAAACCTGACCTGATAGAAAAAAACCGATTGCAAATTCGAATTCAGCGCACCAAATTACCTTAGGAATACTATTCGGTTGCTCCAGTCGAAAATCGTGTAGACCAGTGTAATTTGAGAACTATTAACCCGTTTTGAGTGATTTTTTGTATTGCTAGATATGTGTCCCGGTGAGTCTTTGCGATAATTATTTTTTTTAAAATTCACTCGGCTTAGTCCGTGAAATCTTTGTTAATCGGAAGTGATGTAAAAACCTTTTTTGTTAAATACTAAATCTCTTGAGTTTGCTATTTGCATTTGGTTGTAGTTTAGGTGTAATTCGGGGTTTGACTTGGGATGAGCAACAAGAGCAGATGTCTGAAATTTGTTTTGGGATAACACCCTGATTTTCAAAGAACAAAGCAACACCACTAAATTTTGTGCATCACAATTTCCATAAATATGTTAATAAACTCGTCTATAATCATAAAATTCAGCCTTGATCTTGTAGATCAAAACGAAGCTGAAGCGTGTGCGTCGCAACATTTGGCCCCACAAACTTTATGCGATTTTCTGCACTTGGTTCTAGCCTTATCACTATATGCGGCTGTCACATAAAACATATGCGAGCGATGTGTCTTTTCTTTTTGCTTAAAATAAACAAAAAATCCAAGAAAAATTTCAAATTCTTGATAAGAATTGAAAAAGAAAAGAAACAGTACACTCTTTATAAAAATGAACATTGCAACGTCTTCAAATAGTGATTGAATGCTTCTCCTTCCCATATAGACCACATCCAAGGCATCATTTAAGATAACTTCTTCTGTTTCCATCCTTGTTCTGATATTGAGCTGTTTAAATTTTGGTAACATTTACGAAATTCCACAAAGCCGAAACGTATGGAAACGTTATGCACAAATATCTTCCAGACTATGATACCATTTTGAAAAGTTGTTTGCCAAATACCCTTGTCACTGCCGTGCGATTGATCTTAACTCAGTCATTGGGATCTAGAAACGTTTCACTTAGGAACTCGAGCCTGTGCCTCTTCAATGCCTAATATATGCTCCGCTGTTTCTAGATCTTCTTGAAAGTGAACAAATATGTCAACAGCATTGGATGGCCACAGTCCTCCTCAGTATACTTTACCTTTTTACTTTTTCAATTGGAAAATTACTTTCCGAGGTACCATCCATTTTAGTAAAGGTTTCTCAATTCTGTATATACTTAAGTAATTTATTTGTTTACATCAATTTGTGATACATCTATTTCAATAGAAGATATCTCGGAAAGTTATGTAAAAATTAAAAGGCAAGGTACTCGCATAAAGATAAAAGTCAAGTACCGACTGCCTGAATGAGCGTCATATATTTCAAAAAAGTATTTTTTATAAAAAGGATATCTCGGAACATAGACCTGATAGTGATAAACCTTTTCCAGATTCGGACTCAGCGACCAAAAATAAACCAAATCGGGATCTCTTTCGAGTTGCGCGGTATTATTCTCGCTGGCGAGGAAAAATCTTTGACGTTGACACGTCCACCAATAACCGAACATTTTTAATATATGTATTTCCTTTTAGGGATCATCTTGAACTCTGAACCGCTTGAATGAGGGTTGAGAATAGCGTTATAAAAAGCTTTTTGGTTTCGGGTGCTTTGCAAGAGTAATGGGGTTTTAAGAATTGTCCAATTTGGCAGATCCATAAAGTGAGCCAAACAAATGTGACGAATTTTGAGCTCTTCCGGAAAACTCCCAATTTCCCCCAAAAATCCCAAAAACTTTTTTATGGCTGACTTCATTTTTTCAGATAGACGAACCAATGGGAATATTTGGCGACCATATCTTTTTAAACACGAATTTCGAACCAGATCAAAAACGAAAAGTGTTTTCCTGAAAACCTTTTTTTATGGCTAACTTTATTTATTCAGCCCGACGCACAGTGCGAAATTTTCAGAGTCTTGCGGAACTTAATTCATATCTCAGCACATATAGCAGTTATAGTAATGAAACTTAATACTTGGATATATATTTAGTTGGCAAAACACCATGCAAAAATTAAGGGGGATCAGACAAGGGGTTATTATACCCCCCATATATGGAAATGCTTAAAACGTTGTATTTCTGCTCCCCTACCAAATATCGCTATGAAACTTGATAGATATAGACATTTTCTTATCAAAACACCATAAAAAATGAAGGGGGTAAGACAAGGGGTATTTGCTGTTTCTTGCATTTTTATTCAGAAATGCTTCTGAATTTCGAGAGGATTCCCCTTACCTTTTTAGTATATTATAAACTAGCGTACGAATAGTTACCTTTAAACTATGGAGAGTGACAGATGTTAGTGTTGGTGAGCTTATTTTTTCCAAAACAAAACCAACGATGGCTCCGATGTCGGTTTTTCATGAAATTTCGGTGTTATATGAAATTTCCATAGACATTCTGGAAATGGTTTAGTTAAAAAGAAGATCGCAAAATATCGCAGAAAATATTTTGTGTTTCCAGTAGAGGATAAACCTACCTTTCAAATTTTGTACGTTTCAAAATGGCAATTTGTGGTAACACCTTTTAAAGTATCCAATGAAGTTGAAAATGTAAATCTTATCCACTTCTTAAAAAGCACAATTTTCACAAACAAATCACATACGAGTAAGAAAAGATTTTGCAATTATTTGAATGCCAACAAGTGACAATTTTATTAAAAAATAAATGATAAAAAGAAATTTTTTTTTGCATAATTTTAGGAGCTTATTTTTTGACTGTATTAGGTATATTATTGAATTTTATAACACCAAATAACAAAATGTGTTGAAAATGCTTAGCAATCAGCGCATCAGTAACATAACTGATGCTCTTATAAATGCTGTTCTTAGTAAATAAATAAGTAAAATATAAATAAATAAGAAGTAAAAAAAATAATCGTAAAATTATGCAACATTTTCTTCACGAAAATGCTGTCGGAATGCCTGGCAACTGCCAAAATTATTTTATTTTATGAATACAGTGACTTGACAAAGAATTCTGCAGTCGAATGGAATCACTACGAGTTCAAATAATTGAACTTAGAAATAAAAAGCATATGATGATGATGATTATGCACAATGACAAGCAATATTGCAGTTTTTCTAACAAATAATATGACATTATTGAGTATATGCGTTTGTGCAGAGAGATAACGCTTTCTTATACTACCAGAAAATTGTAATTCCTCGACATCCGGTGAACTAATTCAGTGTCTATATCAGTCATTTAAATTTTGAATTGTTCTAAACATTTTGTGCATCAAAATTTGCATAATTAAGGGGCCTAAGGAAACAAGTAAACAAGTTTTATGTTGAAGTTGCCTTGAAAAAATTTCGAGAATGTTTATTCATGATATATTGCTAAAATCTTAATTTGATATTTGTAGTAAAACCACGGTTATTTTTAAAAAGTTTTGAAAATCTGTTCCGATTACAGACCAAAATTTACCCGTCCATTTAACTTATTGAGCCTTATCATGATTAAACATTTTCGAAATTTTTCTTAAGCAGCAATGGAGTCTACAAAATAAGTTCTCAAGAATATTTATTCATGATAAGGCCCATTAAAATTTATTTTCTGCGAAACTAACCATTTTTAGCTGCCTAAAATACTGGATATCGGAGTACGCCTCAAAGACAAAAATGATCTATAAGGCACAAATGGCTGCAAAACCTAATTTTGGTTGCCATCGACTCCTTAAAATAATTTGCCCATAATCGTTAATTTCAGCCTTGATCTTGTAGGTTAAAACGAAACTGAAGCTTGTGCGACGCAACATTTGATCTCTCACTATCAAAACTTTATGTGATTTTATGCATTTGACTCTTATCATCAAGCGGCTGCTGCATAAAACATATTCAGGTGATGTTCTGTTTGTGTTTTATGCAAGAAAAATAAAATAAGAAATGCAAGATAAGAATTGACTATAAAAAGCCCAAAATACTTGAGGACAGTATGCAGTCTTCTGATTCTAGTCATTCGATCCGAAGCAGTTGTCATAATGAAATTAGCACTAGCACTTCTGGCTTGTGTGAGCCTTGCGGCTGCAGCCAGCATCCACACCACTAACGAGGTTAAGGTCGCCGACAAGCAGTTCTTGGAAAGACAGAAGTTCCTTTTCGAAATTGTTTACCGTATCGAAGATCCTTTGTTCTTCGAAGAATGGATCAAGTATGGAGACAAATTCATCGTTGACAAATCATTATACACTGTAAGTATGGAATTGTTTTTATAAGGCTACAATTGATGCTTATTATTATTACCTATATTTTAGAACTATGATTTCTACATGGAGAAATTCTGGGAATCCTATAAGGTTGGTGCTCTCTTGCCTAGAGGTGAATTCTTCGGTGCTCTGGTCAAAACTCACTACAAGCAAGCTTTTGGTCTCTTCAACTTCTTCTATTATGCCAAGGATTGGGAAACTTTCCAACACAATGTTGCATGGGCTCGTATTCATGTTAACGAAGGCATGTTCGTCTATGCATTGACTTTGGCTGTCATTCACCGTGATGATTTCCAAGGGCTGATACTTCCATCGATCTATGAAATCTTCCCACAATACTTCTTCAACAGCAAATTCGTCTTCGAGGCAGAGAAGTTCGACTATGATGTTTGGAGCAAATACATCATGTATGAGAAGGAATTCTACGATGTCTACTATAAGAACAACAAGTACTACGATGATGACTATTTCTATGTCAGAGACTGGAAAGTATGGCAATGGTGGAAATTGATGGGTCTCGGTGAGCACTGGTACTCTGTTGACAAGTTCTTGCTCCGTGAAGATACCTATGAATTCTACAGTCTCCCTCAGTATGCGACAATTATGGAAGGTGTCAAGATGTGGTTTATGCCTGTTGACTATACTCGTGATGTACAAATCTTTAACGAACACTCCCAATTGTCTTATTTCACTGAAGATTTGGGCTGGAATGCTTTCTGGTACTACTTCAACATGGATTATGCCTTCTTCTTGGATGGCAAGACTTTCGGTTTGGATAAGGATCGTCGTGGTGAATATTGGTTACACACTGTACAACAATTGTTATCTCGTTACTACTTGGAACGTTTATCTAATGGATTTGGTGATATTCCTGAATTCTCATGGTACAGCGAAATCGAATATGGCTATGATCCTGAATTGATCTCATACAACGGTGTTGGATTCAGCTACCGTAAGAACTGGTTTGAAGTGCAAACTTATGGCAACTTCGATATGTTGAACAACATTTACAGCACACTTAACCGCATCTACGACATTATTGATTTGGGTTACTATAAGACATCTACTGGCACAATCATCGATTTACGCAAACCTGAATCTATTGAGTACATTGGAAATCTCATGCAAGGAAACATCGATTCTTTTGACAAATATTTCTTCAGCTACTGGTACATGCTCTCACACATGTACTTCGCTGATGTTGACTACAATCAATTCGATGTCTATCCAAATGTGTTCTTGAACTACGAAACCATGTTGCGTGATCCAATGTTCTACATCTTCTACAAGAAGATCGCTGATGTGTTCTACCGTTTCAATTACCACTTTGCACCATACACACGTGAAGAACTTTTCTTCTCAGGTGTCGAAATCAAGGATGTGCAAGTTGACAAATTGGTAACCTACTTCGATTTGGTAGATTTTGATGTCACCAACTTGTTGAACGATAGGATGACCTTCGTCGATGGCCAATTCGTATGGGACAAGGCATTGTTTGCCCGTCAAATGCGTCTCAACCACAAACCATTCACCTTTGATTTCACCGTTGAGTCCGACAATGACTACAAGGTTGTCATTCGTACATTCCTTGGACCCAAATTCGATGAATTCGGACGCATCATTTCACTTGCCGATAATCGCGAAAACTTTGTTGAACTTGATGAATTCTTCTATGAATTGGTCGCTGGTAAGAACGTTATTAAGCGTAGCTCCAATGACTTCTACTGGACCGTTAAGGATCGTACCACATACACTGAATTGTACAAATACGTGATGTTGGCTTATGAAGGCAAATATGATTTCCCATTGGACATCAGTGAGCCACATAATGGATTCCCAGATCGTTTAATCTTGCCACGTGGTTGGGAAAGCGGTTACCCAATGCAATTCTTCTACATGGTAACACCATATGTTGCTGATTATGAACAATTCTCAAATTACGATTATACCTACTTGAGCGGTGTTGGATCTGGTACTCGTTATATCGATAATTCACCATTCGGTTATCCATTCAATCGTGTTATTGATGAATACGAATTCTTCGTGCCAAATATGTACTTCCAGGATGTTAAGGTTTACTATGTTGATACCTTCGAGACTTACTTTGAGAAGTACGAAAACTATGGCCACTTCGATTACAGTTTCTTCTTCGATTACTACACCAAATACTTCACAAATTAAAGAAAGAGTTTGTTAAGGCTTTTACTACACGTGCGCGTAGTCTTCGCATTAAAAACTGTGATGAGGTAGTATATTTAAGATTTATACTTAGGCTGTAAGACAATCAAAGCAGAAAATTAAAAATAAAAAAAAAGTTACCTAATCAATTGGCAAGTCCAATTCAAAAATGTAAAACTTGTGTTTTTTATAAAATTTTTTTTTAAGTTTTTGTATCAAACACGATCGGCTTCGGGCTTTATTCACGTATCAAGCATTATTGCTATGGTCCTGGTTTTGATATTGAGCCTTGGTCTTGGGTATTATATTTTGGTCTAGTTTTTTTTTTTTGTAAGTTTTGTTTCAACTTTTTATATAAAAATAAAAATTCAAATTTAAATAAATTTTTTAAAAATCCGACATAAATTTTTAGGGCTGCCACCTGGTTATTTTCAAAAATCTTATTTAATTCTTATGTTTTTTGACTTAATTGAGATTTTTAGTTTTTTTTAACGATTTAAACTATAATTTTTTTAGTGTGTAATTATAATGGCGAACGTAAAAAAAAGAATGGTTTTAAATAAATTTTCGAAAACAACCATCTGGTAACCCCTTTAAATTTATGTTCTATTTTTATACCCTACACCCAGGGTATATTCACTTTGTCCTTCCGTTTGTAACGCAGAGAAGGAGGCGTGGCAGGTATAGAAAAGTGCATACATTCTTGATCAGCGTCAACTCCTGAGTCGATATAGCCACGTCTGTCTCTCTGGCTGGCTGGCTGGCTGGATGGCTGGCTGGGTGTGTGTGGAAATACATTTTTTGGGAAAACTGAGCAACATAATTCAATGAAATTTGGCACTCTGCCTCCGTCGTAAAAGTTAGCTCGGGGGATTGAAAATGAGCGAAATCGGTCAACGGACACTCCTACCGCCCATACAAAAAATATTTTCAAAATGCAATAATAAGAGCAATATTTGCAATAACAGAAACAAAATACACTTAAATACTAGGAAAAGTAAGTGTAAACTCTGAGCAAAAACTAGGCGAATTCGGACTTGAGGGCGTGGCACCTTCCATATAAACAAAAGTTTCAAAATGTTATACGGAAAGCGTTTTTTGAGATAACCCAACCAAATTACACTCAAAAACTCGGATCTATAAATGCAAGCTATACGCAAGATCTCGGTAAACTCGGACAAGAAGGGGTGGCACCTCCCATATAAGCAAATGTTACAAAATTATATAATGAAAGTGTTTTTTGAGATAATCCAACCAAATTTCACTCAAATACGAAGAATATTAATTGTAAGCTCTGAGCTTAAAGTAGGCGAAGTAGGGCGTGGCACTTCCCATATAAGCGAAAGTTTCAAAATGCTATATTGAAAGATTTTTTTAAGAAAACCTAACCGAATTTTACTCAAACACTCAGAACAGTGAATGCAAGCTTTACGCAAAATCAAGGTAAGCACAGTGGCGAGGGCGTGGCACTTCCCATATAAGCAATTTGTTCTTATACTCTCCCAATAATATACTTGAAATGCAGTGTAGGGTATTTAGTTTTTGGTCAGGCCAAAGATACCACCCTTACTAGTTTTAAGTTTATTTAAGCATTTTGAGACAAAAATTTTATTTTAAATTTTTTAAATATATTGCTTAAGCGAAACTTTCAAAAAAAAAAAATAAGGCATCCCTAAAAGCTAATGTTCATTTTTTAAAAGTGTTCGAGAAGTTAAAGTTTTTCGGATATTTGCCAATATAGTAATTTTCTTATTTCCTATTTCCCATTATTATTTCCTTCTTCTTTTGTTAATTTTCAACAATAAAAAAATATCTTTATAATTTTTATTAGCAAACTTCATGCATTTTGTATTTATTCTTTAAAGGAATTTTTTTTTTTTTGAAACAAATTTTCTTAACATATCAGATACGAATACGTATACATGGTATATGTTTATATATAATTAACTATATAGTTCTTAAGTAATTAGTTAAGTAGTGGCTTTTTCTAAACTATTGCGAGTTATTATTATTATTCTTCTTCTTATCACCAATATTATGTGCATCCTTTATAGTTGAAGGAAGAATTAAATTCGTTGTTTCAGGAAATAGTAGTGATAAACAGGCACTTATGATAGCTGCTGATGCAAATAGTATAGCTGGAGCTGGGTCGTAAAATTTGGCCTATTTTCAGGAATATATATGTAATTTTATGTTTTTTTTTATTAATACACTGCTAGAATTAAGCTTCTACAGAAATTAGTTTGATGCTTTATATGAAATGAAGATATGATAAAATTATTACTGTAATTCCACTGTAGTACATGTAATTATAACTGTAATAATCATATCATCATATCATATTAAGTATTCTCTCACTCTATTCTTTCATTGACTTACCAATAATGGTGTTTGTGGTGCAATCATTGAACCAACACGTCCCATCATAGAACAAAATGAAAGCAAACTGTTGCGTAATTTTGTTGGAAAGATCTCGGACGTAAAGAAGTATAACACTTGAAAACTGGCTGTTATAGCTAGTTTACCAGTCAGAAAGAAGGCTAATATCAGCGCTTGTTGATCTGTCCAGAAAAAAAAGTGAAAAAAAGAAAGGAAGTGCATAATATGAAATTTTAACTATCTCGACTTTTTACATTTTTTTCGAAAACTATTCGAATTATCAAGCTTTCGAGTTCTCGTGAAAAAACAAACCTGCTCCTGTAAATACTGTGGCCAAACAGCAAAGTCCACTGATCAACATTAAAAGGAAAAGCGAATAACGTCTACCCAGACGATCCATTAACACAAGTGGTAATAGAAATCCAGGAATTTCCACCAATGCAATCAGCATAAAGTTATTATATTTATCACCATCCAATAATACTGCGTTCAAACTCAAACCATAATATACTAAAACATTGACTATCCAGCAAAAGGAGCAATTTGCAATACGCCAAAAGAATTTCAGAAATGCTTCTTTAATTGGAAACTTGGTCTCATTGGCCTGCTGTAATTTATCACGATTGGCCAGGACCAATTTCTCCAGTGAATGATCTGAAAGTTTACGTTTATTAACTTTGGCAGCATTTTGCAATATCGCTTTGGCACGTTCCTCCTGCTGTTGACTTAGCAGCCAACGTACACTTTCTGGTAATATCCAAAAGAAGGCTAAATGCACCAAACCCGGTATATAGAATATAAGCAATAGTACACGCCAATTTTGATAGAATTTTGCAATCAATGCCAGCAGTATTTCACCAATTGCATAAAATATTGTTATCACACTGCAGGCGACAACACGCCGCTGTGGACCCACAAGTTCAATGCCTATGATAAAGCAAGTTGAGTACAGCGTGCTGGCTGCTACATTGTCCAGAAATTCAAAAACGAGAAAGAATATATAATTTGGTGAAAACGAACGTATTATACCAAAAATTGCTGCAAGAAATCCACCCAATGCAATTGATGATCTGCGTCCATATCTGCATCGATAAAAAGGGAAGAAGAAATTCAATATTTTGGCTAAACAGTACACACTGAAAAAAAATTATTTAGAAGTAAGCCTGCAAACTGTTTCGGGGGTATTGAAAATACATATTTAAGAAGGTCTTGGTAGAAAGTCCGGTCCTGACTGAAAAATATGGTAAACGAAGTAAAACAAAATCGTCACCACTTTGCAGAAAAACCTCAGCATTTCGGGTATGAAAATAGCGCAGAGTGAGTTTTGAGTGTTAAGAGTTTTTCGTTCGTAAGACCAGAAAGGATGCTGGTCTAAAGACGTTCAGGGAGTTAAAAGTTATTTGCGGAAATGTTGTGAAAGAGATGGAGGTAAAAGAGCTAGTTAAAATATTAAAACAGAGTATTTTTGAAAAACTTTTTGGTAATTTGGATGAAAATTTATCTTAAAAAGATAATCTTTCGAAACAATAAAGTCAGTGCAATGCATCGTTTGATAAAGATAAGAGTTTGGAAACCCTAAAAGACCAATATTACCATATTCACCAAAAAGGAAAGAAGTAGTTATACCATTTTATAGTCAGATCAAATATCTTGGCGTAATTCTATATGAAAAGCTCACCTGGTTTCTTCATCTAGAAAACAAAATCCGAAATGCAATAGCAGCGCTATGGACCAGTAAAAGTTTTCTAGGCAAAAACTAAGGACTCAGCCAAAAACATAGCCTCTTGATTTATACAGCAATCATCAGACCCATTGTTACATTTGTAGTATCCGCATGGTATAAAAAGGTGCAGCAAAATTGGCACAAGTTAAACTTTGTAAACTACAAAGAATAGCTTCCATACATATATATTTGCATGTATGACCTGATTAAATCGATAGCCATTGATCGGTTCTATTAGCATTATCTTCGAAACTATTACACCGATTTCAACGATTAATATCTGCCATGACATTAAGGAATATGAAAGGATTATCAACACAATATTTTGGAACTACTTCATTCTGCGGCTCGCTTTGGAGTTTTATAAAATTTATCCTAAACATTTGGCTGGACAGAATAGTTCAAGAAGGTTGGGACGACACCCTGGGCAACAGACAAGCAAAATCATTCATGCAAAGAGATTGCAAACAAAGAACAAAATAGTTACTTCTGCTGAACAGGACATGCATACAGTCTGTTGCAGGATTTTGATTACATATTTGAAATATACATTTATGAAAGACCGATGTTCCCATTACAGTCAGAATAGTTCTAACTTGTTTCAAACTAAATACATTCGAATGACGCTAATAGTAGCACTTACTTATCTGATATGAAGCCTCCTAGTGGAATACCAACAAATTGCCCAACATTATTTATAGTGCCAACAAGTGCAAGTTTCCATTCATCATCGCAAAAAATGCCAAACTGTATTTATAAAAAAAGAGAACAAGAGAGATAGAGAGAGTAAAATACATTATCGTTTCAAATTAACAAGTGATTACAGTAATACATTATTAATTAAAAATTAATTATAAAAATTGTGAATTCAATTTTGCCGTCAAAACATTTGCAATGATAAGTGATGCCTTCGTCGCTGTATTTGCAAAGTTTGTTCGCTTGAACTTTGAAACTTACGTCGTTTGATATGGTGATTTCCTTATCGCGAAATACATAGCTGTCTGTAGTACATCTTTCAGTTTTTGTTGCATGAAAATTTTCCGCCAAACATGTGTCATTACCGCCCAACCATGTAGCGTTAGCATAATGATTGCACTGATCCAATTGATCCTTTCCTTTTTTTGGTATCGTAAAATCTGTCCATGATTCATAGTATTGACTTGTTGGCGTATCACAACCTGTAACGTAACATCTAATGAAATATTCTTAATATATTTAAATATATTTGACTGTGTATATATACAAATTAGTTTTTGTGTTTGTTTTGATAACTCGTACACTCCAACTGTACAAAATATTTTACACATATAATGTGTAAAACATTTTGCGTTGAAATTTTACTAAGCAATATGTAAAATTCTCTAGTCAATGTATAGAATTGTCCAGTACTTTAAAATATGGCACATTTATTTGCATACTGTTTGAAATGTCAAATGTTAAAAAATAGAATATTGCATAGTTATAGTGGGCGATTTTCGTTTTTGAGCATCCTGTTTTTCATATTTTGTACTGAAGTCTTAAATTCGCTATAACTCCTTCAGTTTCAACAATTTGAAGAAACGTTGTAGAGATGTATTTATGATTTTTTATGGGCTTCAATTTTACAATATGAAGTGCCCTTGGCATCTTAGGGTGGTAGAAACTGAGATAATGAGTACAACTAGTGAAAAAAAAACATTTAAGATATATTACTTCTATGAATGAAATATAGCCCACCTCGAGACATTTAAGTACAACGATATACTATACTTGATGATCGGACGTCAAATGGCAGAGCAAAAGGAAAAAATCATTTAGCTACTTATTCTAAACGCTAAACTTTTTCTGTTACCTATTGATCTCTATGCCAAGGGAGTGGCTTATAATACTATACTTAGGCTTAAGGAATCGGGGGGCCTTAAGCTAAGGCTTTACGGACACAGTAACGTAGGTAATATTGAGAGTATTACTACTGACTACATGATTCCCAAGCTTTCTATGGAGAAAAAATTCTTGGTCACATTTCCGTCTAGAGAATTCTGGAACACACGAGGTGAAGATCCAACCGAAGTAATAAACGTATACACAGATGGCTCTAAACCAGATAATGGAGTTGGAGCAGGTTTCTATGTCTCCAACTCACACGAAGAATACTCATTTAAATTGCCAGATGAGTGCAGCATTTTCCAAGCGGAAATTTTCGCGATTAACAAAGCGGTCGATTACCTTAAAGAAAGTGTAAGCGAGAAGGAAATTGCTCTATACGTCGATAGTCAAGCTGCTTTAAAAGCTTTAACTTCCCTTAGTGAAAACAACCAGGTGGGTGCCGTCGCATTGAGAAATTTTAGGAAATGAAAAGGCAGATCTATCAGCAAAAACGGGAGCTCTTTTTGAAGATCAACACATTAAAATGCCAGCACCGCTTCAACATTTCTTCTCTTTAAAGAACGGTCAAATGTTCTCAGTAGCGAATAGACGCTGGGGACAATCCCCCACTAGCGCTATAACAAAGTATTTTTGGCCTTGTTTTCACAAAGCAGATTATTCCAAATATTTACTATCTCTGACGAGGAGTGAGTGTAGCCTGCTGACTAGAGTTGTGACTGGTCATTGTCTAATTGGTCATCATGCCTTTAGACTGGGCACAGTCTCCAACAACTGGTGCAGAAACTGTCACGAGCCTGAGGAAGAGGAAACAATTGAACACCTTTTATGTCTTTGTCCAGCTCTTGCAAGAACTAGACTGAAATGCTTTGGTCGGCCATTTTTTAATTCCTTAAAAGAACTCACTAAAATTCACCTAAGTGACATTAGAAGATTCGCTGTGCTTACAGGATCCTTCAGTTTGGACAAACACCATATTGAAAGGACCAGAGTTTATGAATAGACGTTAATAAGAGAGTTTGTGATATCACTATGGACCCTTGCGGTCTATGTGTGGCAATATTTCCGCCACCCTAACCTAACCTACTTATTTGGAGGTCGAAAAAAATGTTTTTTTCCCTTAAAAATCAAACCGATAAGCTTTCAAAATGAGGGGCTTACAGCGAACTTTTTTTTTTTGTATGGAGATCGATACTATCTAGTGTATACTCTTGACATGTTTTTTGTGTCTCTCTGTAATATTTGATTCCTGAGATAGCATTGATAGCATCCAACTATGTGTCTTGATATAGGGTCATTTCATCTCAAATCGTCCAGGCAGTATTTTTTTTTTGCATATTATTTATTTAATAGTTTCTACATTGAAATCAATGAGACACGTATTTTTTCCATTTGCTTGTTTTTGAGTTCTTTCGTCGTGGGGAATTTTTTAAAATTCGTCTACAAACTCGATTTTGCGCTATTGTCGTATGTCAATTTTCACGCAAAATGTGATAACTTTGCGAAAAAACGTCCGATCTTTGTAGCTAAGAGGTTCCTCTAAAAGAAAAAAATATGATACAGGGTATATTTCAAAAAATAATTTTTATATCGTCATTTGAAAAAAAATATCAAAAAATTTTTGACTTGAAAAATTTCCAATTGCATCAGTTTTTTTTTTTCTTCATATAAACAATATTATGTAACAGCCTCTATTAGCCCAAATTCGTTGTTTGGGAATTATGATTTTTTGAAAAAACAGTCCCAATTATTTAGTAATTTTGGGCTTCATTCATGATATTTGTTATCATTTCGTCAAAAGTAGCTCAATCGTTATGATATTTTGTCTGTCAACAGTCAAAGGTCCGTTCTAGAAGAAAGAATCATGAAGTGTAGTACATTTTTGGATATTTTTTTTATAACCGTCTTTAAAAAAAATCAAATGACTTTTAGCCCAAAAATTTTAGCATTGCTACGATTTGTCCATTCTTTATTACTGTTTTTGTATATCAATTTGTAAGTAGACAATTTTCAAAAGCTTTATTCATACCTTAATTTTGTTTTTTATTCAATATTATTTTTCAAACTCCATGCAAGTAGGTACATTTATTCGAGTAATTTGATAATTGCTGCAACATTGTTCCACTGGGTCTTCTTGGTCTTTCTGAACTTTTGTACGTCACGAGCTTCAAGTAATTTGACAGCCACATTTGGAGTATGCTTCTGAAAATTGTCTACTTACAAATTGATATGCAAAAACAGTAATAAAGAATGGACAAATCGTAGCAATGCTAAAATTTTTGGGCTAAAAGTCATTTGATTTTTTTTCTATTTTAAAGACGGTTATACAAAATATATCCAAAAATGTTCTACACTTCATGATTCTTTCTTCTCGAACGGACCTTTGACTGTTGACAGACAAAATATCATAACGATTGAGCTACTTTTGACGAAATGATAACAAATATCATGAATGAAGCCCAAAATTACTAAATAATTGGGACTGTTTTTTCAAAAAATCATTATTCCCAAACAACGAATTTGGGCTAATAGAGTATGGCTATTTTAAAAAAAATATGAAGAAAAAAAAAAAACTGATGCAATTGGAAATTTTTCAAGTCAAAAATTTTTTGATTTTTTTTTTCAAATGACGATATAAAAATTATTTTTTGAAATATACCCTGTATCATATTTTTTTCTTTTAGAGGAACCTCTTAGCTACAAACATACTAAAAATTACGAAGATCGGACGTTTTTTCGCAAAGTTATCACATTTTCCGTGAAAATTGACATGCGACAATAGCGCAAAATCGAGTTTGTAGACGAATTTTAAAAAATTCCCCACGACGAAAGAACTCAAAATCAAGCAAAAGGAAAAAATACGTGTCTCATCGATTTCAATGTAGAAACTATTAAAAAAATAATATGTAAAAGAAAAAAAATACTGCCTGGACGATTTGAGATGAAATGACCCTATAATAATTTTCAAAGATCCGCAATTCTAGATCCATCATTCTAGATCCATCATTGTAGATTTACCATTTTCTTTTTGAAAAATTTGATTCTGAATTTGGAATCAACGAATAAGAAAACCACCATAGTCACAATTTTGTCGTAATATAATAACTTTTTGAGAAAATTGTACGCCATTTTAGATTTGCCATTGATCCGCCATTTTGTTTTAAAAAAATGGGTTCCAGACTTGAAATCAGCGACCCCAAAACAAAATATTTTATATATTCTTTTTATTAAAAATAAGCAGGAAAGACATGAGATATGGCTAGAATCGGATTCTAGACAACAGTGCGGTCTTTGCTTGAAATCTGTAACTAATGAAAAACTAGTAAGGGTGTAACCTTTGGCCTGACCAAAAAATAAATACCCTTCACTGGAGGTGCCATGCCCTCTTGTCCGAGTTCACCCAGTTTTTGCTCAGAGCTTGCATTTATAGTTTTTAATGTCTGAGTGAAATTTTTTGGGACTATCTCAAAAACCATTTTCAGTATAGTGTTTTGAAACTTTTGCTTATAAAGGAGGTGCCACGCCATCTTGTCCGAGTTCGTCTAGTTTTAGCTTAGAGCGTGCATTTATGTCCCTAGTATTTGAGTGAAATTTGGTTGGATTATCTCAAAAAATTCTTTCATAGCTTGCGCTTACAATTTGTAGTATTTATGTGTATTTTAGTTGCATTGTCGTGAAAACTACATCTAAAGTTGCATTTTGAATATATTTTTTGTATAGGCGGTAGGCGTGTCCGTTAACCGATTTTGCTCATTTTCATGCCATGAGCTAACTTTGAGGACGGAGACATTTTACCAAATTTCATTGAAATATCTTGCTCAGTTTTCCCAAAAAATATATTTCCACACAGCCACCCAGCCAGATGGACGGACATGGCTATATGGACTCAGGAGGTGACGCTGATCAAGAATGTATATACTTTTCTATATCTCGGAAGAACAAAGTGAATATACTCTGAGAGCAGAGTATAAATATGCCTCGGCATGCTCGACGACCACTTTAAATTGTCGAGATAACAACTTTTGTGGTAGGCTGAATTTACTGAATTTACATTTTAAATGAAAACACCCATAAAAGATTTTTTTTTTTAAATTTTTAATTTTAATTTGAGATTCACACAAATAAAACTAATTACTACAGAATACTTAGTAATTAGCAAACTATGGCTAATTAAGTATTTTGTTTGTATGATTCATTACTTGCTACCAGATGCAATTTATTTCATATTAAGGTTGTAATGTTTGAACAGCTGAAATAACTTGGCATTTTATTTTAGCTTACTGCCAACTTAATCCTTTTGTTGGGCATACCTTCACAACAGAGTTCACATTTGTTTAAAAAAAAAAAAAAAAAAAATAACAATGACTTTATTTAAAAAAAAACAAAAAAAAAAAACATGTTCACGCTTTATTCAAAATAAATTGGTATTTACTTAGCAACAACGGTAAAATTTTTTTTGAATTGAATTGAACAACTATTTTAACCTATTTTCCCTTAGGCTACTTTTACTTCTATTTATTTATTTAGCTATATAAAAGGTATCGCGATTTTAAGTTATTTGATAGATTTTTTAGGCTCTCACACTTCCTAAAAAGAAGAGGTCGACCTCGAAGTTTTGTCACTAAAGTATATTCGACAGGGTTTTAGAATCGGAAAATAGGAAAAAATAAATCAAAAAGACTCTTTCTTCTGAATTAACCGAGAATACTGCGTATGAATAGAATTAATTTCGGCTAAAATGGCTATTTGCAACTCTACTGTACTTTTTTATTCATTTTTTATTCTCTACACTCAGCAAACATATGTAAACAACAAAAAACAAAATCCAATTGGATAACGTGATTAGTTCCAAAAAAAATAATTAAAAAAAAAAAAAAAACAGCAAAACAGCATGTGTAACTCTTTGGACTTAATCAATCTCGAAATAGCGATTAAACATTGATTACTAACTTTACATTTTTGTTTAGTATTGTAATAGAAATTTTTATATGAAAAGTATTTCGTTTGGTTAAATAATATCAACAGAAAAGGGGTTAGTGCCCGAATAGCACCTTGTTTTTTGTTTTAAAGTATAATTGTCAAGTTTGATACAATTGCAACTATATGTGTATCTAATCTATGTTTTCTGAGAAATTGAGAAAAGCGCAAAATTTTTATTCAATTCTTCTAATTATTTCTATTTGGGGCTTTTGCAGATTTCCTATACTCAAAAAACGATTTCTTTAAGATAGGAACAATTCTTTGGGAGAACGAACCAAACTTCAGGTCGAAAATCGTCAAACGCGCTGAAACTTTAGAGCATGGTACTTTACTCGATTAGACTACAGACGTATTTTTTTATTTTTCCCGAAACAGGTTTTTTTGACCTGTGGGCAATATGACAAAAATGTTGCGTTTATCGTGTTTTTGAACTTAAAAAAAAGACGTGTTTAGCAAAATGCAAATAACTTTGGTTCTTATGAGCCAATTATAACAATTTCTTAGGATATGCACACTAGACTGCTTCATAATTTTTTTTTTTGCTTCCGATTTGCTTTCCAACAAGTTTTTTTGTTAAAATGATAGAAACTAAAAATACTGGTGCAAGGAGAGCCCATAATATTAATATTTACTGGTGGCGCATCGTATTTCTTTGTTTTAAGTGTGTGAAAAGTTTATAATAATTTTTTTCTTAATATGTCACTTCGATAGTTTTTTAGCTTTCAAAGTTAAAAATCGCTTTGAAAACTAAATATTTCGCTTTAAAACTAAACACAGTTTTTTCAAGTTTTAAGACGATTTTAAACTTTGAAAGCTAAAAAACTACCAAAGTGACATATTTACGAAAAAAATTATTATAAACTTTTTTATGAAAAATTTTGTGCTCTTTCTAATGGTAGCAGTCTCATTTGTCTACGTTTTCTCTTTCACGAGAAGAGTAGTAGAAGAGTACTCTTTCACACTTAAAACAAAGAAATACGATACACCACCAGTAAATATTAATATTATGGGCTCTCTTTGCACCAGAATTTTTAATTGCTATCCTTTTAAAAAAAAAACTTGTTGGAAAGCAAATCGAAAGCAAAAAATAAAATATGAAGCGATCCAATGCAACACTAAAAAATTATAGTTTACTTTTCTTACTTTTGATTCCCTTTAGTATTGATTTAAAACTTTTTTGGTATTAAATCTCGATTTTTTTCTAAAGAAGTTTGAAATTTATTCCAAAAAAGTATGAAATTTATTCCAAAACAGTTTTAAATTAATACTTTTTTGGCATTGTTATATATAAATACCTTTTGGTTTTAAAATAAAACAAAACTTTTGACTGTGCAGAAATTAAACAGGTTTTAAAGGCTGTAATGTCTGTTTCATTATCTTGTATGGCGAACGAAAAGTTTTGGAAATTCAGAAAAAAGTAAAAAAATTTGATCACATGTTTTTGATTTTTTTCAACCTTTTCAGGTTAGAATAATTCGAAGAAGAAATAGATATAGATAAAATTTAAACTGGGTTTTAAAGTAAAAAAATAGGGCTTCAATCTGCTTTATAAGGTTTTATGGCAAAGGATTTCCTTGTTCTATTATTTAACCTCAAATGTATCAAAATAAGAATAATACAATTAATAGTAACCTCAAAAATATCAATCTTTTAGTTAGGGTATCTGAAAAAACATACAAGATGTAGCAAATTTTGAGGCCGAATTCGAATTAAGAATAGAAATTTACATTGAAAATGACTTTTCTTGTTTGTTTTGTTTGCCAATTTTCTAAAAAAACTCAAAAACTCACTTTTTTTTTTTCAACAAAAAAAATTCAAAAAAATCCTTAAAAATACAATATCTTGTTAACGCGATTAGTTAGAATTTTCAAAAATATTATTTTTGAATTTACAAATAAGCGGAAAACTAGCTGCATACGTAGGCTGCTCAATATATTTCTGGCCTAGGCAACACTAAGTGTTGCCAGGTGCAATCTGACATTTCTGTTGGAAAGTTTCATATTTTTTAGCATAAACGTACTCAGAACGTTTAGACGTGCGACCATCATTTGTGTTGTTTACAGTGACTTGAAAAAATCAATTTGGCAAAAAATGGAATTAACTCGTCAACATTTTCGTGCGATCTTTTTTCACAACTTTCGACGTGGATTATCACGACAAGAGTGCATCGATGAACTTAAATCTTTGTATGGCGATGAAGCACCATCCTATAGCACTGTGAAAAACTGGTTTAATGAATTCAATTGTGGCCGACGCGCGCTCAAAGACGAATTCCGTGAAGGTCGTCCAAAAACGGCCGTTGTGCCATGGAACATTGATGCCGTGCGTGAACTGATAATGCAAGATCATGGAAGAAGCACTTCGAAGCAAATGGTCGCCTGTTTCTTCGGCAAAACTGGTCATGTGGCGACTGTTCCTCTTGAGCAACGTAGGACGGTCAATTCTGAATGGTACACCACAATTTGTTTGCCTGAAGTCTTCGGAGAAATTCGAAAAACGAACAAGAGAAGAAAAATCATTTTTCACCATGACAATGCGAGCTCTCACACATCGACTCAAACCAGCGCCTTTTTGACCGGCCAAAACGTCATGGGATGATGGGTCATCCGCCGTACAGCCCTGACTTGACACCCAATGACTTCTTTTTATTCCCGCACATCAAGAAAAAAATGCGTTGTCAATGATATTCGTCGCCAAAAGATGCTGTTGAAGCGTTCAAAAATCATGTTTTGGAGGTGTCTCAATCGGAGTGGAAAAAGTGCTTCGACAATTAGTTTGAGCGCCTGCAAAAGTGTATAAATCATTCTGGAGAATACTTTGAAAATCAATAAAACCATTTTTGATGATAAATAATCGCATTTTCATTATTAGGCCAGAAATATATCGAGCAGCCCACGTACTAGTTTTTTAGTACATTTTTTGTGAAAACTTTTTTTGATGCATAAACAATGTGAGGATCATTTGGATCGGGCCTGAAAATCGATTAGCTCGCCGACCGAATAAAAAAAAACTGTTTTGCGTATATTTGGACCCCAGTGTATAACCTGGAGTGGAAGGACATCGAGGTAAAACCAAGTTGAAACGACCCGTGGACAAGGATTTGGTACGAAAGAGACGAGAATATGTTGCGTGCTGCCTAAAAAACGGACACAAAAGGCTAAAAATTTGAACTTTTTCAGCCTTTAAAATAAAAAAAACTTCGTTGACGACTTTGATTCCAAAAACACTTTACTTAAGTGATAGCTATTTTTTTTAGGCACACTGTAATATAAACTGTATGAAATTTCACATATTCTGTGTAAAAAGGAAATGGTATATTTAGAGGATAAGGCAGGGCTTTCTGGAGTTTAAAACTATTGACGTTTATTTTTGGACACAAAAAGTTATTTTAAGCGTTCCCGTACTTTTTACAGTTTTTTCCTCCATAAAAGTGCGAAATTTCCGTGTTCTCTCGCGTTTGACGGTTTTGCAGGACTTAGTCCAAAAACTACGCGAACACTCTTAATATAAGTAAAGATTTTCCGTTGTAATTGATGTACATATAATAAAGTTAATACTTTGATAATTTTGAGATTTAGATAATTTTGACACTTTCAATGCTCTCCAAAAATAATTACCTATGAACGACGATGCTGGCTTCAAAAACAAACATTACCGAATATATCGCATTAAATAACATCGGCACACAAATGAGTAAAAAAATAATTAATTGAAATTTTCCAAATTGTCCGATACGGACAAGTATTGCGTCAAGCGTGAACTCATCATCATTGCTGCTTGGATTCGGATTTTCCACACCATTGGCTAAGTCCGTCGTCATTATTGCAGTTGTTAAATTGTTAGGCACTTTATTTTGAATGAGTGATTTGCTAAAACATCAAGATTTTCATATTAAACGTTAAATTATCATCGGTCACACACGGTAATAACGCGACAATGATCAAAATTAGCTGTTACATTCAAGATAATTTATTTTGTTTTTGTTTTGGATTTTTTTTGTTTTTTTTTTTTTTTTTTTAACGAATAAGTATATTCGTATTTATTTCATTTAAATAAATATTTTATTTTGGCGCTACCGTCTCGTACCGGGTCTGCTAAGCAACTGTTCGAATAAGCTTTTTCGAGTGAGCGTTTATCTGATCCCACTATATAGTAGGGTGGAAATAATCAAAACAGAGAGAAAGCAAAACAACTGTCAGGTGCTGAGAGCCTCAATCTGTGTATTGCTTCCGTGTTGATAACACTGCGCTGCAAAAATAAAATTTGCACAGTACTGCATAGTTTCTTTCATGAGTGATTTAGTACCAAAGATTCCGAAAATTAATTTTTTTTTTTAATCTTCATCTATTGTATTTTCGTGGTTTTTCGAAAAAATTTCATTTCAAGATTTTTTTTTTTTTTCTTTCGCAAAATATATGTGACTTGGACTATGAAAAAGGGGCTTACGTGTCAAAAAAAAAAAAAATTTCCAATTTTTGCCGATTCGCATAAATTAACCTTTAAAAGTTGTTTTCCAGTTGTTTTTTAAATTTTTTTTTTCGCACGTAAGCCCCTTTTTCATAGTCCAAGCCACATATTCATAAAATTTTAATTTTTCTCTAAAAAAAAGAATTAGACATTTTCCTTAAGCCAAAAAAACTAGTAAGAGTATGACCTTTGGTCTGGTCAAACATTAAATACCCTACACTGCTGCATTTTGAAAATTTTGCTTGTACGGGAGGTGCCACGACCTCTTGTCCGAATAAGCATAGCTTTTGCTCAGATCTTGTACTTACTGTTCTCAGCCCACAGAAGTTTAGCTGGATTATCTCAAAAAATGCTTTCAGTATAGATGCTTTTGCTTATAAAGAAGATGCCACGCCCTCTTGTCCGTGGTCGCCTAGCTTTTGCTCAGAGCTTTCCTTTACTGTTTTTACTGCCTGAGTGAAATTCAGTTGGAGTATCTCAAAAACTGTCTTCAGTATAGCACTTTGCTTATATGGGGTGCCATGTTCTCTTGTCCGAGTTCGCTCAAAGCTTAAATTTATAGTTTTTTGTGCCTGAGTGAAATTTTGTTGGTTTATCTCAAAAAACGTTTTCAGTGCAGCATTTTGAAGCTTTTGCTTGTATGAAAGGTGCCACGCCCTCTTGTCTGATTTCGTCTAGTTTTTGCCCAGAGCTTGCACTTACTGTCCTTAATATTTATATGTATTTTGGTTGCATTGTCGTGAAAAATTTCGTTCTTTTTTAAAATATCCTTCAAGCATAAAAATTTACTGAGATGAGTAATTTTTAAGTGAGAGTCGTTTTTTTCGTTTTCTATAACGAGCAAGTACTACATAAAAATATATAATCTAAATACGCAAACAATATCGGTTCAGTCCATGTTTTTATGTCTAAGTCTCATATATTTGCTTAATTTTTTTTTTGTCGGAAAGCTTGTGAGGAGGGACAGTGTATAGAATTATCCTTTTTCTAAGTGGGAAATGCCACGCCCCAAAATAGAAATCACGCTTTCACGGCTAAACTGCATCGATTTTTATGAAATTTGGTATGGATATATGGTTAACACTAAGGAACGATAATATGACCTTCATGTTTTTAAGTCGACTTTGCCACGCCCCTTATAAGAAAATGAAAAGCCATGGTTACTGATGAGAATTGGTTTGTTTAAACCAACAGTTAGGTGGTCTTGTTAAAGTCATTTTCAAACTATAGCGTTTATCAATGAAGGGGCTAGTGTGGACAACTGAAATGGGGCTAGTGTGGACATGTCCGCAGCATTTGAATTGACTCCAGAAATCGTCGTTAATAAAAAGAAGAACGACAAATTCACGTATCTCGATTTACCGGATACCAGCGAAATTTACCGAAATGAAATAGTGGCAAAGCTGCCACAACCACAACAACTCGATCAGCAAGTTATATGAAGTTTGAAACAACATGGACAAAAAGTATTTTATATTGGCCAAATTGTCACGATCCACGGTTCTCAAGATTTCGACATTACGTTTCTAAAAAGAAAGAATGATAGATTACGTATCCCGATATACCGGATACCAGCCAAATTCACCGAAATGAAATAGTGGCAAAGCTGCCACAAGCACAACAACTGTCGGGAACATCTCGATCAGCAAGTTATATGAAGTTTGATATTAATTTCTCCAATTACAACATGGGATAGCAGTTAATTTTTTATTTGTATTATTATTTGTATAACATCATTGTTTTCTTGAATAAACATGTATCTGAACTCTTTCTTTACGTTTTTGTATGAATTATCAAGCTTCTTATGGTGTCCACATTAGCCCCCATTTAAATCAATGGCTGTCCACACTAGCCCCGTATAAGGGGCTACACTAGCCCCCCCTCCCCTAATGCAAAAATAATGTCTTTATCTTTACACCTTCAGAAATGTATTTTCATTATTTCAATACTTAAATACTTAAAATGAATTTTTTTAATTTTTACCAAATGGAAAAATTACAATAATTTCCAAAAACTTTTTTGTTTTTAAATTTTACTAAATATTTTTTTAAAAGCATTTTTTTCTTATTGTTTTAAAAATTTTGAATTTGAGGAGTGTTTGGATAAAAAGTCAAAATCTTCACCTTAAAAAAACTTTTTAATTTTTTCGATCGGTCTAGAAACAAAAACGTAAAGGTTGTTCTGTTCTTTAGAGATTTAGGGCCAGTTTTTCGTTGCAAGTTTAACTCATTTTCTGGTTTAAAGTAAGTTTAAACTCAGTAAAGAGTTTTTCAGTGATTGTTAAACGTAGTTTAAACTAATTTTAACTGAACGACATTGGCCTTTTAAAGTTCGTTTAACCTGCTACATGATTTTGACTGATGCTGTCACATAAATACAAAATAAATAAATTTAAAAAATTGCTGTCATAAATAAAAAGCAAATAAATTTAAAAAATCGAAAATGAAAAACGTGCTGACAAATCGAATTAGCTCAGAAAGCGCTTGTGAAAACTAAAGAAGCAAGCAATTAAGCATGTATAGAAAAATTCACTCGTATTACGGGTAACAACATGACCTACGGGTGTACTTTATGTGGAGGCTCCATGTGAAACCGAGGCGTAGTGTGCAGCTTTAATAAAGGCCGGAAAGGTGATTGCCACAGCAACAGATGATATGGATGCATTAATTTTTGGGTCTAGTACGCTTTTATGTAATTTGAGGCACGCCAAAGCTTCACAAGAGGTAAAATGAATGCAATTACAATGGCTAGAGCCTGTGGCGGCTGTGGTCGTGGCAGAAATCAAAAGTGAAAGAAGACGAAAAACTTAAGTTAAAAAAGCATTCAAAATTTCCTCGTAAGTTCTTGGTTTGGCAAGCAAACTGCAGTTGTGGCAAGAGGAGCAATTCTTTTGTAACCACTGGAAAAGTAAACTCCGAATTCCATATTAAGGAATGCTTGGAAAATGGACTTTAGTCTTTCTTACGAAAGCATGAAATTTCCACTTTCTTTCGGTCAGACCTAGCATCTTGTCATTATAGTAAAATGGCCTTGGAGGGGTACTCAAGAAATAATAGCCGTATTCACGATCTTTTTGCATCGTAGCAAATGCAAATTTGCAAGAGTAAATAACTGTGAGCACACACTGTTGTAAATTGATATTGCAAACGTTTCAGAACAGCTGTTTTTTGTTTTGCTGTCAAATATTTTTTGAATTTAAAATTTATTTCATATCTTATTTTGATTTAAAAAAAATTTTGCTGAATAATTGTGCGTTATTTAGAAAAAAAAATCACAATTTTATTAATTACATACAATGTGCTTAATGCAAACATTACGTAGAAATCTTTGTTAATTAAACCAAAACGAAATAATTAAAATTAAATTGTATTTGTTTACATTTTAATTTCAATTTGAGACAAAAACGGTTGTCAAAAACATAAAAGTCATTAAGCAATTGTGCCAATCACAAATGAAAAAAATAAAATCAGTCACAATAGACTATTGGAAATCAATCGTGCAATAGGTTTTTGTGTTGCAAATTTGGTATTGCTTACAAGACTCTTGCTTTTGAAATTCAATAGAATTTGTTTTTGTAATTTGAAATAATTTTGCATTTGCTACGATGCAACAAGATCGTGAATACGGATAATGTGATTTTGGTGCCTCGTGAAGCAAATCCTCCAAACTGTCCAGATCTCTAGTCAATTGAAAGATTTTGGGCTTTGATAAAAAAAGAGATAAAGGCAACAAAAAAAGTTGCCAAGGATGCTAAAAATTTTCGAGAAAAGTTGTGTTCAGCAGCTAGAAAGTTATCAAATAATACCATAAAATCCTTAATGGAAGGAGTGCCAGAAAAGTTAGAAAAAAAATTGTAAAAAAAAAAATATTAAATTTCTAGATACGTTATAAAAATAATTATAAAATGGCGGTTCAAGAATGAGTCTAACTTTTAAAATCGGACTACTATTGGGTGTAAAACTTAAAAACCGGAATTTTTTTTAGCGAAATTTAATGCTTTATTGTGGAAAAATGTTACAATATATTTTATTCAAAGTATTGTCCATTGGAAGCTACAACATTTCCCCATCTTTCAGGCAATTTATGAATTCCATCCCAAAAAAATTGCGCCGGCTTGGCGGCCAAAAATGAATCTATCCAATTTTCGATATCTTGAACTTAAGTGAAGCGTATTCCTGATAGGGCATTCTGCATCGATCGGAACAAATGGTAGTCTGATGGTGCAAGGTCTGGGCTATAAGGCGGGTAAGGAAAAATTTGTATAGATTTCCCATCCGTTGTTTTCCAGGTAATTTTTGACTGGGGCAGCAATATGTGGCCGAGCGTTATCGTGGTGGAAAATGATTGACTCATGTCTGGTCGCATACGTTGGCCGCTCTGTCTGGATTTTCTGCTTCAATCGGATCAATTGTTGACGATAGAGTTGAGCATTAATGGTTTGGCCACCTGGCAACAGCTCATAATGGATCACACCTAGCTGGTCCTGACCAGGACGTTCTTTGTCTTCGACATCAAAATAACCCATTTTAAACCGTCGAAACCACTCACGACAGCTTGATTCAGCTGGAGCATAGTCCCCATAAACTTTTACAAGAATGCGATGACTTTCCGCAGCAGTTTTCTTTGCAAAAAATGACTCAACAGAACCTCCCGCAAATGCTGTCTTTTTCTCCAACTTTCGAAGTTATTCATCGTGAAAAATAATAATGATGCACACAAGATAAAATTGTTTTGTTGACTGATTTTGACAGCTGTCAAATGTACCTTCAAAATGACATATATATAAAGTTCAAGCTTTCACGATATTTGTTAGTACGGACATCCACCGTGAAATTCCGGTTTTTAAGTTGTATACCCAATAGTTCCAGAGATTTTTTGAAAGTTTGTATCGGACAATTTTATCGATCGCAGTCCTTAATATCTGTTACAATAAACATTTGTTTTATTATTACAATTTACATAACTTATACTGCGATTTCATTTGTCCTGAAGTAAATATGTTCTTCGTCGTTTGTTATTTTATCTATTTTTATTTTATCTTAAAATTGCTCTATCACTTCTGATTTTTGAGATATCCTAACCTGAAATTTTGGCATGTACGGTTTTTTCACCACTTTTGAAGTTATATAACAGGAGCAGGTAATTGTTTATCATAAAACTCGATAAAGTTTTTAAAAGTACTATTTTTTTTCTTCAAAACTCACTTTGATTTATATCGATATCTTTATTTTTCTCCGAAATATCCTAGTCTAAAAAAAGTTCCAAAAATGCACAAAATACGAAATTACCAACATTGGTTGATTTATACAAAAAGTTGCTAAAAATGATTATGATAAATTACAAGTGACAATGATTAATATTTACCAAAATTTTCTCCATTCTTAAACATCATAATCCTTTTTAAGAACTGTCCATATAAATCAACCAGTGTTGGCAATGGCGTATTTCGTGCATTTTTTGAACTTTTTTTAGGTAATGATATTTCAGAGGAAAATAAAGATATTGATATAAATTAAAATGAGTTTTAAAGAAAAATAATGAAACTTTTAAAAACCTTATCAAGTTTTAAGACAAACAATTACCTGGTCTAATTATATAACCTCAAAAGTTGTGAAAAAATCGTACATGTCAAAATTTCAGGTTAGAATATCTCAAAATCCAGAAGTGATAGAGTAAGAAGAAGACCAGATTCGGATTTAGCATCAAAAAATACATTAGAATTGACTATTTTTGTTTCTATATATTGATCATTATTTTTTTTGTACGCAAAAACTAAAGTTTTTAATAGAAACACAAAAAATTAAGTAAAAACGCAATATCTCGTAAACGATATTTTGTAGGGTTTTTCAGTTTACTGTTTTTTAATCTACAGACAAGCAGGTTACTTTCTGCATACTCTTTTTTTGTATTCGTTTTAGTAAACTTTTTTTTTGGTTTTAGTATAGAGCACAGTGTTAAAAAATGGGTTTTTTGGCCCTGGTTTGAAAAAGTGCCGTTCACTTTGAAAAAAGAGCTATATATGTTTGATCCTAGAGGCATTCCGCATGTTTCCCCAAAAAAACATTTTTGGTGCAAGCACTTTTTATTTAAAACACGCGGGGAGAGGTGTGATTCCGGTAGAAAATTTAGAAAATAGAATTCAAAGTTTGATGAAAAAATATAAGGTATTTCGCACCGGGCTGTATTCCCTCCACGCCATTGCTTGTACTTGGGATAATTCGCGCTGGTGGCCTTTTGAATTGATCAAATTAAAATTGTTGGAAAACGTGAACATTTTTTTTTTTTTTTTTTGCTGCGCAGTGTAACAATAACTGTTGTATTATTTAATCGTTTAATGACTTGATAAAGTTTATGGTCCCCACGTCCGATCGATATGAATGATTAAAAAAAAAAAACAAAAAAATGCTCATGAACGAGCCTTATAATTGTTTTTTCTATTAAAATTTTTTTTTGTTGGTTTTTTTTTTTTTCAGCCAAAACAATTTTAAATTTTTTTAATCTGCAGTACAACTGCAAACTTTTGTGTGAAGATTATCATAAAATATCACGTGTTTTATTGCGGCAGTATATTAATTAGAATTCTCATTTCTGATTTATCTCTGAAAAGGAAAAATATTGTTAAAGGGACATCTTTTGCGATAAGTAGTACGACCAAAGTTTTGATGAAAGCGACTCAAACTTTCACTGGAAAAATAATGTTAAAAAAGAATTTTTAAAGTTAAACTTCTTTAAAGCGTTTTTTTTTTTTGCTATATCTGAGACAGGAATTTAATAAAACATAGTATTATGTAGAACCCAGGTCTCATGTATCTATTTCAAAGTAAAGAATTTTTATACCATATTACGATGTTCTCTCTGACTTTTGCGATATTTTTGGACTTTCAGCCCAGTTCTCGGTGTTATTATGAGCTGTGATTGATACATTTTGAATTCTTCGATGTTTTAGATAGTATTCGGTAACATTGATTTTGAGTACTTATTTGGCTCATTTGACCTTTTTCGAGATTTTTAATACTATTCGATAAGGTTTTTGGATCTTTTTTTCTTACAGAATTCATTTAATCCTTTTTCGACATTTTCAGAGTTTTTCAAGTTTTTTAATGTGTTTCGAAACGTTTCTCTTTTTACCGGCTTTTTATAAATGTTCTTGATTATTACATTGCATCCAAAAATATATTATTTAAAGATATTTGAGTTTAATTTGCTTTTCGATACTTTCCAATCAGAATCGCAGGATAATATATAAATTAAAAAATCAAGTACAATTGTACTTTTTCGCTAATAAGTACTTACTTATCTCTGGCACACAAACCATTTCAATACAAAACTAACCATCTAACTAACACACATTTTTTCCTTTTTTCTAATTCATCGGCAATGAACATATGTGAATATTATAAGAACATTCTGCATACTTACCCTTCTGTCTCTTCGAATTCCGATGATAGGTAGCATTTATAATGTCACTGGAATGCAAAATTAAAAAAAAAAAAGAATTGTAGTCACATTTCTTATTTTATTCAGTGGTATTTTCCGTATGAATCCATGTTAAGATATGCAAAGAGACGCAAGAGTACGAAGAATGCTCTTGTGATATTTATGATCATAGCAGCAGTTTTTATACCCTACACCCAGGGTATATTCACTTTGTCCTTCCGTTTGTAATGTAGAGAAGGAAGCGTGGCAGATATGGAAAAGAATATATATTCTTGAGTCGATCAGTCTGTCTTGCTGGCTGGCTGGCAGTGGTTGTCAATGGAAATATTTTCCTCGGGAAAACTAAGCAAGATAATTCGATTAAATGGTACAAAGACTCCGCCGCCAAAGTGAGCTGGGGGTTGATTCAGACAAGAGGGCGTGGCATCTCTCACATACTCAAAGTTTTCAAAATGCTGTAGTACAACCCTTATTTGAGGCAATGTAATCAAATTTTACACAGATATTGGGAATAAGGACTGCCCCAGAAAAATTTGTCCCTTTGTTTTTAATTAACAAAAAAATACGTAATGAATTTTTTTTAAATTTTGTTTTTTTATTTATTAGTGAGTAGTATAACAAACATAAATAACCTTACACTATTAACAAATATTTATTTTATATAAAAATATTTTACTTTTTTCTTAAGACCCTTCATTAAGTATTGTACAGTTGTTTCGTCGACAGTACCGTACGACCTTCGTCACTTATTTTTGAAATCTTTTAAATTTTTTGCAGTGCTTTTACTCTTCTGAAGATCTGATTTCATTAGAGCCCAATATCTCTCAATAGGTCGAAGCTGTGGGCAGTTAGGTGGATTCCCATTTTTGGGAACAAAATTTACATTATTGCTTTTGTACCATTTTATGGTGGCTCTAGAATAGTGAGAGGTTGCTAAATCAGGCCAGAACATTACAGTACCTCCGTGCTTTCGAATAAATGGCAAAAAACGTTTTTCAGAGCATTCAGCAATATAAATTTTTGAGTTAATTGTGCCCAGTGTTACAAAAAAAAATGCTCCTCAGACCGCAGGTGCATATGGCCTGCCAAACCATATACTGCTTGAGAAATTTTTTACTTTTCTTTTCTTTAAATTTGCTCTGTATCTGCCCCTCCTCCGAACAGGTGTAAAATTCGTGTCTTGTTACCTGTTTAAAATCTGCCTTAACGTATGTTTCATCGTCCATTATGCAGCAGACAAATTGAGTCAGGTAACCGACATATAACTTTCGAGCTCGCTTTTGAGCCTCTAACTGCTCTTCATCGGAATGGTTTGGTACTTTTTGAACTCTGTAGGTTCTTAGCTTAAGTTTTTTCTTTAGTCTGTTTATAGAAAATTTTGAGGTTCCTGCTCTGGCAGCCATATCTCGTTCTGAAGTGTTGGGATTCTGATTAAAAAGGCGCTTCAGTTTTTCACCAATTGTGGGTCTATACTGGCTTTTCTACCTAAACTCTTTTTCCGTGCAATAAGTTGACCCTTTCTATAATTCGAAATAACCCTTTGGACAGTGATTTTTGAAGCACCTGTTTTTTTAGCTATGACTGAATATTTTAATTCTCGTTTTTGCATGCAAGTGTACAAAATGAGTTTGCTCTTTTTTTCTTGATTGCTAGATATCTTTATCGTCTGAAGTTTGTTTGCCAAGTGTTATATATTTTTTTAATCGTCATGTTATATAGAAAATATGGCACCCATATTTCGACCTGCACGATCATCAGGAAAATCATAATCTTAAGGAATAAAAGGGTCAAATTTTTCTGGGGCAGTCCTTAGTTAGAAGAACAAAAATTAAGCGAACTATGAAAAGAGGCCGTGGCACTGCCAATACAAGCAAATTTAACATTTTTTTTATGTTATTATTATTATTATTTATTTAGTATAATATTAGCATATAAGAAGTACAATTTTCTTTTAAATGCAATAAAATTATTAAAAAATCAAACATAAGATGTATTTTTTGATGCTAAATCCGATTCCGATTATAGAAATGCTACACCACGTCTGAATTTTAAGATATCTTTATCTAAAAGCTTAAAGGACACCGATTTTTTTTCCTATTTTTGAAATAATATAACAAGACAGAGTAGTTCTAAGCCGTAAAACCGGTTATGTCTTCTTATAGGCCTAGCTTTTTTCTTCAAAACCCAATCTGTACCATTTTGATATTTTATTTTTTCTCAGAGATATCGTCACTCTTGAGCCAGATTCACGAATGTGAAAATTTTTGAATTTGAGAAATTGCTATTTAAAATTTTTTTATGTATGAAAATTATATGTAGAGTAGAACGGGGCAATGTCGTGCACTCAACTTTGACATGCTCGTAAATCCGTACATCTCAAGCGAATGCGACGAGTAAGCATCCGATCGAAAGATAATTTCGTTGGTTACATCCATGTGTAACAACATTTGTGTAGCGAGAAATTGTGTTTGTGTAAGTGAAGAAAAAAAAAATGTCCACGACATTACCCCCCTCAAAATTTGTGGGGTAATGTCGTGCATTGTTTTCCGAGTATAGTAAAGGTACCAAAATGTGTGAGAAATGATAGGTAGTGGTTCTATTAGAGGAGATCTAGCATAATCATGTTTTTATTCATTATTGTACAAGTGTGAAGTACATAATATGTTGTGTAGAGTAGAACGGGGCAATGACATGCTCGTAAATCCGTACATCTCAAGCGAATGCAACGAATAAGCATCCGATCGAAAGATAATTTCATTGGTTACATCCATGTGTAACAACATTTATGTAGCGAGGAATTGTGTTTGTGTAAGTGAATGTGCACGACATTACCCCAATGGTCGTTTTAAAGGTCAACTTCGATAACTCGGTGAAGCCCAAAATTTTTTTCGAAAACCAAATACTTCTTTTCTTTGGCAGGATATTTCTTTTCAGAAAACACTTACCTGGTATATTTTCCCGCAAGGAAAATTATTTTTCTGACCCGATGAAAAAACACTTTTATCGTCCCGAAAGCGTGCGTTTTGAAAAAAAAAGGTTACTCTGTAGAGACGAACTGGTGAAAATTGCTAGTATTATATGCATAAGCTCAGTAGGTCAGCAGGTCCCTACCTTACGAACAGTTGGTAAATCATTCAATGCTTTGGGCTAAAACAGCCAGTGCACGACATTACCCCCTGCACGACATTACCCCGTTCTACTCTAAATCTCGCTTTTTCGTGTAATAAACTTTGCATTTGCTGCTAAACCACTTCAGATATAGCTTTCATACTTCTGGCATAACGCATTAGTGCAAAACTGAAAAATTTGCACTTTCGTGAATCTGGCCTAAGAGTGACGATATGTTAACCTAAAAAGTTAAAAAAATGCAACAACACGATTTTTGGCTATTTTCGACGTTACGTATATAGGTATACAGGCGCACGAAGTTTTTCTACGACTTTCTAATAGCTGACTCATTTGGTACTTTTTATTGGCTTCAAAATGCGCTATCGAATGGTATTCTACAGTTTTTCTTTGCAAAGTTATGATAATTTTAAAAATTCACCATGAAATTTAATTACAAAAAATGGATGGGGTGATGTCAATTATTGTATAGCAATTTGCAGCTCCAGAACATTTTATCGTTAGCGCAGAATAATGCGAGAAATTTCATATTAAACCAGAAAGAATTTTTCCCGTTTTCTTCTCTCTTCTAATACTATCTTCTACATATGCGCTACAGTCTAACTTTAGCCATTGTTCGCCTTCGACACATTTTTAAATCGATTAAATTTGGATTATATCAGTAAATTTAACCCTTTAACGACTAAAGGCAAATATGTTTCCCAGAACCCCATTTGCTTGAATGAAAATTTTATAAGCCCCCATTACTTCGATTTTGTCGCATTTTTATTTTGAAATTCTTTCGCGTACTTAGACCTGGTCGTTAAAGGGTTAAAATAATAAAATACCGAATCAGGACCATCTTCAAAGTAACATATGCACGGAGAAAAAAAATAGTACGTACTTTTTTATTTCTAATAATTTCAAGTCAAATAGTGACAACTCCCCACTGAAGTAAATTTCCCCTTGCAGAATTCAGAATTTTCGAATGACCTTTCAGTCCAGCAATTTTTTTGAAAAAATTTAAGTTATATTAACCTTACTGTAAAGTTCAAACAAAAAAAAAAAAAATAAAAATTACCTAAATTTGGCGCGATCGCTTGCGATGACTTCTCCGATTCTTGTATTTCCTTTTCCAGTGACCTTTTCCAGTTGGTTTTCGATCTATCACGTCCTCTACTGCCTTGTGGATTCTACTCAAGAGCCTGGCTACTGACTTCGCTGTGTGGTTTCCGGAGAGTATGATCAATCTCTACTTGCGCAATTTGACCTCGTTTGCTATAGCCCTCTGATTGCATTTTTGATATAGTGCGAGGCCACCAAACCTTTAGTATACGCCTTAAGCATTTGTTGACGAATACTTACAGCTTATTCACTAGTTCAGTTACAAGCCACGTTTCGCACCCATATAACAAAACCGATTTCACATTCGAATCAAAAATGCGTACTTTCGCTTTGGTGGATATAACGGAAGAAGACCATATATTGTTCAATTGAGCAAACGCGCCTTTCGCTTTTGCTATTCTTGAGTTTATATCCTATTTTACTCCACCATCCATGGAGATAATGCTGCGTAAATACGTGAAGCTATCGATGTTTTCGATGTCATCACTGCCAGCTCTAAACGTGATGTCATTCCTGTTTGCGTTCAGCTTCATGGTTTTAGCCTCATATACGTTGATTTTTAGACCAGCCTTTTGTGATTCCAAGACAAGGTCTACAATTTTATTTTGCATTTCTGAGTGTTTGAATGATAAGAGGCAAATGTCGTCAGCGTAGTCGAGATCTTCTAGATGTTCGGTAAAGTTCCATCGGATACCTTTTTGGCTTTATTAAGAGCTTTATCTAGGATATTGTCAATAACGATAGGGAAGAGAGATGGTGATAGAATACCAACAATAAAAACTTTTGACTACTACGCCAGTGTAGAATAGGCTATATTGCTTTGTATAGGTTGTCAGTGTGGTTGCTACACTGTTAAGATATTAGCAATAAAACAAATTCTTGCACCCTTTTGAGTCTCTACATAGTATAACTCCAATCAAGGTACTCTTATGTAAAACAATCAAGGCATTTAGATTTTCAAAAGGGATAACAAAAGTAGCCTAACAACATTTGTGTAAAAAACTAATAAAAATTAATTAAGTCATAAATAGTAAAAACTTGTTCCATCGTTTAAGAAATGGATAAAAAATGAGTTTGATAAATCACTTGCAAAAATTTAAGTTTTTTGTAATCTAAAAAAAAATTGGGTTAAATCACTTAATAAATTACATCACAAAATTTTGAATAATTAATTCGTGGAACATAACAAAATAAAGAAATAGAGTGTTATCTTTGGCCTTGCCAAAAATGATATCCACTACACTGTATACAAAAAAAAAAAAAAAACTTAAAAACATTCCTAATAAAACTGTGTAAAATTTCATCAAACAGTGTTACAAAAAGCCACACAACACTGCAGAAAAATTTTACTTAGCGATGAGTATAATTCTCTCAGTAAAATATAAAATTGTTTTGAGCAATTTGCGAAATTTTACTCATACACATCGAAGATTGAGATCCGGTTTCACAATTATAAGTTAACTAATGACAAGCGTTAAACCAACAAAATTTTATTTTCAGCCATTTGTGAACCATTAGTTAAGCTGAAGAAATAGAATCCATGTACATAAGTTTTGAGAATATTCTAAAAATGTTTTCAGATGTAGAAAATTTGAGTCTGATTTGAAAAGCGACACAGATATTGTCGAAATATATGTCTGTATGTTTGTATACCTGTATGTTTCTCATAGACTCCCCAAACGGCTGACCCGATCAGCGTGAAAATTTATATACATAAGTTTTTGGGTACGGCGCGTGGTTCTGTCATTCGTTTTTTCGGTTTTTTTTTTCATTCAATGGTATCCCCCTAGGTTGACGGAAGCAAAACTTAAAAATTTTTTTTTCCTTTTTTCGTGTTTTCTACGCGTTTCACGACTTTTTACGACATTTTAGTAGAAAAAAGTTTTTTCACCCGGGGTCCCCCAACTTGGATGTCGGAAGCAAACATTTAATAATTTTATTTTATTTAATTTTTCGTGTTTTCTACGGGTTTTATTACTTTTTATGACATTTTAGTGAGAAAACACTTTTTCACCCAAGGATCCTGGGTGTCTGAAGTTTTTTTTTTTTTTTCCAAAAAAAAAAATGATTTATCATGTCTCCAAACTGAGCACTTAGAACAGCTCTGTGAATTTTTATAAAAATCCGAGAACCCAACTACAAATTTCGAAAAAAATGAGCCGAAAAGCGTCACATGTAAAATGCATCTGAATCGGCACAAATAATATCTTTTGGAAAAATCAAGGGTAACGCAACGTACACCCGGTACCGGGAAATCCTGGTGATTTGTGAGATTTTCAATTTAAAATTTGTATGGTGGAAAAAATGTCCCATGCGACATGTGTCGTGCGACATCATATGAAACATCAATGCACAACATTCTGAAATTAGTCACATTGAAATATTGGCTCAGGTTGCCCTGAAATCGGCGTTTGAATTGTTGGCCTTTCGTTTTTATACCCTACACCAAGGGTATATTCACTTTGTCCTTCCGTTTGTAACGCAGAGAAGGAGGCGTGGCAGATATAGAAAAGTTTATATATTCTTGATCAGCGTCACCTCCTGAGTCGATATAGCTATGTCCGTCTGTCTGGCTGGCTGGCTGGCTGTGTGTGGAAATACACTTTTTGGGAAAACTAAGCAAGATAATTCAATGAAATTTGGTGCACAGCCTTCCGCGTCAAAGTTAGCTCGGGGGATTGAAAATGAGCGAAATCGGTTAACGGACACGCCTACCGCCCATACAAAAAATATATTCAAAATGCAATTTTTTGAGTTTTTTTCACGATAATGCAACCAAAATACACATAAATACTACGAATTGTAAGCGAAAGCTCTGAACAAAAACCAGGAGAATTTAGACAAGAGGGCGTGGCACCTCCCATATAAGCAAAAACTTCAAAACGCTATACTGAAAGCATTTTTTGAGATAATCTAAACAAATTTCACTCAAATGCTAAGAACTATAAGTTCAAACTCTGAGAAAAAACTGGGTGAATTTGGACAAAAGGGCGTGGCACCTCCCATATAAGCAAAACTTTCAAAACACTGCTGTTTAGGGTATTTAATGTTTGGCCAGGCCAAAGGTAACACCCTTACTAGTTTACCTTGAAAACGAAAAATTGCACAAAATCAATCCTAGCAACAATTGTAGGGCTTATTAAGAGCTATAAGTTAAGCCTATTGGCAAAATAAAGCTCTGTTTTATTTAAACTTTTTTCTTTTTACTTTAAATGTGTTCGACGATCACGTGCAACACAATGGTGATGTCAAATTTTGCTGAAATATAAAAGTTATGTAAAGATTTCAATCATGAGAGCTATTAATTTTCCGCTTAAAATTCTATTTAAATACTTAGTAATAAATTTGTATCCATGACTAAATATTTTCAAACAGGTTTATTATTGAAATGTATTTCTTTAAGTACCTGCAATGATAACACCTGCTTTTAATAAAAAACCCCAAGGTTTCAAGGTTTATGAAATTGCAAAGAATAATTAATTCATGATCATTTTAATGTGCCAGAGTTACAACAGAATGATTATACGAGTATTTTGTTTTTGATACCCTACATGCAGATTGCACGCGCTTGGTCCATCTGTTTGTTACGTATGAAACGGAGAATTTTACACAGACACTAGAAACGGTTGAGGCAGTCTTCTCCTGAAGAGATTTTTAACATGAGGGCAAGTAAGCTTCGCATAAGTACTTGATATAGTTCAGGCATATTCTGGACTAAATCTACTATTACTGTAGGTGCTATTTAGACTTTCAAGTGCCGTTTTGTTGTTAATGCCTTGCAGGTTATTTAGTTCTGGACTAGACCACAGATAAGACCCTTACTAGTGAGTTTGTTTGTGAGATTTTTTTTCATTGTACTTTTTTTTTTTTTAACAATTTAAGTGATAAGTCTGTCTATACTCGTGTGGAAATTAAGCTGATAAAAAGTAAATTTTTTTTTTTGTAAATTTATAACACTTGAATTGCGCCCAATTTGTAAAAAAACTAGTTGTTTGATTTATTTTAGCTTTTCTTGCCTATTTAATCTATGACTATTTTTTTAGGCTTAATTTTTTTAACAATCAACTGAATACAATTTTATAATCATATAAGGCCCTTTATATATGTTAAGGTTTTGCAAATATTTATTTTAATTTGATAAATATACACAGGTGTTAAAGTTTTTTATAACATACAAAGGGAAATTTTTAACTCCGCGGAATATAAAAATACAAATTTATTTTACCTGTTCAATATATTCTTCTGCTATCCTAAAGCATTTTTCATTTAATTTTTCGAGTCCTTAGTCTTTGAATCGTCGACCACATAAGTCAACCCTGAATAAAATCTCAAATATGAAGTAAACCGAGTATCGCGCTATTATAAATTTTCTTACTAAGCAAAGAAAATCAGTTCAAACCATACTTAAAAAAATGTCATCCGTTTACGGTAACTATTATCCGAGTAGAACTGGTTTGCAAGCAAAGCAGACACTCACTTGAAGATGATCCGCAGCCAGGACGGCCAATCGAGGTAATTGGTCAAGAAGTCCAAAAATTACTAAAGAATATACAGCTCACAGAAATGGTTAGAGTATCAGATACCACAATTTTTAAAGTTTTTCACGATAAGCTTGGCATGACTACTTGAAGTCAGCACAAGATGAATGCCGAGAATGCTCACGTAGCCTAAAAAAAGAGCTTGAAGTATTCTAGCAATTTTTTGGACCTCTGTAGTAAAGACAGACATATAGTATTGGCTAAAACTGTTACTAAGGACGAAATTTGGGCTTATCATTATAAACCTGAGTCCAAACCGGATTCTATACAGTGACACAAAACACCACAACACCACCTAAGAAGTTTAAGGTGTCACTGTGGGCTAGGAAAGTCATGGCGACAGTCTTTTGGGACTCAGAAGCGATTCTGTTGATCGATTACAAAGATAAAAGTGCCTTAATAAATCTAAGGACTGCCCCGGAAAAATTTGTCCCTTTGTTTTTCATTAACAAAAAAATACGTAATTAATTTTTTTAAAATTTTTTTTTTTTATTTATTAGGGAGTATTTGTATTTTTTTGTATTTGTATTTATTGAATATATAAATTAGTACAATAAGAACTATGTTCTTTTATAGCACAAAGAGTTTTTTTTAAGAGTAATGTACTTAGATACTTGAAAAAATAAAATTATATAATATGTATGTATTTCTAAATATACTTATGTAAAAAAAATAAAAAAGGATGAAGAGAGCAAGAGAAGATATAAGAATAGAAAAGAAGAAAGGAAAAGAGAAAAATAGATATAAAGAAACAAAAGTAGAGAAATGGTTTCTTATTTAAATTATTGAGAAGAGTAATGGCTAAAAATGGATTGCCCAAATTTTCTTGATCCAGAAATGAACCTTAAATGACTAGGCAATGAATTCCAGAGTCTTATAGCATTGACGAAAAAAAGTTTAGAGGAAGCAAGATAAGTAAATCTAGGGATAATTAAGACTTTGCTCCTTACTGATTGACTAAATGTTAACTTTTCATACAAATACATTGGAGTTTTAGAAGAAACTAGTTTGTCCAGAAAAAGGCAGTTTCTATAGTTAATATAATTAATAATATCGCAATTCAAAATACCTTTTTTAAATTGCGATATGTGATCATACTTCCTCAACCCATATACATAGCGCGTGCAATGGTTAAAAGCGACTTCTAACTTAAGCTGTGAGCTAGAATCGAGTTTGCTGTAAATAACATCAGAATATGTTATAATAGGAACGATAAGTTGAATTACCAGCTTACGTCTTGTCGCCACAGGAGTGAAATTAGCACACAATTTAAGATTACGCAGTGTACTGTATATTCTTCTTACGATATTATTAATATGATGTGAACACGTCAGTTTAGAGTTAAGATGAAAGCCAAGACTAACAGCATGGTTTACCATTTTCAACTTATTTTGACCTATGAATAAGTCAGGAATGTCTTCTAAGCATAAATTATCACTACAAATCGGTAATATAAGTGATTTAGAGGCATTAAGCTGCAAGCAATTACTTTCAGCCCATTTGAAAATATTATCAAGATCCTTGTTCAATTTCCAGCTCAAGTCTTCTATTAAACCAATTCGACTAGACAGATAAATCTGCACGTCATCAGCATAAGCATGCATGGTCGCGTATTGACATACAGAAAATATATCATTTATAAATATTGAAAATAGTAGAGGACCAAGTATGGATCCTTGTGGAACTCCACTAATAACTGATTTGTACTGAGAAAAAACATTTTTCAATTTTACTCTCTGTGAACGATAAGACAGGTAACTAACCATGAGTTTCATAGCGTTTTTACAAAATCCGTACAGGTACTGCAATTTCTGACATAGAAGAAAGTGGTTAACTGTGTCAAAGGCTTTGGAGAAATCAAGCAGACCCAAAATAGTTACTAACCCTTTGTCAAAATCACACCTAATGTCATCGACTACCTTCAAAGTAGCAGTAGCACAACTGTGCCCAGTACGAAAACCAGATTGCATAGGCGACATAAAGTTTTTAAGTGTAAAATAATTTATTATTTGATCAGCCATAAGAGCTTCACATACTTTTGACAAAGATGATAGTAGACTAATGGGTCTAAAGTCTTTAGCAATAGTTGCAGTGGATTTCTTAGCAACGGGCACAACAACAGCAATTTTCCAAGAACTAGGGAAGGAAGATGTAGTAAACACGTGATTAATGATATGCGTTAAAGGACTAAGGACATGGGGCAGGATAAGTTTTACAAATTTAAGCGAAATGCAGTCCTCACCTATGGCGTTCGACTTAATTTTAGAAACGAATTTACATACATCATTTTCGCTAACACAAGTAAATTGAAAAGTCGGTTGAACAGCAGTACCGGAGAAGGAAATATTACCTGTTGTAGTCTGCGTTGAACTGGAGAGAAAGAAATCATTTAGATAATTTGGATCAACATTACACTCAGCAGATCGCGAGTCACCAATACAGAACTTTTTTAAGTTACTCCAAAGTTTTTTAGGGGGAAGTGAAGTATTTAGCTTGGCAGAGCAATAACTACTTTTTGACTGCCTTATAATTTGTACCGACAAATTTCTGGCCAATTTAAACCTTTCCCAGTTTTCAGCTGTTGGATTTCTTTTCCAACATTTATGCAACTTGTTTTTCTTTTTTATGGCATTTTGAACATTATGCGTATACCAAGGGCATGAAATATTTTTAATAGCTACCGTGCGTATGGGGACATGTTTAACATAAAGGTCGTTAATTGTATTAGTCAGTTTGTCTAACTTATCATCTACAGTTGCACTATACCAAACATCATTCCACGTAAGAAGATGAAGATCAAGGTAAAGAGCATGAAAATCAACTGATTTGAAATCGGGGTAAGAGAATGTATTTGGTGATGTACTATGGGTTAAGTTTAAATTTAAAGTGCAAAACAAGAGATCATGATCAGAAATAAAATAAAGTTGATCAAACAGAAGAACGGACGATATATCAGACACAATAAAGTAGTCCAAGAGACTAGGACTAGCATTAGAAGAAAAACGTGTGGGTACTGATTCATTCACAACAGACATTCCAACAGATGTAACGTATTCATAAAGTGACTTTGAAAAATTATCGTTACACAATAAATTGACATTAAAATCACCGCAGATTACAAAAAAATTATAGTCAATGGCAACATCAGACAGTGTAGAAAAGAAAGGATTTAGGCTAAAACTTTTGTTAGGATTATAAACACAAGACAAAAGAACTTTAGTTGAATAGTCCGAAATACACACGTTCAAAAATTCAACATTTGAGTCATTGGATTTACTAACAAGTTTAACATTTAAGCTATTTCGGCAGTATATGGCAACACCACCCCCTTTCTTCCCAATCCTGTCATTGCGAAAGAGTTTAAAACTATTTATATTATACACAGAATCACTGACAGCACTACAGAACCAAGTTTCGGACACACAGATCACATCAATCGAAGAATCTTCAAGAACAAATCTAAGATAGTCTAACTTTTCTAAATTCAGACTTCTTGCATTGAAGTACACAACTTTTAGACCAGATTGCTGCCCGCATAGAATATTTAATAAAGTTTTAGTGTTTCCGTCTTTGCTATTGCTATTATTGTTAAGACCACTCATCAAAGGTAAACAAAGGACAAGAAACATTAGGCAAACACAGCAAAAAATTAAGTTTAAAGAACCATTTCACTTTGTAAATAATTATAGAGAAAGAAAAAGATATAGAGTAGAACATAGTACAAAAATTTTTAAAAGGTATAGAGAGACAGACTAAAATAATATCAAATGAAAAAATATTAAAAGAAAAAATAATAAAAAAAATATTAACATTAATAATAATAATGGGATTAATAATAAAAGTAATTAGACATAAAATAAGCCAAATGTAGTTTTTAATCACTATGATTGCTCTCATTAAAATCCATCGCAACTAAATTATCAAGTTGAGTAGTATTTTCAATCTCATAAGTGTCTCCTTTTTCAAATTTATTAGCATAACAAACATAAATAACCTTACACTATTAACAAATATTTATTTTACATAAAAATATTTTACTTTTTTCTTAAGACCCTTCATTAAGTATTGTACAGTTGTTGGGAAATTTTGTAATTTTCTTCTCTTTAAATTTGCTCTGTATCTGCCCCTCCTCCGAACAGGTGTAAAATTCGTGTCTTGTTAGCTGTTTAAAATCTGCCTTAACGTATGTTTCATCGTCCATTATGGAGCAGTCAAATTAAGTCAGGTAACCGACATATAACTTTCGAGCTCGCTTTTGAGCCTCTAACTGCTTTTCTTCGGAACGATTTGGTACTTTTTGAACTCTGTAGGTTCTAAGCTTAAGTTTTTTCTTTAGTCTGTTTATAGAAAATTTTGAGGTTCCTGCTCTGGCAGCCATATCTCGTTCTGAAGTGTTGGGATTCTGATTAAAAAGGCGCTTCACTTTTTTCACTAATTGTGGGTCTATACTGGCTTTTCTACCTTAACTCTTTTTCCGCGTAATAAGTTGACCCTTTCTATAATTCGAAATAACCATTTGGGCAGTGATTTTTGAAGCACCTGTTTTTTTAGCTATGACTGAATATTTTAATTCTCGTTTTTGCACGCAAGTGTACAAAATGAGTTTGCTCTTTTTTTCTTGATTGCTAGATATCTTTATCGTCTGAAGTTTGTTTGCCAAGTGTTATATATTTTTTTAATCGTCATGTTATATAGAAAATATGGCACCCATATTTCGACCTGCACGATCATCAGGTAAATCATAATCTTAAGGAATAAAAGGGTCAAATTTTTCTGGGGCAGTCCTTAAATGCGGCTTCAGAAAGCCTTCAGAGAAAAAAGAAGTGGAAAATTGACTATAGGTGCTATCCTTCTGCATGGCTTAATAAACATGTTTTTAATAATAACTTTTTTTTTTTTTCATTAGAAAATGGATTGGGTACCTATCCATTAAGAAATATAGATTATATTCTTACAAAAAGCTTTGGCGTTTAAAAACTCTTTTTTTTCAGGTATAGATAATATTCGATTCCAAAAATCGGTATTTTTTACTATTTTCAATAATGAGGTCGGAAAAACGATTTTTTACTCAAAAGCAAGGGAACTCACGAAAAAAGTCTTTAAAGCAAAAAATGCTTGGAATCGTCCAAAGAAGACTTGTGCATTTTTTCCGGATTTTTTGAGCTATTTTATAATTTTTCAAAACTTGGTCAAAAAAATAAGAAAAATAAAAAATTCTGAAAAAATTAACACGTATTCTTTGGACATATCTAAGCATTTTTTGCCTAATACAGTTTTTTCGTAAGCGCCCTTGCTTTTGAGTGAAAAAAAAACTCGTTTTTCCGACCTCGTTATTGAAAATCTTAAAAAAATTTATTTTTGGAACCAAACAAAAAAAAAAAAAAAATTAAATTTTTAAACGCCAAATTTATTTTAAGAACATAACCTTTATTTCTTAAGCACTTTTGGGTATCCATTTTCTATTGAAGAAAAAAAGTTATGACCAAAAAACATGTTTATTTTAGCCAAAATGGGCCTTCAGCAGAATCAAAAGTGTTCCATTGGTTTTTTTGCTTCATACAAAATCTAACCGGTCTAATGTACATTTAGTATTACTGCCCAGCAAACATTTTCAATCGCATTTTATTCGCCTAGGTGACCAAATCAATTGTCCGCGACATCGCATTCTTATCTTCCGCGATGTTTTTGACGTGAGAAACTTTCCGGTAGTTTCGCATTTTCTAGAAGAATCCGCAAATGATCCCCAAGAAGGGTCCACAGACGACTGCCCAAGATGTTTTTTAAAGGGAAAAATACTTAAAAAAAAAAAAAAAATGAATAAAAATATAAAATGGCGTTATAAAAATAATTTTATAAGAAATTGCTAATTTTTGTCCAATAAGCTGTCAAAATTTATGTGCCGTTAAAAATGTACCGTGTAGTTTGACATTTCGTTTCAGGAAAAAATACCAGGCCTAAGAAATATTTCCTTCTAGAAAAAAATTATTAATTTTTTCGAAATTTCTCAGGAGCTGACGTCATGTCTTAGTCGGCCATCTTGTATCGTGTATAATTCGTCTGGAAGAGTTCTAAGTTATTCGTGAAGAAGTTAGATGTGAAACCATCCAGAAGAGTCTCAGGAGATTCTTTTTTATTCGCATGGAAGAGCTTTAAGCTTGGCTTATAATGATCTTCGAGAAGAGTGATAAACGAATCTTCTGTTAATCGCGCACTACTCGCCTGGAAGAGTTGTAAATTTATCGCAGAGATGTTTGATTTGCAATGACCTTCCAGAAGAGTGTTAAGAGAATCTTCTGTTACTCGCGGAAAATTTTTATCGTGGAAATCTCGCGTGGATGAGTTTTAAATGCATCCCAAAAATGTTGGAAGATTGTCCGCGATTGAAAATGTTTGCTGGGCATGATGTGAAGAAAGTGGCGATACGGCGGCATGTGCATTTAAAAATTCCGATGAAATTGAAATTAACAAAATGATTTGCAAGAAAAGCGCCACATAGATTAAGATGACTCAAGAAAATCTAAAAATAACTTTATGGTATCAACTAAATCACATCTAGAGCAAACACGTTTTGGCAACATTCACGTATAAACAGCATTACTACATACATAGATATCGGCGGTTGCGTTTAAAGCCTTCACTACACATGTGGGTGTAGAACGTTCGTTTTTTTTGGGGTAAGTTTATAATACACTCGCCTTTCTGGGGTTACGTTTATAAAGAATCCGCTAAGAAGCCATATGAACAGCAAGATAATGTTCATTCAGTCAAATTTAAATTTTTTTAGCTAGTTCCAACTAAAATATCGTTTATGCTGTAGCTCATGGTGGTTCCGAACCAACTTTAAATACAATGTTCTTACACTTAAAAACTTCTTTCAGATTCTGATTCTATAATGCTCATAGATAATAATAAACTAAAAATCAAAATTATCCTTAAATAGCTTCACAGGAACACTTTGAACATTTTTGCGCCATTAAGGCCCTGCAAATTTAAAATTTTGTTTTCCTATTATTGATGGAGGGGGGAGGGGGTATGTCTAATGTGTACCCCTGAGAAGTTATAGTATTAAATCTGTTTTTCTGACTTGTTTTGCAAAAAAATTTTATTGAGTCTCCCTAACGTTTTAGAGAAAATATTTTTATAGGAAGGTTTTAGCTAATTACAGGGTGGCTGATTCGAACTGTTACCAACTTCAGATAGACTTATCTGTCAGATGGAACATGACAGCTGTCTAAAAATTGGCATGATGTTAGTTCATTCTATTGTCAACAAGTAACCAAAAGCATTTGCGCGTCAATTTATTGAAAATAAAAAATTTTCGAAATGGAATTCAAACGTAATAGTGTGATTGCTCTTTATTTGGCTGGAAAATCGCAACCAGCAATTGTTCGTGAGCTGAAACATTTAAAAGTGAATAAAATGTTTGTGTATCGGACCATAACACGTTACAATGGTACCGGCAGCGTTGCCAAACGACATGGTGGTGGTCGGAAAATAACTGCAACATCACCAGAAATGGTTCGAAAGGTGAAGGCCAGAATTAAGCGAAATCCGAGACGCAGTGGCAGACAAATGGCTGCCGAGCTGAAAATATCGCGTGAACGAATGCAACACATATTGTCAAACAAGCTCGGACTAAAGGCCTTCAAGTTTCAAAAGGCGCATGATCTCACTCCTGCTCAAAAAAGTGAGGCTCGATAGAGCCAAGGAGTTGTTGCGCTTGCACGCCGCCGGAAATCTGTCACAAATTGTCTTCTCTGATGAGAAAAATTACTGTATCCAGCAATATGTAAACAAACAAAATGATCGGGTTTACTTGACAGAGAGGTCCTACGAAAATTTGAATGTTCGTTTGGCCACCAGGACGCAGGCACCACCGCATGTGATGGTTTGGGCTGCAGTGACTGCTGATGGGCGCTCACCACTCGTTTTTTTGGCCGCTGGCGTCAAAGTAAACGCCCAGGTGTATCGTGAATCAGTGTTGGAGGGTGCTTTACTACCGTGGGCACGCAAACATTTCGGTCGCAAGCCATGGACATTCCAACAAGACTCGGCACCGTCACACAAAGCTCGTGTGAATCAAGAATGGTTAAAAAAAAAACGTTCCTAGCTTCATTTCTGCTCAACAATGGCTCTTAAATTCGCCTGATGCGAATCCGCTGGATTTCTCAATCTGGGGTATGTTGGACAGGAAGGTCTTGACTAAAAAATACCAGAGCGTTGATGAGCTAAAAGTGGCCCTTCAACGAGAATGGCGCAAACTTCCACAAAATCAAATTCGTGCAGCATGCGACTCGTTCTTCGACCGTCTACGGGTCATAGTTAAGGCCAAAGGTGGCCATATCGAAAATCTCAAGTAGATTCTTAAAATTTGAACATTTCCCAACAATTATAGCGTTTGATCAATAAAATCTGTGCATGGAAACTTGGAAACTAAAAATATAGTCTTTTGAATTGGTAATACTTCGAATCAGCCACCCTGTATATGAGCTTTCTAAGAAAATATTTTTTTTTCGACCTTAATTTAAAAAAAACTTGTGTGACAAATGTGCTACCGAATTAAAGGAAATTTAACGAAGATTCCAAAAAATAATTATAAAAAGCTTTGTTAATGGACCTTTTTCACACTAAAATGGCAGCCAAAGTCAAAAATTAGGAAAAAAATGTATAATATTAACTTTAAAAGTCCAGAACTTTGCGAAATCCTTTTGAACTCTATTAATTAAATACGCTTTTAGAAAGCTTTTACAATTAGCTAAAACTTAGCTTAAAAAATTTTTTCTCTAAAACGTTAGGGTGACCCAACAATTTTTTTTTTTTTAAAACAAGTCAGAAAACTGTTTTAACCCTATAACTCCTCAGGGGTACATTTTAGACCCCCACAGTTGCAATTTTTTGTAAGTCTAGACCTACTCGATACACTCTGCAGAACAAATTTATATTGACAATTCTATTATATAAAAATGAAATGGTGTCCGTATGTAGCTTATGAACGCGGAAACTACAAGGCCGATTTACATAATTTTTTTTTTAAATTGTTTGTTATGGTCTGTAGAAGGTTCTTAAGGGGGTGGGATGCTACTGAGGGGAACGGGGGTTGCACCCCCCATACGAAAAAAATACAAAAAATGCTATATCTCTACAGTTATACAAGTTATGATTATGAAAGTTGATGAACTTATGCATAATGTACATATCTACCATTTACCATGCAAAACTTGGGGGATATTGGGTGTAGAATTGCATCCAATTTTCAAAAATACACAAAATGCTATATTTCTTCACATATCGCAGATATTGTTATAAAACTTGGTACATACATGAATATTCTATCTACCATTTACTATGAAAATCTTGGGCGGGGGGTGAGAAGAGGGAGTTGCACCCTTCATACAAAAAATATAGAAAATGCTATATCTCTGTACCTATGGGAGCTATGATTACAAAAGTTGATACATGGATCTTTAAAAACCTTGGTGATTGGAAGAGAGGGACGATGGAGATGGATGGGACTTCGTACGTATAGGCATCGGGAATGGGCGAACGAAGTCGCAACCAGGCCAGCTAGTATTTTATAAATTATTTAAACTGTTTGTAGAGGATACAGTTCCCCGTTATCAGAATTCACAGTTTATGAGTTATCACAATTTGAACATCAACATAATACTGTACACACTCATACCCAGCATGATTACGTGACAAAGTTTTGTCACTTTTTTAGTAAGGTCTCTTAAACTATAAGTCTTACGAAAACATTTTTCAGATTTTTTTTTATAGAAAATTTTATAGGTTCAAATTTGATTTGAAGACCCTATGTGTAAAAGAATTTGTCACCAGAATATTTTTTAGTTTTAATTTTAATATAAAATAAGTCAGAAAAAAAATTGTTCTCTCTTAACATTGGTCAAACCGAAAACTGAAGTCTAAGATGAAAGACAATTTTGGCAAAAAAAAAAACATAATTTTTGTAGAATTTTTGAGTGGACTTTGGGGAAAATTTTTCAATATTAACTTTTAAGACAAAAGTCAAATTGAAATCAAAAAAAAACTTTATAAATTTTTTTGTAATATTTTTTTTTTTTTTTGCTTTTATTTTGTAAGTTCTGTTAGACACTTTGCATTTAGGGTATTATAAAGAAATAACTTTTAGTCTAAGTATTTCTGTAAACGTTTGTTACTGCCTCAATTTACTGTTGTGAGTAAATTTCTTGTATGGGAGATGCCAACGCCTTGTTTTCCGATCTTTATATTTTTTGTTTAAAGCATCCACGAAAAACATATTTTTTTTTGCTGGGATTGTTTTACATTCGTGAGAGTTAACACGCCCGTTTAGTTTCATACTATTTTAATTCATTTACTTAACGTAAGAATGTGACTATATATCTTTTAAGTGAAGTAAAAAAAAATATATATTTTGAATTTTAGCATCTCAATTCTTTAAATATTTAACTATATATATATATATTAGTGAGTATCGAAAAACGAACACCCAATTCCACACTCATATTATGAAAGAAGAGAGATAAAAAATTCAGGGAATATAAATTTTTTTACTTTAAAATAAATTCCTAGCTGGCCAAATGGCCATTGTTTATAAAAACCGAGTGATTTTGTACTGGAGCCTATCTTACGGTAAATTTTTTTCCCTAAAACACCATAGATATCGATTCGTGGTCTAAAATAACTTATGTGTGCAAATTTTCAGAGAGATCGTATGACGTGCAGGAGCGTCAGCAAAGGAATAAGAAACGATTATCTTCAATGAAACGAATACTTTTTGTACTGGAGCCTATCTCACGGCAGATTTTTTTCCAAAAAACACTACAGATCTCAGTTCGTAGTCGAAAACAACTTATATATGCAATTTTTCAGAGAGATTGTATGACGTGCAGGAGTGTCAGCAAAGAAAAAAAAGCACTTATTTTCAATCAAACGTTTAATTTTCGTACTAGAGTCCATCTAACGGTTAATTTTTTCAAAAAAAACTTGTGGTACTTGATTCATCATAAAAAATAAACTATGCACCCAAATTTTAAGATTGGTGGAACGACGTGTGGGAGTGTCAGCGAAGTATTAAAAAATGGTATACAGCCATTTCATGCCTATCGTAACAAGATCTGCCACACCCCTTCCGATTTCGCTGAAATTTGGTACATGGTTTCGTTTGATGCTTAAACTTCGAGAAATGGCAAAAAAAAATTTTGTGATTTTTTTTTGTGGCTTGTGGAGGGGTGCAAAAAGTCGAAAAATAGGTAAAATGTAACAAACTCTCCTCAAATAATTACCAATAACTTGGCCATTTCTTAACCGATTTTCATGTTTAGATCTGTTTTGGAAAGGCATTGAATAAGGCTATAAGCTCAAAATAAAATTTTTCGTAGTTAATAAAAAGTACTACATTTATTACTATTTTAGTACTAAACTACAAAAAACGTGCCCGAGTACACTTTTTTTACCTTACAAAATATTTTTTTTTGGAAAGAAAAAAAAATAATCTTTCAGTCAAAAAAGAGAGAAAATTGGTATGTCTCGAGGCTAAGAAGTTATGATTTTTTGAAAATTTAAAAAAAGGTCCGATCAGAAAATGGCCCATAGCTGGAACATTTCTTATTTCATTTTTATGTTTGGACCATTTTTAGAAAGGGATTGAATCATTCTATGCGCACAAGTAAAACTTTTTTGTATTTGGTAAAAATTACTAAATTTACTACTATTTTAGTACTAAGCTACAAAAAACGCTATAGTACCTATTTTCGACCTTCCAAAATATTTTTTTAGAAAAGATGACAAAATTACCTTTCAAATGAATCTAAAATTTGGATGGTACCATTAATGGTATAGGAGTAATGATTTTTTGAACATTTCAGTACATGCAATATTTCGTATAATGTAGGTTTTTTTGCAATTTACATCATTCTAAATTCCTCGAAAGATTTTGAAAATGAAATTTTCAGCTTATGCCTTTCCAAAACAGATCTAAACATGAAAATCGGTCAAGAAATGGCCAAGTTATTGGTAATTATTAGAGGAGAGTTTGTTACATTTTACCTATTTTTCGACATTTGCACCCCTCCACAAGCCACAAAAAAAATCACAAAATTTTTTTTTTGCCATTTCTCGAAGTTTAAGCATCAAACGAAACCATGTACCAAATTTCAGCGAAATCGGAAGGGGTGTGGCAGATATTGTTACGATAGGCATGAAATGGCTGTATACCATTTTTTAATCCTTCGCTGACACTCCCACACGTCGTTCCACCAATCTTAAAATTTGGGTGCATAGTTTATTTTTTATGATGAATCAAGTACCACAAGTTTTTTTTGAAAAAAATGAACCGTTAGATGGACTCTAGTACGAAAATTAAACGTTTGATTGAAAATAAGTGCTTTTTTTTCTTTGCTGACACTCCTGCACGTCATACAATCTCTCTGAAAAATTGCATATATAAATTGTTTTCGACTACGAACTGAGATCTGTAGTGTTTTTTGGAAAAAAATCTGCCGTGAGATAGGCTCCAATACAAAAAGTATTCGTTTCATTGAAGATAATCGTTTCTGATTCCTTTGCTGACGCTCCTGCACGTCATACGATCTCTCTGAAAATTTGCACACATAAGTTATTTAAGACCACGAATCGATATCTATGGTGTTTTAGGGAAAAAAATTTACCGTAAGATAGGCTCCAGTGTAAAATCACTCGGTTTTTATAAACAATGGCCATTTGGCCAGCTAGGAACTTATTTTAAAGTCAAAAAATTTATATTTCCTGAGTTGTTTATCTTTCTTCTTTCATAATTTGAGTGTGGAATTGGGTTTTAAAACTCGTCCATATATTTCAATACACACTAATATATATATATATATACATACAAACATATGTACATATTCGTTGCCAAAAGTGCAATTTTTATTGAAATATTGTTGACAAAAGCCATTTTAATCCATAAATTGAAAATCAAGCAATTTCGCTAAGTACACTGAAAAAGATTGACTTCAATACGATAATTAAAATTGTATATATTGTACATAGTGTGTATAGGTATTAGGTATAAAAAAAGAACCAGACAAAAAAAAAAAAATTTAAATAAAAAACAATGGCAAAAACATCAAAACGTATTTAACCCCTATTCCCGTACAAAATTTACCTGTAAATATCAATTTTATATAGCCCAGGAAAATAAGACGAAAAAAGAGCTGCTGTGCGAAAAAATTCCAATAGAATTTTTTTCACCGGAATTATATTTATTTATGCATAGTTAATAATGTGTAAAAAGTCCATTGAAGTCCATTGTGCGCATAAAAAGTTATTCAGGCTCAAAGGTCGCTGAAATCAGTTTTTTGCAAATATCTCGCTAACGCAAAATTTTGCAGATAAATTTTTCTCCACAATTTTGTAACAGAAGAAATTTCCTATGTAAAGATGAAAAAAATGTTTTCGTGTAAATTATAGTTTAGGAGATAACCCAATTTAAAAAGTTGTGCACATAAGTTCATAGAGATAGAGATAGAGAAAAAAAATAAAAATATCGGGAACTGATTCAAAATTTCGCGTTGCACAGTATAATCAGCTAGATTAAATAGTTATGAATCGATATATCAATGTATTAGTAAGGAGTGATTCCCGATCAAGAAATCAATTTCAATTATCAATTTCTAGTCATTGTATCTGAAATGTATATCAAAATGATATCAAAAATGTGTCAGCTGCTGATATACAATTTTTGTATATCATTTTGATATATTTTTGATATCATTGAAAATTATGTCCAATTTGACGTTTGTGGATTTTATGGAAAGATAACTATGGAAGACGAACGCGCAGTCAATTTTAGTGATAAAGAAGTGAATTTTCTCATGAAATTTGTGTAAAAGCACACAAAATAATTGAGTTCAAAAAAACCGACACTTCTTTCATCTGCTGCACACGGTGCTCTTGAACAGTCGATAGGTTTTTTGGCTATGTGGAGAAAATCTGTGAATGGGGTTTCATTTGTATTAGTTTAGTGGTCTGGAATATGCAAACCCCGAAATCGTAGCTGATCATCCCCGCGAAATATCGCAAAAATACATGTCCCATATAAAAAAAATAAAAAATCGGAAAAAAAACGCAACAAACTAATATAAAAATAACTATATTTGATGTATTTTGCAATGTTGAATCTGAATCCGGCCTTAAAATTGCTATATCTCATACGGTTTTTGAGATATCTTAGCCGAAATAAGGAAAAAATACCGTTTTTGCTATATTTTGAAGCTATATAACTAGAATATAGAACATTCATACGCAAAATTCGAAACATTATCTGAAAGTTCCAATCTTTTTCTTTAAAACCGCATTTAAATTATGTCAAAAGCTTAATTTTTCTTTGAAATATCGTAGACTGAAATAATGACAAAACACGTTTTTTGCACTTTTTTAACTTTTTAGGTTAGGATATCTTCGAGAAAAATAAAGATATCGACATTATTTGAATAAGGTTTAAAAGATTGATTAAAGCTTTCCATTTCTGTATCAGAGTTTACGGATATACGTCCTGTTATATAGCTCCAAAACACAACAATAAAACATAGCGTTGGCTTTTTTTTCCTCGTTTAGGCTAAGATACCTCAAAAACCGTATAAGATAAAGCAATTCTAAGGCCGGATTCAGATTCAGCATTGCAAAATACATTAAAAATAACTATTTTTATATATGTTTGTTGCGTTTTTTTCTGAATTTTTTTTATTTTATATGGGATATGTATTTTTGCGATATTTCGCGGGGATGATCAGCTACGATTTCGCGGTTTGCATTTTTCAGACCACTAAACTAATACAAATGAAACCCCATTCACAGATTTTCTCCACATATTCAAAAAACCTATCGACTGTTCAAGAGCACCGTGTGCATGCGGCCGATTTCTAAAAACTTACCGACGATCAACCACAATATTGCAAAATTTCGCCATTATCTGCGTCGCTTTCGTTATCAGACTCAAAATTGGTTATGTCAATTTTGTATCAGAAATGGATATCAAAATGATATACAATTTTTGTGATATCACTTTGATATCATTTTTTGATATTATTTTGATATACGCAAAGCGTTGCATCACCGTGATATCCTTTTTTTATCCAATTTAAGTATGTCACTGACAAATTTTGGATATCATTTTGATATATTTTTGATATGAGTTTCTTGATCGGGTTGTGGAGAAAAAGTTCTACAATAATTTCTTTCAAGTGTTTTATTCGAACGTTGCAACGCGTTGGATCATAATATTTATTTACATTCTGGCTTCTGATAGTTTTTGATGGTCATTTTCCAAATCATCAATTTGTTCATATTATAAGTGAGCTTTCCTTGCTTTCTGGGGATATTTTATTTTTATGATAGTATCAAAATTGAGCTGCCTTGCTGAACAGGCTTCTATACAGAGTGAAAATTTATCAAACACGCTATTGTGCGGAGTACGATACACCACTCAGATAATTTGCATGGTGCATGCCCCTGAAATCATGTTTGCTCAAATTTTGATTGACAATATTATACTGAGACCATGCTCGTTCTGTTGGAACATAACTTTAAGCATAATTCGACCAGTATCTAGAATGTGCTAGTGCGCTGAGCAGCTGTCATTCATATCATTAGAACGGTATATAAAATTAGTGTTCAAAGTATTTGTATTTTTCCGTTAAAAGAAAATTACACCACAAATAATAACTCATTAGAAAAAAATACAAACTCGTTTAAACCATTAATAAATAAACACGTATAAAAAGTTTTATAGCATGAAAAATGTGTACTTTAAAAAAAAAATAAAAATAGAAACCAATTGTTATTTTTTATTTTTGTAAACAGAATGTAATGTATTAAGTTTTGTCCTTTGTTTTATTGCTTACAATAAAGTGTGTTTCATATAAAATTATTAAATTATTAAGCTCTGTCTTATCTTTTGCAAACCTTTTAGGGATGAAGTTGATAATTTTCTGTAAACAAAAAAACGAATATTGTTGTTGATAGGCTGGAAGAAGAGTGTGAAGGACCCAGGATCTCCTGAAAATCGGCTTATATGCTGACATACTATTTTATATAAAGCTAGTTTCAACAAATAATTTTTGAGACAAAAACTATCAAAAAAATATTTGATTATCGATATAAAAACACAAGGTTTACATTTTTGAATTGGACTTGCCAATTGATTAGGTAACTTTTTTTTATTTTTTATTTTCTGCTTTGATTGTCTTACATCCTAATTACAAATCTCAAACATACCATCTCATCACAGTTTTTAGCTCTTGTAGTAAACGCCCTCACAAACTTTCTCTTTAATTTGTGAAGTATTTGGTGTAGTAATCGAAGAAGAAACTGTAATCGAAGTGGCCATAGTTTTCGTACTTCTCAAAGTAAGTTTCGAAGGTATCTACATAGTAGATCTTAACATCCTGGAAGTACATATTTGGCACGAAGAATTCGTATTCATCAATAACACGATTGAATGGATAACCGAATGGTAAATTATCGATGTAACGAGTACCAGATCCAACACCGCTCAAGTAGGTATAATCGTAATTTGAGAATTGTTTATAATCAGCAACATATGGTGTTACCATATAGAAGAACTGCATTGGCAAACCGCTGACCCAACCGCGTGGCAAGATCAAACGATCTGGGAATCCATTATGTGGCTCACTGATATCCAATGGGAAGTCGTATTTGCCATCATAAGCCAACATCACATATCTGTACAATTCAGTGTAGGTGGTACGATCCTTAACGGTCCAGTAGAAGTCATTGGAGCTACGCTTAATCACGTTCTTACCTGCGACCAATTCATAGAAGAATTCATCAAGTTCAACAAAGTTTTCACGATTGTCGGCAAGTGAAATGATACGTCCGAATTCATCAAATTTGGGTCCAAGGAATGTACGAATGACAACCTTGTAGTCGTTGTCGGACTCAACGGTGAAGTCAAAACTGAATGGTTTGTGGTTGAGACGCATTTGACGGGCAAACAATGCCTGGTCCCACACGAATTGGCCATCGACGAAGGTCATCTTATCGTTCAACAAGTTGGTGACATCAAAATCGACCAAATCGAAGTATGTTACCAATTTATCAACTTGGACATCCTTGATTTCGACACCTGAGAAGAAAAGTTCTTCACGTGTGTATGGTGCAAAGTGATAATTGAAACGGTAGAATACATCAGCGATCTTCTTGTAGAAGATGTAGAACAATGGATCACGCAACATGGTTTCGTAGTTCAAGAACACATTTGGAGAAACCTCGAATTGATTGTAGTCAACATCAGCGAAGTACATGTGTGAGAGCATGTACCAGTAGCTGAAGAAATATTTGTCAAAAGAATCGATGTTTCCTTGCATGAGATTTCCAATGTACTCAATAGATTCAGGTTTGCGTAAATCGATGATTGTGCCAGTAGATGTCTTATAGTAACCCAAATCAATAATGTCGTAGATGCGGTTAATGGTGCTGTAAATGTTGTTCAACATATCAAAGTTGCCATAAGTTTGCACTTCAAACCAGTTCTTACGGTAGCTGAATCCAACACCGTTGTATGAGATCAATTCTGGATCATAGCCATATTCGATTTCGCTGTACCATGAGAATTCAGGAATATCACCAAATCCATTAGATAAGCGTTCCAAGTAGTAACGAGATAACAATTGTTGTACAGTGTGTAACCAATATTCACCACGACGATCCTTATCCAAACCGAAAGTCTTGCCATCCAAGAAGAAGGCATAATCCATGTTGAAGTAGTACCAGAAAGCATTCCAGCCCAAATCTTCAGTGAAATAAGACAATTGGGAGTGTTCGTTAAAGATTTCTACATCACGAGTATAGTCAACAGGCATAAACCACATCTTGACACCTTCCATAATTGTCGCATACTGAGGGAGACTGTAGAATTCATAGGTATCTTCACGGAGCAAGAACTTGTCAACAGAGTACCAGTGCTCACCGAGACCCATCAATTTCCACCATTGCCATACTTTCCAGTCTCTGACATAGAAATAGTCATCATCGTAGTACTTGTTGTTCTTATAGTAGACATCGTAGAATTCCTTCTCATACATAATGTATTTGCTCCAGACATCATAGTCGAACTTCTCTGCCTCGAAGACGAATTTGCTGTTGAAGAAGTATTGTGGGAAGATTTCATAGATCGATGGAAGTATCAGTCCTTGGAAATCATCACGATGAATGACAGCTAAAGTCAATGCATAGACAAACATGCCTTCGTTAACATGGATACGAGCCCATGCGACATTTTGTTGGAAAGTTTCAAAATCCTTAGCATAATAGAAGAAGTTGAAGAGACCAAAAGCTTGCTTGTAGTGAGTTTTGACCAAAGCACCGAAGAATTCACCTCTAGGCAAGAGAGCACCAACCTTGTAGGATTCCCAGAATTTCTCCATGTAGAAATCATAGTTCTAAAATATAGGTAATAATAATAAGCATCAATTGTAGCCTTATAAAAACAATTCCAAACTTACAGTGTAGAATGATTTGTCAACGACGAATTTGTCTCCAAACTTAATCCATTCTTCGAAGAACAAAGGATCTTCGACACGGTAAACAATTTCGAAAAGGAACTTCTGTCTTTCCAAGAACTGCTTGTCGGCGATCTTAACCTCGTTAGTGGTGTGGATACTGGCTGCAGCCGCAAGGCCTACACAAGCCAGAAGTGCTAGTGCTAATTTCATTATGACAACTGCTTCGGATCGAATGACTAGAATCAGAAGACTGCATACTGTCCTCAAATATTTGGGGCTTTTTATAGTCAATTCTTATCAAGGATGTGATTGTGCATAAAATGGAAATAGAAAGCAAATCATCTGAATATGTTTTATGCAGCAGACGCATGATGATAAGAACAAAGCCAAGTGCATAAAATCACATAAAGTTTTGATAGTGAGGGGTCAAATGTTGCGCCGCACAATTATCTGCTTTGTCTCAAGGCTAAATTCTATGATTATGGGCAGATTTATTTAATTGTTCAAAAAAATCATGATGCACTAAATTCCATGGTGTTATAATCATAGCTGTCGAGAAAATGTTTCAAGCGTCTTGTTGCATCGTTTAAAAATTTTGTATATTTTCTTGTTCAGGCAACTTTTCTAATCATATGAAATAGCCCAGAAAAGTTGGAATTTTTGCACAGAAAAATTGATATTTTTCACCGGAATTATCTTTATTTATGCATGATAAACAAAGTGTGAAAAGTCCATTGTGAAGTCGTGTGCGCATAAAAAGTTATTCGGGCTCAACTGTCGCTAAAATCAGTTTGTTGCTAATATTTTGTTAACGCTTACTTCTACAGTAAAATGTTGTGGCGCAAAATTTGTAGCTCAAGAAACTTTAAAGTTTATCCATGTTGCTTATTTTTAGTAGATCTTATGATTTTCCACAAATAGGTCCATTCCTATTACTTTTTATCGTACGACTTACGGTTTCGGAGATATTTAAAAAAAAAAAACAGTTTTTTCGGTGCTTATCTTTTTATCTTCTAAACCGTGACTTGCACGAAAAAAACAAGTAATACAGTTTATAGAGAATACAATTTTCTATAAAAAAAGTTGTTCCACATTTTTGGTACGACTCTCAATACCTGGCGATAATTCAAAAAATTAAATGTTATTTCAGGATATCCTTTTATATATAACGAACCGACCGGCTGAATTTAGAAGTTGCCGGTTCGTTGAACATGTTTCAAATGTGAAAGAAATTTTAATTTCGTTAAATCTGGTAAGCAACTTGAAAGTCCTAATTTTTGCCTTCAAAACCTAATTTAAATTATGTTGATATCTTTTTTTTCCTCAAAGATATCCTAACCTAAAGACACAAAAGTGCAAAAAACCCGTTTAGCCAATATTTCGATATTACGATATCTCTTAGAAGCATGAAGATATAAACATAATTTAAATTAGATTTTAAAGAAAAAGATCATGGCTTTCAATTACTTTAACCACATTAAACGAAAAACGACTTTTTTCGGTTCTTAGGTTAGAATATCTCAAAAACTATACACGATAGAGCGATTCTGAGGTCGGATTCGTTTGTACCATCGCAAAACACATCGAATGTGATTATTTTGTTGTTTTTATTTTTTTGTATGGGAAAATGCCCCAATTGGAAAAGGGATTATCTCAAAATTTAGTGGAGGAGTCACGGGTGAAAATATTTTTATACATCATTTGAACGATAATTAACAGAATCTGGAAAAAAATTTGATGTGCTACGACGTTCGATTTAAAACGGGTTAAGGCACGCCGTGGATTGTTTGGAGGTTACCTTATTTAAAATGTTAAAATTTTCTGACAAGTAAATGCTACACATACAGGTGTATATCAACATTTTCACTTTTTAAGTTACAATAGCTCTTGAACGAGCAGTCGCACACTGAGGCAAGGAGCTCTCATATGTGGCATCAAATAAAAGGAGCTACGCACTGCAACCAAATTACTTATACATACTAAGAGTGGATCACTTAAGCTTTCAACATAATTTGGTCGAATTTGAACAAGACGGCGTAGCACCTCCCATACAAGCCAAATATTAACTAGTAAGGGTGTAAAATTTGGCCTGGCCAAACATTAAATACCCTACACTGCAGTATTTTTAAAATTTTGCTCATATGGGAGGTGCTACGCCCTCTTGTCCGAGTTCACCCAGTTTTTGTTCAGAGCTTGCATTTATAGATTTTAGTGTCTGAGCGAAAAATGTTTTCAGCATAGTGTTTTGACGTTTTTGCATATATAGGAGGTGCCACGCCCTCTTGTCCGAGTTATTCTAGTTTTAGCTTAGAGCGTGCATTTATAGTCTGTAGTATTTGAGTGAAGTTTGGTTGGATTATCTCAAAAAACTCTTTCAGTATAGCATTTTGAAGCTTTTGCTCATATGGGAGGTGCCACGCCCTCTTGTCTGATATCACCCAATTTTTGTTGAGAGCTTTCATTTATGATTCTTAGTGTTTAAGTCAAATTTGGTTCTAATATCTCATAAAACGCTTTCGCGTTTTGAAGCTTTTGCTTATATGGGAGATGCCACGCCCTCTTGTCCGAATTTGCTCAGTTTTTTCTCAAAGGTTGCTCTTACAATTCTTAGTACTAATGCGTATTTTGGTTGCATTGTCGTGAAAAATACTCCTAAAATTGCATTTTGAATATATTTTTTGTATGGGCGGTAGGCGTGTACATTGACCGATTTCGCTCATTTTCAATCCCCCGAGCTAACTTTGATGACGGAGGCAGTGTACCAAATTTCATTGAAATATCTTGCTCAGTTTTCCCAAAAAGTGTATTTCAACACACAGCCAGCCAGCCAGCCAGCCAGCCAGCCAGCCAGCCAGCCACCCAGCCAGCCAGCCAGACAGACAGACGGACATGGCTATATCGACTCAGGAGGTGACGCTGATTAAGAATATATATACTTTTCTATATCTGCCACGCCTCCTTCTCTGCGTTACAAACGGAAGGACAAAGTGAATATACCCTGGGTGTAGGGTATAAAAACTCAATACTGATGGTACTATCTGAGATAATCAAACCAAATTTCGTACACTTGCTACCAATAGTATATAGGTATAGGTAAACTTTGGTAGAAAAATTAGCAAATTCGGACAAGAGGGCGTGGTACCTCCCATACAAGCAAAATCTTAAAAACTCTATATTGAGAGTGCTTTCTGAGATAATCGAAGCAAATTTGGTAAAATTGCTACGAATAGTAAAGGTCAGCTCTGATAGGAAAATTAGAGACTCGCTTTCAGGTATTTTGACCAATATTGGGACTTGAAATGAGATAATTTCTTACTTAAGTGCTCGTGATGACCACCTGTCTCTTTTCCATCTGTTTTATTAAAAAACCGAATTGCTTTTCAAAATTATCCTGTCCAGAGCTACACATAATGTTTATAAGTTCTTGTCTCGTGACAAATAATAAGTTAGAGGCCATTTGTAAAACAAAATTGGAAAATTTGAATAATGTCGGCAATGCAAGAAAAAATATTTTATTTTTGGTTACGTTCTAAAAATCGATGTAAATTTTAAAGTAGCAAAAAGTAGCAAAATTGTCAATACTAAGTCAATACTAAGCGGAATATTTCTGAATCATAACCAATGCTTGGAACATAATTAAATTATCTATTATTTATTTAATTTAATAAAATTTTTCGTCTCCATTTTATTTAAATTACCTACCTAAATGTGTTAACATTTTTAAGGAAAAAAATATGTTTATATACGGTTACATACCTAAAGAAGGCTCCATGGTCAAATAACATTAAAAGTGAATAAGCTTTATCATAAAACTGCTTTGATTAATATGGAAACAACTTATAAAAATTATTTCAGTGTACAAAGTTAAAGTTTAGCGTGCTGTAGGGACGAAATGGGTTTGTTACGTGTCATTTGAAAAATGGCAAATAGTACGTTGGTTAGTATTGTACTTAACCAATATAAAAGGATATCCAGAAATAACATTTAATTTTTGATTTATCGCCAGGTATTGAGAGTCGTACCAAAAATGTGGAACAACTTTTTTTATAGAAAATTGTATTCTCTATAAACTGTATTACTTGTTTTTTTTCGTGCAAGCCACGGTTTAGAAGATAAAAAGATAAGCCCCGAAAAAACTGTTTTTTTAAATGTCTCCGAAACCGTAAGTCGTACGACAAAAAGTAATAGGAATAGGACCTATTTGTGGAAAATCATAAGATCTATAAAAAATAAGCAACATGGATAAACTTTAAAGTTTCTTGAGCTACAAAATTGCGCCACAACATTTTTAAGTAAGCGTTAACAAAATATTTGCAAAAAACTGATTTTAGCGACATTTGAGCCCGAATAACTTTTTATGCGCACACGTCTTCGCAATCACTTTGTTTATCATGCATAAATAAATACAATTCCGGTGAAAAATATCAACTTGGAGTTTTTTCGCAGAAAAATTATCATTTTGCTGGACGATTAGAAAAGTTGCCTGAACAAGAAAATATACAAAATTTTTAAACGATGCAACAAGACGCTTGAAACATTTTCTCGACAGCTATGATTATAACACCATGGAATTTAGTGCATCATGATTTTTTTGAACAATTAAATAAATCTGCCCATAATCATAGAATTTAGCCTTGAGACAAAGCAGATAATTGTGCGGCGCAACATTTGACCCCTCACTATCAAAACTTTATGTGATTTTATGCACTTGGCTTTGTTCTTATCATCATGCGTCTGCTGCATAAAACATATTCAGATGATTTGCTTTCTATTTCCATTTTATGCACAATCACATCCTTGATAAGAATTGACTATAAAAAGCCCCAAATATTTGAGGACAGTATGCAGTCTTCTGATTCTAGTCATTCGATCCGAAGCAGTTGTCATAATGAAATTAGCACTAGCACTTCTGGCTTGTGTAGGCCTTGCGGCTGCAGCCAGTATCCACACCACTAACGAGGTTAAGATCGCCGACAAGCAGTTCTTGGAAAGACAGAAGTTCCTTTTCGAAATTGTTTACCGTGTCGAAGATCCTTTGTTCTTCGAAGAATGGATTAAGTTTGGAGACAAATTCGTCGTTGACAAATCATTCTACACTGTAAGTTTGGAATTGTTTTTATAAGGCTACAATTGATGCTTATTATTATTACCTATATTTTAGAACTATGATTTCTACATGAAGAAATTCTGGGAATCCTACAAGGTTGGTGCTCTCTTGCCTAGAGGTGAATTCTTCGGTGCTTTGGTCAAAACTCACTACAAGCAAGCTTTTGGTCTCTTCAACTTCTTCTATTATGCAAAGGATTTTGAAACTTTCCAACAAAATGTCGCATGGGCTCGTATTCATGTTAACGAAGGCATGTTCGTCTATGCATTGACTTTGGCTGTCATTCATCGTGATGATTTCCAAGGACTGATACTTCCATCGATCTATGAAATCTTCCCACAATACTTCTTCAACAGCAAATTCGTCTTCGAGGCAGAGAAGTTCGACTATGATGTCTGGAGCAAATACATTATGTATGAGAAGGAATTCTACGATGTCTACTATAAGAACAACAAGTACTACGATGATGACTATTTCTATGTCAGAGACTGGAAAGTATGGCAATGGTGGAAATTGATGGGTCTCGGTGAGCACTGGTACTCTGTTGACAAGTTCTTGCTCCGTGAAGATACCTATGAATTCTACAGTCTCCCTCAGTATGCGACAATTATGGAAGGTGTCAAGATGTGGTTTATGCCTGTTGACTATACTCGTGATGTAGAAATCTTTAACGAACACTCCCAATTGTCTTATTTCACTGAAGATTTGGGCTGGAATGCTTTCTGGTACTACTTCAACATGGATTATGCCTTCTTCTTAGATGGTAAGACTTTCGGTTTGGATAAGGATCGTCGTGGTGAATATTGGTTACACACTGTACAGCAATTGTTATCTCGTTACTACTTGGAACGTTTATCTAATGGATTTGGTGAAATTTCTGAATTCTCATGGTACAGCGAAATCGAATATGGCTATGATCCAGAATTGATCTCATACAACGGTGTTGGATTCAGCTACCGTAAGAACTGGTTTGAAGTGCAAACTTATGGCAACTTTGATATGTTGAACAACATTTACAGCACCATTAACCGCATCTACGACATTATTGATTTGGGTTACTATAAGACATCTACTGGCACAATCATCGATTTACGCAAACCTGAATCTATTGAGTACATTGGAAATCTCATGCAAGGAAACATCGATTCTTTTGACAAATATTTCTTCAGCTACTGGTACATGCTCTCACACATGTACTTCGCTGTTGTTGACTACAATCAATTCGAGGTTTCTCCAAATGTGTTCTTGAACTACGAAACCATGTTGCGTGATCCATTGTTCTACATCTTCTACAAGAAGATCGCTGATGTATTCTACCGTTTCAATTATCACTTTGCACCATACACACGTGAAGAACTTTTCTTCTCAGGTGTCGAAATCAAGGATGTCCAAGTTGATAAATTGGTAACATACTTCGATTTGGTAGATTTTGATGTCACCAACTTGTTGAACGATAAGATGACCTTCGTCGATGGCCAATTCGTGTGGGACCAGGCATTGTTTGCCCGTCAAATGCGTCTCAACCACAAACCATTCAGTTTTGACTTCACCGTTGAGTCCGACAACGACTACAAGGTTGTCATTCGTACATTCCTTGGACCCAAATTTGATGAATTCGGACGTATCATTTCACTTGCCGACAATCGTGAAAACTTCGTTGAACTTGATGAATTCTTCTATGAATTGGTCGCTGGTAAGAACGTGATTAAGCGTAGCTCCAATGACTTCTACTGGACCGTTAAGGATCGTACCACCTACACTGAATTGTACAGATATGTGATGTTGGCTTATGATGGCAAATACGACTTCCCATTGGATATCAGTGAGCCACATAATGGATTCCCAGATCGTTTGATCTTGCCACGCGGTTGGGTCAGCGGTTTGCCAATGCAGTTCTTCTATATGGTAACACCATATGTTGCTGATTATAAACAATTCTCAAATTACGATTACACCTACTTGAGCGGTGTTGGATCTGGTACTCGTTACATCGATAATTTACCATTCGGTTATCCATTCAATCGTGTTATTGATGAATACGAATTCTTCGTGCCAAATATGTACTTCCAGGATGTTAAGGTTTACTATGTAGATACCTTCGAAACTTACTTTGAGAAGTACGAAAACTATGGCCACTTCGATTACAGTTTCTTCTTCGATTACTACACCAAATACTTCACAAATTAAAGAGAAAGTTTGTGTGGGCGTTTACTACAAGAGCTAAAAACTGTGATGAGATGGTATGTTTGAGATTTGTAATTAGGATGTAAGACAATCAAAGCAGAAAATAAAAAATAAAAAAAAAAGTTACCTAATCAATTGGCAAGTCCAATTCAAAAATGTAAACCTTGTGTTTTTATATCGATAATATTTTTCTGAAAATTTTCGTATCAAAGATTATTTGTTGAAAGCGGCTTTAGTAAGTATGTTTAGTTTAAATATTGCAACAGCTGATGAGTTCCGGGTAATGTTGATCCTTCTTCTATTATATTTGACATTGTTGAAGCAATAAAGTTTTTACGAAGCACACAGTCTGTTTAGACTTGTTGAATGCAAATACTTTTTCTTTAAACTTTTCATCCCAACATTACATTTTACATTTAAAGCGTTGGTAACATTACATGTGTAGTATTTGTTGGGTTCTACGTATGTAGACAACTTGTATATTTGACGCGTTCGGACAATACCATATTTAACTTGCCTGAGTCTCTACCGAATGAAAGTCAAAATTCAGAAGTGAATGACCTCAAAATCTCGCAAATATGTTAAGAATTTTTTTTTTAATTTAAGTTCAGAAATGTTAAGCTATGTATTTAACTTTTAGTGCTAAAACTCAAAACATGAAATTTTGCCTTAATTCATATTTGACTTGTGCTGAAAATATTACTTTGGCAAGTTAAGTATGGTTAAGTCCGGCTGAAGGAAAGCTTTCCCAGTTTGGTGTTGGGCAATATATGACGAAATCTTTGTTTTCTCGATATGAAAGTTTTGGGCAATTGGATATATGAAAGAAGTGCCCTGTGTGGATGATTGTAACAATAAATTGAGATATGATTTTGGCCAAAAATTTCTGAAGTGAGCCACCAAATAGTAAAAAATTTGTAAATTTTTTCTCTAAAATATTTAACAAAGACCAAGCAAAAAAAAAAATTTTTTTTTTCTCTTGGGCCAAAATTTTAATTTATTATTGAAACTCCCTATTTCAATTTAAGCAACTTCGCCGCCTCTGAGAAAATCATAAAAAATATGTCCACATATCTAGAAATTAAATCCCAGAAAAAATTTAGGGTAATCGATATTGGTACAAAAGTTATTAACGACATAGGGGTTATCGTGAATCAAGATTCCCGGGAAATTTTCTCGAACTGCCGTGCATACTCTATTGCAGTTGTGCCGTTCAATTCATTTTCCGGTGGTAGAGAAAAACAAGGCATCTTACGGAAAAAGTTCATAAGACATAAAATGCCTAGGATCGTCTTAGGAATACGTGAGAATTTTTTTGGAACGCATTATTTTTTATTTTTGACCAATTTTTGAATATATAATTATAAAATGTCTCAGAAAATTCTAACTAATTCACTCGTATTCCTTAGACGATTCTAAGCATTTTATGCCATACACACTTTTTTCGTAAGGTGACAAGTTTTTCTCTACTACTGAAAAAAGAATTGCACGGCACACTACATATATTGTTAATAACTTTTGAATCAATATCGAATACTTGCCTCAATTTTTTATACCCTACACCCAGGGTATATTCACTTTGTCCTTCCGTTTGTAACATAGAGAAGGAGGCATGGCAGATATAGAAAAGTATATATATTCTTGATCAGCATCACCTCCTGACTCGATATAGCCATGTCCGTCTGTCTGGCTGGCTGGGTGTGCGTGGAAATACATTTTAAAGGAAAACTGAGCAAGATAATGCAATGAAAATCGGTAAACAGCCTCCGTCGTCAAAGTTAGCTTGGGGAATTGAAAAAGAGCAAAATCGGTCAACGAACACGCCTACCACCCATACAAAAAATATCTTCAAAATGCAACTTTTAGAGTATTTTTAATGACAATGCAACCAAAATACACATAAATACTATGAATTGTAAGCGCAACCCCTTAGCAAAAATTGGGCGAATTCGGACAAGAGGGCGTGACACCTCTCATATAAGCAAAAGCTTCGAAACGCTTTACTGAAAACATTTTTTGAGATAATCCAACCAATTTTCACTCAAATACTAAGAACTATAAATTTAAACTCTGAGAAAAAACTGGGTGAATTCGGACAAGAGGGCGTGGCACCTCCCATAAAAACAAAATTTTCAAAATACTGCTGTGTAGGGTATTCAATGTTTGGCTAGGCCAAAGGTAACACCCTTACTAGTTTTTTCTTGGGTATAGTTTCTAGATATGTGAAGTGCTCACATATTTTCTATAATTTTCTCAGGAGCGGGAAGCTGCTTAAATTTTGATTAAAAAAAATTAAAACTATTTTACCCCCGATCTATGTTTAATATTTCAGAAAAAATATTTACTAGTTCCTACAAAAAATCATTTTTTTGAATGCCTTTCTTAAGTTTTTACGTTTAAATTCTTAGGTGGCTCAATTGAGAAATTTTTAGCCTTTTATGCTTGAAAAGGACGTGACACACCATGCAGTCTTGGTCTTTAAATTATATATATATAGTGTGTTGGTCTCGAAAAATTACCATGACCAAGGCCAAGGCTAATTTTGCTTATCACTAGCTTCTGCTATACATATATATGTTTGTAAGAAATCGTTTAATCCTTCAATAAATATTGCATTATGTAAAAGCTCAAACCAGATACAAAAATTAAATAAAACAAATTCAAGGTATTTGAGTTTAATAAAACTGTGATCACTTTTATTGAATCCAATAAATGTCATTACATAATTATTTTCTATATAATAATTTAAATATATATATATTTAAGATGTATTAAAATGTATAATTAATCTAATAACTATAAGTTTTAACGTTAAATATAATCAAAATGACAATAAGAATCAAAATTTATTGTGTTTCATCAGTTAAAATTAAATTATAATTTTAGTAATTTCGACAAAAAATTATAAAGACAAGAAACTAATGATATGACTTTTTTTTAATATGTATAATAGTATGTATATTGTATGTCGTTTATGTATTGTTGAATGTATAGTATATAATATGTATATGAAATATTGCGTTATTTTTTCTTTTACTTAAACAATAATTGATTTTTTGATTAAATTCGGTGATAAGAAATAAAAGAGATTGATAAATATTATAGTTTATAATTTTTATTTTGATGTGATTAGAAAATTATGGCGCTATATTCAATAGTTTTCTTCATAATTTAAGAGCTGAACAAAATAAAAACAACGTTTTCTGATAAAGCCTGAAAGTGACTAATAAACGAAGAATAGCCAAAAATTAAAAAAGAAATAGTTTTTAAAATAAATTAATTAAATGATGTTTTTTTGGAATCCAAAAAGGTACCAAACTTATACAAGGTGGGAAAAAAAGTGAATGTGAATGTAACATAATTTTTGCAAATGGTTTCAAATGCCATTGTGCTAGAAGGAATGAGTTGACGATAAGCATTTACTAGATCTGTTTTCAAGCTAATTATATTGGAAAAGCCTCTCTTGCTGCAAAAATTTCCGTACTTAGAATTAGTTTTTACTTTATTCGAGGCTAGTGATATAGAAATTTTTTTCGTCTAAGTTTGCTAAAAATCATCGTAGCAAAACTGAAGCTCCGACGTCGCAAACAGTCAAAATAAATCCCTAATCCATTGGTTGAAATTATCGCATCTGATGCTCATGTTTTCGATACCCAATCCGATGTGAATTGTTCATCAGGGCGGGTAACTCAACACTTCGTTGCTACATCAGAAACCCATTCAACACCTTTTATTCCATGCACTTTAAATATGGTTTCAAAAATTCCCAAAAAAAAAAAAATTTCATTCAATCCAGATAGCCCAGAATTTTTTTTTTCTAATTTTTACCGAATTTTATTTTTTTTTTGTATATTTTTTGTATTGAATGTTGTTTGGCATTGAATTAGAGCTGGGCGCAGGCATAATTTTGAAGGCCCGGCCCGGCATGAATACGAAACAAGCACTTGAAAAAAAGCCCGGGCTCGCACGAATATTTTTTATCAGGGTCCGAGCCCGGAATGAAACTACCGTATTATTTAATTTAATTTTAACATTATACACGTACTTCATGTGCTTATTTGAGTTTTTTGGTCAAATCTAATAAGACGATTTATTTACCTTATCCCCACATTTATACATTATTTAACATATTTTTATGTAAGAACAGAATTTTTTCCAAGTTTATGCTTCTCAACCTTCCCGTAATTTACGGGCTTTTACGGGCCCCTAATTTTCGGGCTCTTTTGTTAGACCGGGGCCAGCACGAAGCCTGTACAAAATTCGATTTCAAGGCCCGAGCCGCCCATCGTCGAAGAGTAAAGGCCAGCGGGCCACGAAAAAAAACAAGGCCCGTGCCCAGCCTTACATTGAATATGGTGACTCAATTTTTTTTTTTTTTTTTTTTTGAATCGGTGAAGTCACAAATGGACATTCTAACAGAAGGACACTAGTAAAATCTGTATCATTTTTATTCATGGTTCTCTCATCAGAATCCCATCAGCCCCGTTTTATCGAGTCTAGAAGACTAACAAAAACTAAGCTTTTAGTATGGTTGACTCTTGCAACGCTGACAATGAAAGTTCGGTTTCAAGCTTTTCGGTGTTTATTTTCCGAATGTCGATTTTTTTGTTGAGATAGAGAAACGAACGTTCCTTCTGTATTCTAAAGGAGACAAGTCTTATAAGATTGGCCCAAATGTCTTGACTACCCCATGTCCTAATCAATTTGAATAGTACTTATCCTAGAAGGATATATTTTTGTAACAGTTTTGTTTTTCTTAAGGTATTTTATGCTAGAAGAATTTAAAGCAGTATGGAAAATTGTAAAATAAATAAAAAAATTTCGACTAAAGTTGAAAAGCTCTTAGGAAATTCTATTATTCCATGTAATAAATACACATTGCCCAACGATATTTCAAATTACCTCTGTCATCATATATTTTTTTGAAAAAAGTGGTCCTATAAGTATTCATTTTTTACAACTTTTCAAATTGAAATATCTCATAACCCATGGGCCTTACGGGAAAGAACTTCTGAACCTTTTCGTGGCAAATTTTTAGGTTACAAAACTGTGTACAAGATACCCTGATTCAAAAAAATAATTCAGAATAATGTATTTAGTATTTGGTTTTTCTTCTTTCAAGATATTATATATCTTGAATATGATTCATTAGCCACAATTTGTACCCATACCTACTCGGCTTTCATCTTGTGACTGTTTGTTTCCATGACTTTCGAAAAATGTGACTATACTGTCATCGAAAAATGTGACTATACTGTCATCGACTGAATGTTTTTGAGAGAGCATGACATCTCTCGTTCAGGAAAACGGTAGTTATATTGGCAGTCGTGTTCATATAGTTCCCATCTCATATTAAAGTCAATCCCCTAAGTAAGGTCTTCTTCGGGATGATTTGGTGTTAATAAAGTAACATAGCCTATTGAATCATCGCTTCCCTCCAAAACTTTTGAAATTCAATTCTATAAAAGCAGCTTTCTGTAGAAGAAAACTCTATAACTCCAGAAGCATTATCGAATGATCGACGTTGATGATTACGAAAGAGACAATAACAAAACCAAGACAATACAGAAAACAAATGAAAAGGTAGTTAGCCATTAACGGCGAATCGAGTTAGTTCCACTAGGACATTAGGACAGCAGTTTCAAATCAAATTCAATTGTACTGACATGTTATAAAAAGAAGAAAACATCAAAGTGTCGTTCTAAGTCTCGAATCCTTCTAAAAGGCGTCGGGGCTATCTGGGTTAAAGTCAAAAAGTTTTCTTTTGGCATAGCAATGTTATGGCATATATTTATAATTTGCAGTATCAATGAAATTCAATAAAAATTAAAATTCGCTCCACCCTAATGTTTGTGTGTGAACCATTTGCAATTATAAATCTAAGAATATGTAGAACATTGAGCTTTTCCGTATTTCCGTAAAACAATCCTCATCTGTATAAACATAATTATAGTGTCCGACCGATTAATTGGCTTCGGCCACCTTCGTCCAAAAAAAAAAAAAAACACATTCGGCCTCACATTCGCCCTTCGGCCAAAATAAGCCGAAGTACAAAAATCATTGTTTTGAGATCTATTTAAAGCTGTGTAGCAAAAACAGTAAATAGCGAAATTTAATGTATTCGGATAGGTAAGATCACCCTAACACTCTACTTTTTCAATTCGATTCCTACTTTCCGAGTTATAAGCCATTAAAATGAGGGTATCTATCAATAACATACAAAAAATTTTTACGGACCGGAAAATTAAAGAGTTCATAATTTATTATTTTTTGTCAGTAACATATTTCATTACAAAAATTTCGTGCCCTTGCAGAACAAAGTCGGATGATAAATGGCCGCTCTATTTTAGATAGGTGGTGCCTTCGTGAGAAATCGGATATAAAAGGTCGAGAAAATCATTTTTTTGGTCTTCCAATAGTAGGTATGAACAAACCGTGAGTAGTTGTGCTTACGTGAGAAATCGGGTGCTAAAGGTCAAGAAAATACCTTTAAATGAGGCATAAATTGTACGAGAACAACTAATGCAACTTTTCTTTATGAAATTTTCTGAGCTAAAAAATCGCGGATCAAATTAGGTAAAACATTTTGCAAATAACTGATTTTCTCGATCTTTTGCACCCGATATCTCACTAAGGCACCACATCTCAAGATTTATTCCAGTTAAGGCAACAATGCGAAATCAGCACTAAACTTGCTATCTTTGGCTTGAACAAAACTAAATGAATGAACCTTCGGCTTCGGTTACAAGGTTACAAAAAAACCGATTAATCGGCTTCGGCCAAAAAGTGACCTTCGGTCGGACACTACATAATAACACAGACCCACAAAAAAAAAGTGCCATGCGCGAAAGATCAGACCACCTGAACTTTATGTTTTCGGGGTCGCTGAATCCGAATATGGTGCCAGAATAGCGAAGTTGGTTCGCGTTTTTTCAGAAATCAGCAATGATGCTGAGAAATTTGGGATTTTTTTCAGCATTATTTCTGATTTGTGAAAAAACTCGAACCAACTCCGCTATTCTGACACCATATTCGGACTCAACGACCCCGAAAACATAAAATTCAGGTGGTCTGATCGTTTGCGCAGGGAATTTTTTTTTTGTAGTCCTGGGCACAGGCCAAAAAAAAAAAAGGACCTTGCGCGAAAGATCAGACCACCGGAACTTTATGTTTTCGGGGTCGCTGAACCCGAATATAGTGTCAGATTAGCGAAGTTGGTTCGCGTTTTTTCAGAAACCAGTAAAAATCTCTAATTTTCAGCATTATTCTTGAGTTCTGAAAAAACGCGAACCAACTTCGCTATTCTGGAACCATAGTCTGACCTTTCGCGCATGGTACTTTTTTTTTTTGTGGGCCTGTGTAATTTATTTGAAAAAATAAAAGTCTTGAAAGTATTGCGGAATGAAATCTTAAAAACTCAACAATTTCCTTTTGAAAGATATCTTTATCAATATGAATAATATATGAGCCGTTTATTATGAAAGTGGGGCAAGTCCGAAACGATAAGGTAATGTCATAATATGAATTGGCTAACATTTTGTCAGAAATGAATAAAATTGATTTCTGTTTCTACGAAAAGTTTACTTGATAATGTGGAATTGATGGCATTTAGTTGAAAAGATTATATCGGTCAAATTACCGATAATTTTTACTTAACTGTGTATGACATTACTTTTGTCTCGTTTTTGACTTGCCAAACTTTCATGATAAACAACTCATATGTTTAATGAAAAAATAAAACATTTTTACGCTGCAAAATATTAAACCTTTGATTTTAAAACAGAAGTTTCGTTATAAAATTAAAAAATTTAAAAAATTAATTTTGTATCTTTCGAAAAAATTATGTTTGAGAGTTAATTCAAAAAAGTCATGCTTTTACCTATTCAATAAAAAAAAAAACTTTTTTTTTCTTTTTGTGAATGCATTATGTTTATTTCTTTTTTCTTGAAAACTTTGCAATTTTTGTTTAATATTTTTTCCTTTCAGCTTTTGGCACAAATTACTACTATAGTGTCTTTTAATATCTAAACTTTTGTTTTATTTTTGTTCTGCTTTTGTAAAATACATTTTGAACTGCTTTTGTAAAACCAATTGAAAAGTAGTTTTAAATTACAGTCTTAAAAATTATAAACAATTTTTTTATTTATTTAGTTTTGACTTAATAATAACAGATTTCTGTTTTTTTTTTTTTTTTTTTTTTTTTTTCTTTAAACTTTTATGGTATACTTACTATGTTTTTTTTTTTGAATTTGTACACTTTTTAAAAAATTTTTAAGCTCTTTGCAGACACAAACGAAATAGTTTGTTTGAAAAATAAAAAAAAAAAAATAAAAAATAACAAAATTTGCAAATTTTATGTAACAATATTTGTGTTTTAATTTTTTAAATTTTTGTTGCTTTTAATTTAGATTAATTGCAATATTGCTCGCTTTCATTCTAACAACAAGAAAAGCACATTTTGTTATTTTATTATTTTAATTAATTTTATTTTATTTTTATATTACTTTTATTTAATATATTATATGTATTCTTCAATGTGAAATTCGAAAAATTCCTTTGTGTTGTTCCCAATATGATTTAAACCAATGATTTTTTTCATATCATATCTTATTTTTTATTTATTAATTCATTTTGAATGAGATTGTTTTGCAAAAAATTTTGGCTTTTATTGCTTTTAAACAAAATTTATATTTGCATACATATTAACTATAATTTGTTTTTTTGTTTATGATTTTTTAACAAAATATTAATAAAGAATTGATTTCACTGGGGCACGCGGCAAATTTAATTTGTAATTTTCTTTGTGCTTTCACACGAATATATTCTCATCTTGGAGAGATAAAGAATGCTCTTAGCCAATGTTGAGACCTCAGTTATTCGTTGAAAGCTTACGGTTAAATCTATATAAGTGTTACCTTGCTATAAAACGCTCTGTTAGTCAGATGATATTCTTTGCTAGTTGTTATAATATGCACTTTTGTAAAATTATTCAATTTTGATATTAAAATTATTGCTTTTTTTTTTTTTTGCAAGATTTGAATGATTTCACAGGACCACTAAAAAAAAAAAAAGTTCTGTAGTAGAAAGTTGAGGTTCAATGTGCTAAAAACGATTCCGAGGTCAGAATTTAGCCATCACCCTCAGATTTTGAGAAATCCCTGCTTAAAGTTGCAGAAAGCGCTGTTTTCAGGCTTATGGTGCAGTTCCAGGAAATGTGGTAGATCCATTTTTTCAATGACATCGAATAGCCACAATCTTCCTTATAAAACTATGCCTTTAAACTTTTCCTATTGGACTCTTACTTTCAGAGTTATCTACCTTTGAAGTAAAGGGTTATCATTTTTATATGTTAAATGGATTTTACGCTACAAATATAATGTAGTGCTTTGTATGGGGGTTGAGATACGTTTACTTCAAACGGTAATATCTCGGGAAGTAAAAGTCCAATCGAAAAAATTAGAATGTATAGTTTTATAAGGAAGATTATGGCTATTCGATTCCATTGAAAATATGAAACTACATCGTTTCCTGGAACTGCACCATAAGCCTGAAAACAGTGCTTCCTGCAACTTTAAGCAAGGATATCTCAAAATCTGAGGGTGATGGCTAAATTCTGATTCGTTTTTAGCACATTGAAAACCATACCGTATGGTACCTCAACTTTCTACTACAGGACTTTTTTTTTTTTGTGGTCCTGTGTTTTCAATCATTTGTAAAGTTGTAGTTGGAACATGGTCAGGGTCTTATATTTATACTCTGTCTGATTTTATATTCCCATCTGCTGACTGTTGAATAATCTCAAATGCGGCAAATATTGCATTAGTATTTTCATGTACCAATTAATGCTTTTGCATCACTTATACAATAAATACCTATAGCGCTTTCTAATTAGAATTTTCTACTTATTTCTTGCTTAATTTTCAGGATGTTGTTTCAGCTTTTTTCATAATTGCATTGCTGTACCTAAGTCTCAGATCACTATCAAAATCATCAGTGACCTGGCTGATAAGGCTTGTCTTATGGCTGGCTAGTTTGCTCCAAGCACATATCTTCCCAACAGTAGTCAGCCACTGTCCTTCGTGAAGTGAAAAACTTTGGTAATGCCGAATATACACTTTCGAACAAGGGCTGTTAAAAGGATACTTGCAAATCTCAACACATTGATAAAGCTTCGGGTCCCGACGGTATATCAGCACTGAAATGTGCTTCAGCACCGGCTCGGCCAATGTTTTTAATATTTCATACACTTGTGGTACATTTCCTTCGTGTTTGGGAGATTGTTTAGTCTGTCTCTAAAAAAGGCGCTTGTTCTTTGAATTTTAAATTCATGGTCATTTTATTAGTGTTGTCTTAGACGGTGTGGCATCTGAAGAACATTCTGTGAACGCCGGAGTACCCCAAGGCTCTGTTTTATCCCCTACACTGTTTTTTATTTTTATCCAATCCATTCCAACATTTGTCATCCATATTTCTTCGAAAAACGTGCTGGTCCATACAAATTGAAATTATAAGACAAATAACACTGTTCGACACAAAAAAAAAAAAAACACCTGAGAAAATCCAATTCTTGAAGTAGACGTTAAAAAAAATACCCGTGTCTCGTGGTTTTCCAGCACGTCACATTTTTTTTAATCGATTTTTGAAGTTTTTTAACCCCCCGGAACATGAAAAAAAACAAAAATACCGCATTCTTGTGTTAAATCGATGAATTTAACTATATGATCCTTACATTTGAGGTGTATCATGTGTTCAGCAAACTTATGCGGGATATTGCGGGGAATATTTTTGTAGAAAATTTTAACCCTGTACAACCCCCACATGTGGGTCATTTTTTGCCTTTTTTTTAAAAAGGTACAAAAATGACACCTAAAACAGGGTAATATTGAGTCAGTATATACAACAGAAATATTTCCTATACAATTCCACTACTAGTTGCTGAAAAGCAATATTTTATCCCGAAAGCAAAAAAATCGTTAAAATCAGTAAGCAGTTCTAACAATAAATATTTTCCAAATTTCACCCCACTGTAAAACTCTAAAACTACATTTTGGACAACACTCGTTCTCACAAGATCATAACGAAATCACACAAGGATCCCTAGAATACATTAACGTATTATATCCTGTTTTTATGGGTCTTTTTGACCCCTTTTCTAAAACTGAGCCACAATGGGTTAAAAATTTTTGCAAAAATATCCTACAAAAAATTTCACTTAGAGTTACCAAAGACGAAAAATTCTTAAAACTTAAGGTAAGCGCGTCAGGGTTGTAATTAATATGCAATGTGAAAAGTCTTAATTGATTTTAACAATTTTTTTGGTTTCGGGCTCAAATTTTGACCTTTACGTGTTTAAAAACTAGTAGTGAAATTTTAAAGCAAATATTTCTGTAGAACATACTGATTAAATATTTCCCTGTTTTGGGTGCCATTTTTGTACCTTTTTAAGAAAAGAGCAAAAATCACCCACATGTGGGCGTTAAACAGGGTTAAAATTTTCAACAAAAATATTCCCCGCAATATTCTGCATAAGTTTGCTGAACACATGATACACCTCAGATGTAAGGATTATATAGTTAAATTCATCGATTTAACACAAGAATGCGGTATCTTTGGTTTTTTCATGTACAGTGGATAAAAAAAACTTCAAAAACCCGATAAAAAAATTTGACATGCTGGAGAAAAACCACGAGAAACGGGTATTTTTTTTAACGTCTACTTTAAGAACAGTGTAATGAATGAAACTTTTATTGGGTGATCTAAAAAAATATCCGAGTAGAGTCATGCGCATAGAATTGATTTTAATGCCGATAAAACACAATGTTGTATGTTGCCTAACAAACAAATGGATTGCCCCTCCCAGCTATCAGTATGGATTCAACGAGAGTCAACATCTCTTTGTGTTTTTGGCTGATCAATTCAATCTGATCTGAGATGGACCGATCACATATTTACTGTATAAAATAACGCGTCCAAGTGCCTAGGCTTTCTAAAACGGTGTAAGTAATACTTCACACCAGTTGATCTCCTACATCACATCAGTTGATCACCTACATTAGGCCTAAAATGGAATACAGTTCACACATATGGGTTGGCGTTTCAGAAACCTCTTTGGAACTATTTGTGTGTTCTCTCGTTTTACTAGAGCCTCCCACCAAACCCAACCCTTTTCTGTAATTTTGATGCTGAATAAAATCGCAATGCAGAGATAATTCGTTTTTTAGTCGCGTGAAGTTGTGGAACTATCGAAAGCATTTTTCCCGACAGCTTTGACACCGGTAAATTTAACGCAAGTGTTCACGGACAATACTTCAAAAAAAAGGTCTCGACCTTATTCGTTTATATCCTCTTGAAATTAACACAGCATGTGGTTTTTTTTTTTTTTAAGTTGTCTTAGGTTACAAGCTCTTAAGAAATTTCGATAAGACTTGATTTCTTAGCAAACTGAGAGTGATACAGAAATTAAGGCTTTGAGACTAAGATCGAGCATCTAAATTATTTAAAATGTTTATATTGCTTTGTTTTCAAACTGAAACTTAGAACTTTTCAGGCTAGCCGCGATGTTTTTCTGAAATATTTATTTGAATGAGAAATAAGTTTATAAATATTTTTTGCACGTAAAATTAAAAATTAACAAAATTTTTTTCCTTTTTGAAATCAACCATTTATATTTTTTTTTTTTTTTTAGTTATGTACTTTAGCTGTGAACAATAATAGGGGAGATGTGTGTACCTTGGTCCGCTTTTCAGTTTATCCAACGTGCTGGATTTTCCAAAAAAGTTTCTTTAGTTTTATGATTAAGTTATATTTCTACAATGTCTGCAGCATCAAATGACGTGACAATAATATTTCCATGTCTTACCATTGAGTAGAAATATTACTTTTTCCGTTGCAATCTCAAACGGTCCAAGGTACACCAAGCAAGTGTACCTTGGACTATTAAAAATAAAAGAGAATACATTGTATTTAGGTAATAAATTATGAAAGAACCATTTATTATGTAATCAAAAGTAAAATTCTTTTCCATAAAAAAAAAAAATTAATCATAAACAAAAATTATAACACAAAAAAGTGCATTTAGTAAAAAACAATTAATTTAATAAAAATGGTTGCAAATGAATATATTAATCATGTAAATAATAATATTAATATTATATTGAGAGGCAATTATGGCTTCCTGGTTGCCCGTCGAAAAAGGCTCGCTGGTCAATAAGCATAGGTCCAAGGTACACACAGACAGCATGTTTTAATAACTGTCAACACCCATAACATCTATTAATGAAAATACATCTTAAACACACTAAAAGTTTAAAACAATAACTAAACTTCCTTCCTGAAGTTGTAAAACTGAAATATTTCAAGTAAGTTTCACACAAAACGTTTCTTAGTTTACTCCAAAAACTAATTTTTACACACCAAAAACACTTTTTCCGTCACTTTTTATACACGCATACACCTTGACGGTCTGAAGTCTACTAATATGAGTCACCGGTATGAGTGGAAAATTCCATAGAAGAACATTATCGTACACGTGCAACTGTTGAGTGGCAACTGACACTTGAACCGAGGTACACTTGGACCAAGGTACACACATCTCCCCTACCCTTTTTTCGCTTATACTTACCTATTAATTATTCAATAATAATTTTATTTTAATAAATGTCTTGTGTCTTATCAAATGTGTGGTAGTTAATAATCAAAATTTTGCAATACAATTTATTAAATTTATGTATGTTTGCCATTATTTTTTTTTTTTTACTCTTATATTTTAAATATAAGTTGATCCCAATTGTTCAGTTTTTTCTTTCATGATTTTTTTTTTTTTTTCTTTTTCTATACATACGATATTTGTATATATTTGTGTATATAGATAGATTTTTATCATTCTCATTATTGCAATTGATTGCAGATGTTTCTTTCATTTTTTTCACTACATTAAATTAATATTTAAAATTTTACACTACAATTTTTTAATGTTTTTTTTTTTTTTAATACTTTAAGTACTTTATTATTAATATTTTTGTTCTACATTTTGCTTGTTGTTTTATGAATCTGTAATATTACTATTATAAATAACTTTATCATTATTATTTTCCAAAAAAAAAAAAAAAAAAAAATTCATATTTTGTAATATTTGATGTTTTGAATGTAAATTTATAGCTAGAATTTTAATACTTTGTTTTTTTTTTTAATTTATTTACAAACAATATTGTCTTTTGTTTTTATTTATCATTTATGTTTTTTCTTTGTAAATAAACTGTTTTTGCTTTATTTTTTGTTCTTTTTTGTTATATGTACTATTTATTTATGTTTTGTTTTTTTTTTTTTTTTTTTTGTGTTAAATTTATGTTTATTTTTTTTTCCTAAAACGTGATTATTTTCATTTACGTAGAAACCATAACAGTTTGAAATGTTGTATGCATAAATATTTGTCTTATGTTTTTTCAAAAATATTTTGTTATTTTGGTGTTGAATTGTAATTTTTAAGCAAAAAAAAAAAAAAAAAAAATTAAAAGAACACTTCGAAAATGCATCAATTTGAATGAAACAACTGAATTCCAGTACATAATTAATGTACGTGGGCTGCTACATATATTTCGGGCCTAGGAAACACTAAGTGTTACCAGGTGCAATCTGACATTTCCATTGGAAAGTTTGACATTTTTTAACATAAACGTACTTAGAACGTTTTGACGTGCGACCATCATTTGTGTTGTTTACAGTGACTTGAAAAAATCAATTTGGCAAAAAAAATGGAATTAACTCGTGAACATTTTCGTGCGATCATTTTTCACAACTTTTGACGTGGATTATCACGACAAGAGTGCATCGATGAACTTAAATCTTTGTATGGCGATGAAGCACCATCCTATAGCACTGTGAAAAACTGGCTTAATGAATTCAATCGTGGCCGACGCTTGCTCAAAGACGAATTCTGTGAAGGTCGTCCAAAATCAGTTGTTGTGCCACAAAACATCGATACAGTGCATGAACTGATAATGCAAGATCGTCATGTGGCATATTGTGAGATAGAGGCATCCTTGCACATTACTTCCACTCCAATACATTCGATTTTGCATGAACACTTAGTTGTAAAAAACCCCATAATTTAACAATCGCTTAAATTATCGATGGAAAAATTAATTTTTTTAACTCACTGTAAACAAAACAAATAGCACTTGTGCATCAAAACGTTGTGAGTACGTTTATGCTATAAAATGTCAAACTTTCCAATTAAAATGTCAGTTTGCACCTGGCAACACTTAGTGTTGGCCTAGGCCAGAAATATAAATATATAGCAACCCACGTAAAAGAAATTTTTCAAAAAGTATGATTTTTGCCGCGCTGAATGAAAGTTCGAATCTACAATAAAAAGCAATATTTCTAAACTAGTTACGACCCAAAAACCTGAATTTATTTTCCAAAATTTTTTCACCTGTTATAGTTTCGTCAGGTGAGACTATTCGAAAAGTCGAACAATGTGGGTTTTGCATAATTCAGCTTACATATTGAATATGCATATTAGAAATGGCTTAGTGCACGTTTTCTTGATTTGGAGACGCCAGAATATTTTTTTTGTGAGATCTTATCAAATAATCTGTGAGCCAAAAAAAAAAAAAAAAATGGGTTGGATTGGGTGATATTCAATTTCGTCTCATCCATGCCAAATAAAGTACAAGAAAATGTGAGAATGATCGACAAATAGCCCTCTAGCTGTTGAGATGTCGCTCTTAGGGAGATGAAATGTGAGACCAACACCAATTACTTAAGTATTTTTTCGCCCTTAATATTTTTCCTGAACATTTCCTTCTGTGGCACTCTTGCAAAAATAATATTTTTATGAAATATTTCACCGCTTACAGGGCTTCCAAAGTGCAACTGGTAAAGAAAAATTGAAGACCACCCACTATCCCCACTCTTAGGGGCACTCTCCTGCAAAAATGTCGTTTTTATGAAATTGACTGCGCCTACTTCCTGTGTGCCGCAAGTGGGGTAGAATGTCAAGGTTCATGCCGCTTATGAAACTGTTATCATTATTAATTATGGGGTTTTTTCACGATAACTTGAGAAAGCAGTTCCTTTCGACTTCGTCGTTTTCGAGTGAACACTGTTAATACGTTAGCTCCAGTCTAAAAAAAGAAGCGTCACTTAACGTTTGTTTTGCCTACTATAATGGACCTTGCGACGATATCATTAGATTATAAAGCATACAAAAAAAAAGTCAAATGCTGAATCCGAATATCGCATTAAAAAAGTACATTGAACTGTTGGTTTTCACGCTAGAGCCCCCTTAATATCCCCTTGGGGTAAAAATTTTACTTGTTTTAAAAATTTGAAATTTGTACATACATTTAGATTTTAAGGTGCCTTGAAACCGAAATGATGACTCAGTTAACCCCTAGCTCCCCCCCTTTTATAACCCCGAAGACGGATTGAAATTACACATTTTGTAAAAATTTAAAAAGGATGAGTATTTCTAGGGTTTTTGGTCAGCTGGAGTAGAAAATGATAACAGAAAACAATTTCAGCAGCATTGTTACCCCTAGCACACCCTTGGAAGGGGGTTGAAGTACCACATTTCATAAAAATTTAAGACGCATGTTAATTTTTATGTTTTTTAGTGCTCTTAATCCGAACCAGTCACCCCCTATAATGAAAAACCTTGTGTTTTTCACTTTAAGTTTTGGATGCCTTGATATCCTGACGTAATTTAGATTCAGCACACTAAAATCTATGCGAAGTCGAATGCATTATGTGACAGTATAAAGTGCATGACTTAAGAGGTTTAAGTTTGGCTTTTTCGCGACCTCTAAATGACCATCAAAATATTTGAGAAAATTTTCTGAGCTAGCAATGGAGTTAAAATTTTTCTTTTTGAGTCATTTATTATCCAAAAACTGCATTTTCTACAAAGTTTCTTATGTAGATATTAAAAAAAAAAAATGAATAAATCGGAAATTAATTTTGTTTACCCGTTTACATGTTTCCTTATGTTAACAAGCCGTACAACACCACAAATTCATATACATACAAGTATGTACGTTCAGAACAATGCGAGTGTATTTAAAAAAATCCAAAGGTAATTGCATCTAACAAAATTTTTCACTCCAACTCAAAATCACATATGACAGATTCTAAACAAAAACGAACCAACGTTCAGCTTGAACATCAGCGATCGCGTTGAAACTTTATGAAATGGTACTTTAATCGATTTGACTAGACATGTATTTTTGCGTTTTATCCGAAACTGTTTTTTTTTTTTTTTTTGGGATTTTCCTGTTTTTCAATTGACAAAAAAAGACGAGTTCAGAAAAATGCTCTTAACATCGGTTCCTCTAGAGGAGTGTTCTTGAACCAGTGGTCCTCGGAGTTTTTACCGGCCCGTGATAGATACAAAAATGTATGACGCCGGTCATCGAAATTCAGCTCTGTTTGACCGCTTATTTTATCGTTGTTAATATTGAAAAATTAACATTTAATTTTACCTGTCTTAATGGCAAAATATTAAAACAATTTTAACTTTGTGCACATTAACACACAAATACCTTTCTAATGGTGTATAATTCAAAGTCATGCTCCATTGCTAACATATTAAAAAAGGTATGACGAATGTTTGTCTTGCGCATTAATTTATAGATATGTGTCTAGTCAAATCAGTTAAGGTACCGTGCCAAAAAGTTTCGGCGCCTTCGTTGATGTTAGACGTAAAAGTTGTTTTCACGTAGAATCTGTCATATTTAAGCTTTACATGCGGTCTAACTACGATAACTGGAATCACCATTATCCAGAAAAAAAGAAACTAAAGTTTGATCTATCAAGGCTTCGTATTATGATTATCAATGCTAGCGTATATGTAATGCCACTACATTTGGTTCGAGTTATCGAAATTTGATCGCAAATGCTTACACTTGTCAACAAAATTTTCTTAGCTTAACGATGTAAGTACCTTTGCATAATTTAAAATACGTCTGTCCCGCATTATGATTTAAATTTTACATGCATCTTAGTTTCTTTCATATTTTACGCGTTTATATCGTAAATACATTTTTTTTTATTTTTCTAATATGTATTTCTAATGCAAATTTTATTTTCTTTGTGTTTTTGTTTGTTTTGGATTATAAATAAGAATATCTAAAATACCTTATATAAATTTTTTAACGTTTTATATTTTTTCTTTTATGTCCGATGATGAACAATACAATACATTTATAATATATATTACAATTCAATAATTGTAGGCAATACAATAAGAAGTGTTTTTACTGTTTTTGTTACATATATAGAAAAACGTGTCTTTATTTAATATTTTGTTTTCTATTTTAATCTTTTTTAACATATTTTTTTGTGTAAATTTTAATATATATAATTAATTCATAGTAATATATAATTGTTAAACATTAGAAATACACAAAGTATACTATGCATGTGTATATATCCGTAGTTTTTTTTTTTTTTTTTTTTTTGTTATTATGGGTATTCGATATAAGCGCCAGTATACGTAGTATATTTACCACCATGTTCGAGTATACCGTCAATATTCGAATACGCTTCAATTGTTTTATTTTGCATTTGTACGTGAGTACACAATTCTTTCTATAAATTATCTTTTATCTTTTTAATAAGATTTAGCGTTCATCTATTTTTTTATGCACAATTTTTTTGCTTTCAACTTTTTTTTTTAAATATTTATTAATTTTAACTGATCAATGTATAGTTTCTTTTTTTACCTATACAATTAGTATTATATGATTTTTATATCATTTATCTACAACAGAGTTTGCTATCCGCTTACTGCCTTGGTTTTGGTGTTTGGTGTCATTAGGCGGTTTCCTAAGGTTTTTTTAAGGATTTTTTATTTTTTTTGGGGATATTTAGAAAAGTATTGGAAATTTTGTAAAAATTTTTATGCAATGCACTCTTCACTGCTTATCAGTTTTATGATAAGTTGCAAACAAATGTAAATGGTTATGAGAATAGCATGAATTTTCAAAGAGGCCAATCGACTATCATCCTCTCTCAGCCTTAATCACATCAAGAAATAATGGCAAACGTCGCGGAAGGTGAGATGGAGTTTCGCTCTAAGCCCAAATGTACATTGTAAACTTAAAGAGGTCGACTTCTATCTAAGACAACTGCTTTCAAAAATCAGTATCAAACATGAAAAAGTTCCTTCTGTACTGACTGCCCTGGCTTCACGTTTTAATGACTAGCACCTAGAAGTATTGCAGACTTTCGGAGGTTCCCTTATAGAGTCAAGTCTCGTAAATAGCATGAGTGAAGTGGCAAGCGATAAAACGAGTTGCAAGGAGCATGACGAGAGAACTTCGGTTTATTGAGCATCTCAGCGCTATGTATACCCGGCTGATGCAGAATAATCCAGAACAGTTACGAACTGGACCGACTAACTGAGAGATATTTGAGCATTAATGCTTTAGACGGCCTCGTGATGTAATATTTAACTGTAATCCCAAAAGAAGTATATATTGCCCATGAATGGGTTAAGCGCTCCTTTTTATTTTGGGAAGATCACGAAGAGTTTAACGTTGCAGGCTAACTACAAAGGTTTTTATCCAAGAAACCAATTTTAAACGAATTCGTAAATGGGATAGTCTGAGTCGTACATAGAATATTGGAACTCTAGAGCACCTCAAACACATTTTGAAAAAGAAAATAACCTGAAAAGAACAAGTGAAATTAGCGCAAAACAAAAGCAAATATGTCTCAAGTAAATGCAAACTGTTGCATGATCTCTGATTTGTCTACTGGGTTCAGCTTATGTTATTGGCTAACAAGCAGTTAAGTTCTGAGAAACTTTACTATAAAAAAGCATGATCTTTCGGCACACTTAACGAACTCCATCTAGTAGCGCCTTATTCCAAAGGAGTCTGAAACTCTCGAAACATCTCTGAGAGAATGGATTTTATGAATGACCGGATAAGTTCTACTCAACACGGAACTTGAATCTTTTAGAAGAAAAAAAAAAAAAAAAAAAAAAAAACTCCAGACATCTTCGAAAAAATTGGCGTTACATTCAGTTCTGACAATTTAAAATTAAAAAAATTTTTTCGTACCAAACGTGGTTATGACTGAGAGCGGACGCTATGTACTTGTGACAACCCCCGAACATAAAATGTAGTAGCACTGGAGTTACAAAAGGTGTATACGTTATTTCGGGTTTGTTTATAAATATCGTGACTCTTTGATTGGGAAAGCGCCACATTTTGTGGATTTTTTTTTTGTTTGTTTTTCATGTCACGCTCCCGTCAGTCACATAGGGGGAAGGGTTTAATGTTGGGCGAATTTTAGCGTCACGGGGTTATAGGCACCTCCATACCAAGGAAAACTATAATTTTTCAACTGTTGGGTGTCAGTCCTCTTTCAAATAAAAGTGCAATGCGAAATACATGTGAAACCCAGGATTTTACGTCACGAGCTATACGTTCACGGATGCGTCGATTCGGCTCCAGATTTTGCGTCTATCACTCTATTCTCTCTTACCAAGTTCATTTACTTGCTACTTGCCATATGACAAGGTGCTTGAAAAGCTTTTTGCGAAAAATACATACATAGTTCAGTAATAATAGTATAAGTGTAGATATGTTTTAACAACGAAAGGAAATAATTTAGCTAATAACATATGTAAAGAAAAGTTAGCCAATAACATAGGCAAACATAAGTTTGTACCATTACGTACTTTTCCAACGCTAAATCCGAATTGCTTACGTACCTGCAGGTTTTTGAGATATCCTTGCTTAAAGTTGTAAAAAGCGCAGTTTTCGGGCTTATTGCGTAGTTTCAGTAGAAAGTGTATTTCGATTTTTATAATAAAATCGGGGATAATCATTATCTTATCAAAATATGCCGGGCGTCGAAATGCGTTAACTTCTAAGGGTGATATTTTGGAGAGTTAGGGTTAAGTTGAAAAAAAACTTTCAGGCATAGTTTGATAAAGAAAATTATGGATATCCAATACCATTACCAAAATGGAATTACAACTTTTCTGGAACTGCGTCATAGGCCTGATGACAAGTATATGAGCAATTCTGACATTGGATTCGGATTCAGCGTCAAAGAGTACGTAAGAGCACATATACTGCCTGTGTAATTATTTATTTTGACTCGTTGTCGGCTAAAATGTAAGTTTACGTGGTATATATTTTATTTAGACTTGGAAGAACTAAGATGAAAGCAAATGACTTAGATTCTTTCTTTGTTCATGATGTATTAGTAGTTTTTTTTTTCTAGGCAACTAAATAGAAGGTTTTTTATATCTTTCAGCTTGTTGTTGTTGGAAATTATTTATACTTAAGGCACCATTACAATTGCTTTCTTTACACGTACTTTAATTTTTTGTATGTAGTTGTTGCTCAAATTTACAATAATCAACAAAAATACATAATTTTATTGTAAAAAAAAAAAAAAAATTAATTTAATTAAATTGTATTAAAATTGTAATTTAAAAAATTTAACTACTTATTTTGTTTTGCTAAATATTCTCTTTTTTTTTAAAAAAAAAAGTTACTAATCAACAATATACAATTGATTGTAATTAACTAATGTATGAAGAATTTTATTGTTGAAAAAAGCGAAAACCCCTTTATTTCGTTCTATGTAGTTCTCCCTTCCCTCCTTTTATTTATGCATTTATATCTCATCGACGATAAAATATCTCCCATTATATTGTAGTGCTGTATCTGTTCCGTTTCCTGTGTAGAGTATCAGTTTAATGTTGAAATTTCTGTTTTTCGGTGTCTAGATTTTTTTCAAGTTTTTCATTATGGTTTTTTTTTTTTAACTACAATATTTTTTTATTCATAAATTTTTTGGTTTTTTGACTAACGACATTTATTTATTATTAATAGTTTCAAATATTTTCAATAAAATTACAAATACACAGTTTAAAATGATTGCTTTATTTTTTGTTTTGTTTTGTTTGTTCCTTATTGAAAATTATTATATTTTCCCCACATGAATCACCATAGTTTTATTTTATTTTTGTTTCCCCGGTTTTTGCTTTTTTGACTCTGATTTTTGTTTTCTTACATGCCAGCTACAAACATTTACGACTACTTTACTTTGTTTCTAGCCTGCATTTAATAAATGTAAATATTGTTGCTTTTCTTTTTTTGTTTAATAAATTTATTTTACTAAATAAAATTTAAACAATTTTCCTGTATTCGTGTCGCATTTTTGTATTTTTTCACGTCCTTAAATCTTTAATATCCCTTTTTGGGCTTAATACTTTGTCTTTGAAAAAATATGCAAAGTTTAAAAACTTTTAACAAAAAACAAAAAAATATATTGTAAGATAATAATGCTTCTGTACATTTATAATTTCATGTACTTCTCAAAAGCTTTCTGGGTATGAAGAAAAAAGTATTGGCAATAGCATCAAGCTTTTATCCATAAGTCACCATTTATAAAATTTCTTTAAAATGGTATTTATCTAAAAGTTTGACATTGAATAGCTCAGGAAGTATCAATTATATAAAAAAAGTGTGGATATCTTCTTTGTGTAAGTTCGAATCCTCTATTCCACCTTAAAAACCAATTTTTCAGTATATGAACTATGATTTAACAGTAGTGTATGAGGCGTTAATCAGAATATCGTTCAGAATCAAAAAATTTAATATTTGAATTGGTGGTAGATTTAAATTTTTTTAAATCAATTGAGATGTAAAGTAAAAAAAAACTTACCAAAAAAGCTGGCCAAAATTCAAATAATAAAGTTATAGTTTTTGCACTTTTTACTGAGTATGATCTCCTTCTTTCGTTTCAGAGGTCTGAACGACGTTTGTGCTAAAAAACAAAACTCTTCTCGTTTGAGTATAAAGTTCACCTATTCTTGCGAAGTAATACATTTATAGATATAAAACGCCTCACGGAATCCCTCAGTGAAGGTAGTTAATCGCCGACCTCAAAAACTTCAATATACTTACATACTTGACTTCTTGTTGATTAATGTAGTTTTGCACTAAGCGGTTAACTATTTGGTTTTCGAAAAATGGATTTCAGAAAAAATGGATTCAGAGTCAGCAACCGAAAACCCTCTATTTACCGATTTTCGAGAGAATAGATCCAGTTAAGAAATATTTTTTCCACTATTGTAGCCCCGGTCTTTATGTTATTTGAAAAATTGATTTCAGATTCGTAATCAGCAACATTAAAACCCCATATAACCGCCTTTCAAGAAAAGAAAAGAACACTATTTTGTCCACAATTTTGTTTTTTTAAAAAATGAATTTAAGATTCGTAATTAGCAACATTCTCGACTTTCGGGAGAATACATCCAGCCTAGCATTATTTTGTCCACTATTCAGAATTTTGGCCAGCTTTTTTGAAATTGCTTAGATAGCCACCGTGCATGTATGTACTTAATCTGAACGATTAGATAAACTTGCCATTGTCTTTTCTTCATAAATTGCAGAAGTTACATGCTTTTTAGTGTTGATTTTAAAGTTATAATAACGTAAATTCAGAGTTAAACTAAATTAAAGTTCTGTTTCACATTATGTATAGTAAATAGTATCTGATCTTGTCAAGTTCTTATTGTACACTTACAGTGCATACAGATTTTTTCGATTTGCCACTTAAGTTTTAACAGAATATTGAGAAACGACCGTTCTTGAGCTTTATTATTAAATTAAAATCTAAACAATTAAATTATACGTTTCTACTAATGTTTTCAGCCCAACATTTTTTCTTTTGTCCATATATATTTTTATTCTTTTGCTTTTGGTTAACGATTTAGCATTCTGTTACTTTTATTTACTTTTCTGTTCTTAATTTTCAATAACAATTACACAAATGTTTTTTTTTTTTTTTCTTTTTTAAGCGTAAAACTCGACATTTATACTAATTTATCGACATAGATATTTTGTTTGTTTGAATTTTTTTTTTTTTTTTTTCACTTTAACTTTGAATTATTTTATTTTGTTCAATTTGTTTTTATATTTTTTTTCAATTCCATTTGCCATAATTAAGTAATTTTTCTTTTTTTTATAAAAAAATTGGTTCATACGCTGCTTCGCACTCTAAAAATATGCAATACAATTAATAGTTATTATTAATTTTACTCTTTTTTCCCAAATGATGCGCTAAAAATGCTGCTTTGTGCTTAAAACAATAAACAAAAGTTCACAGGACAAAAATATTTTAAAATAAATTAAAGTTTTAATTTTTCGTATTTTTCTGTGCTCAGATGGCAAAATCTGGTATCGATCGTATTTCAAGGACTTGTATGTAGTTCCTTTGAAATACAACTTTACCAAACCAGGTATTGTGCTATTTTTATAGCATATTAAACTCTAAATTTGTTCATCTAAAAAATTATGAAAACATGCTATACCGGGTATTGTCATCCTAGCACAGATTTAGTCTAACTCCTACACCTTAGATTGTAAACGTACGTTCATTTTCTCTGTTATCTGACGCGAGATTTTTATCATGTAAATTGTATATGAGTTGCTAAAAGAAATGTATTGATCGAAACCTACTTTGAAGTGTATACGGTACCAACATTCCTGTGTTGCGGTGTAGTTTTCACTTTCTTCAATTATTCGTTGCTTTCGAAAATATTAACCAGTTTTCCATCAGCTCCGATTTTTGAGCCAATATTTGAAAAATGTAGTTAGTTTTCAGAATAGCAAACAACTTTTCAAAATTAAAATCTGTAAATAAATCTCAAATAAAATACAAAAAAATATGTAATAAAAAAAAACATTTTCATTTTAGAAAAAAATTTATTTATTAATTTGTAAATATTTATAATTAAAACAAATAAAATTAAAAAAAAAAAACTGATTAAAATTATATCAAGAAATTATGATAAATTCTAATAAATACTTAAGAATTAACAAACAGAATTGTAAACAAACAGAATTAAAAAAAAAAAAAAAAAAATCTTAAATCTTTTAAAAACGACAACGATAAACTAAAAGGAAGCAGCATTTTCAAGATACAAATTTTTAAGGTTATTATTATAGGTGTGTGTGACATGTATGTGTTTTAAACAAGATACAATAACAATTAAATGTAATACATAAAGATATGTTATATCATTTTGTATATCTTGTTGTTTTCTATTGTTACATAAAAACAGACTTGCAGATATGTTTCTTTGTTTAATATGTATGTATGTATGTCTTTTATAAGTTTTTTTATAACGTAATATCGTATTTGTTTTTTTCAAAAATGTTTTTTATATGTTTAAGAGATATGTGTGTAATTGCGTCGTCTTACTGATTTGGTGCGGTAAATAAAAAAAGAAAAATATTCATGATCATAAATGAGAATCACACAAGATATGAGTACAACAGCATTAGAGGATAAAACTTTTATTAATTGTGAGTGAAGTTCAATTAAGTTGGCATTGGAACATTGTGAAAACAATGACAGACAATACAAATAAAGATAAGTTTTGCTTCCCCTAATTCAAGGGGGATAGAAAGACAATAATACTTTGAAATGTCAAAAATTTCTATATATACCGCATGTATATGAATAAAACAACAAATATCTTTTAGGTATCATTAATAATTTTTTAATATTTTTGAGATCTCGATAACTTTTATTTTGTTTGATAGTTTGGGGTCGCTGAATTCGAATCTTGCAACCGTTTTTCTCTATTAGGTCTGTGATTTGAGTTATACTAGTTTCAAAGTGTAGAAAACGCTCTTTTCAGACATATGGTGCATATCCAAAAAGTAGTGTAATTTTTTCTTTTTTTTTGCCAACGGCATTTGATGGCTATAATCTTCCTCATTTTAAACCTTATCTTTTAACTTTTCTAATTGGAGCATTATTTTCTGAGATATAATCCATTGAAATAAAGGTATGTGTATCAATTTCATAAAAATTTAATTTAGTCTTACATGGAGTTGCGATACCTTTATTTAATATGATTATATCTCAGAAAGTAATGATTCGAAAAGTTAAATTTAATGAAGAAGAGTAGGTCCATTAGAAAAAAAGTCAACTAAACCAAGGGTACCAGCGTAGAACAAATGTGAGCCAATTTTAGCTCGCCTACAACAACCAAAATATTTCAATATTTTGCAAATTTCGTAAAACTACAACAATCACAAAAAATATTTTTTGTGATGTTTTTCTACGCTCGTCAAAATTTCTCGGAATTACAACATTCATGAAAAATTGTTTTTGTTGTTTCGCATCAAAAAAAAGAGAACAACAAACAAATTTTCGTGTGTTGCAGTTCTCAGAAATTATTGAAATATTGTTTTTGGTGTAAACAAGCTAATAAACAACAAGAAAAAATATTTTTTGTGAAATGTTGTAGTTCCGCAAAATTTCCAAAATATGAATTGCGTCTTATACAATTTTCCGCTTAAAAGAAAACCTTATACACATTACGTTTAATTTGATGATGTTATTTGATTTTTAGTATCGTACCTATTCAATACACAATAGATACAGAGAAAAACAAGTAAAAGTAAATAAGTGAACATTAATACGAATAAGGAAGGTAGCTATTTTGCTACCAACAAGCATGGATCATATAACATTGTTGGATTGAGCTTTTATGTATATGTATATTTTTTATATAAAAAACCAACAAATGCATAACGAAACACAAAAAAAATTTGAAAGGCTAGTTTTTTTCACGTTTCAAGACCCACCATAGTTGTATCATCAGACGAATTTGCCGACATCGAGAAGTACTTACATGCATACTATATTTTATCTTTAGCTTAGACTTGTTTAGAATCATAGCAAAAGGTAAATAAAGCTAATGCGAAAGTACTCATTTTTTTGTCTATCATCAGATGAATTTACCAACATCGAGAAGTACTTATGTGCAGACTTTATTTTACCTTTAGCATAGACTTGTTTAGAACCACAGCAAAGAGGAAATAAAGTTAATGCGAAAGAAGTAATATTTTTGTCCATCATCAGATGAATTTGCCGACATCGAGAAGTACTTAAGTATATGCACACTATATTTTATGCTATATGCTAAATAGACTTGTTTAGAATCACAGCAAAGGGGAAAAAAAGTCAATGCGAAAGTTCTAAGTTTTTTTTTTTTCTTTGCTATGCAACGCATTGCGGTTCCAACACGTTGATATTATACTTTTCTCGTACCTTTTTTTTGTTGGACTAAACAAAAAAGCTAAGCAAAATTGTGTTAATATATTCAAAACATAACATTCGAATATTATACTTTTGAAGATTTATCCATGCCAATGCTTTTGTACTCATGTACATAATTTACTTATATAAATAATGAACGAATGCTTGCGATTTTTGATGAATTCTGATGAAAGTGATTTTTGTTATATCTAACTGCTTCGACTGTTTTGACTTTTTATAATGATGTGAAAATTGAGTGATTATCGTTTTTTTTTTTTTTGCATTATGTATGTATTTAATATATGTATGTATGTATATTTAATGAGCCTATGCTAGCGTAAATGTATGCTTCTGTGTATATTTTTTTTATGATATTTATACCTTTTTCTGTCAAAAGAGAGGGGAAATTAAAAAATCCCATATAATATTACGTATGTAACTTATGTCTGAATGCATGTTATATGTAGAGTTATTGTATGTTTTTTTTTTTTGTATATATGTAGGTATGTATGAATGTTAAATAAGAACAACTGTTGATTATGTTTTATTTGCCTTTTTAGATATGCATTTTTGAATATTTTTTTTTTTTTTTTTCATTCGTCTGCTATTAATGTTTAAAAATTTTAAATAATTTTTTATTTTTTAAATTTTATTGGTTTTTTTTCACTTATTTTGCTGATATGATATCAATAATTTTTTTTGTGTTTTTATGCTGAAATTCAAAATTACGAATTTCAAGTGAGTGCTCAATCAACATAGAAAATGCTACGAACGAACAAACAATGATTCTTTTCTGGTGCAAACAACTGTGTCAAAAAGAGTACTTTTATAAAACTTGCTATTGAATAAATATAGGTTAAAGTGTTTGAAGTTGTTGTTGGTTTTTGTGTGTATGTGTTGTAGTATGTTAAATAAACTTTTTTGTTTTTTTCCTTTTTGCTAATTGCTTAAACTAGATGTGTTTTTTTAAATTCATTTTTTTCATTTTTGAAATATTTGACACTATGAGTTATGATTTTTTTTTCTTTTTTCTTGTCAAAATTATGTTTAGTATTTAATATTTTTTTTTTTTATTTATAACAATTTATGTATTTGCTTACATTGTATATACTCTTACTTTGCATTCAATTTTAAATATGCATGATTTTTTAAATATTTTGTATGTTTTTCTGTTTGAAATACAACGTAAATTTAAATAAGTTCTTTGTTTTAACAGTTTAAACGCCTCTTTTTTATATTTGTTATTATATAAATTCTATTGCTAACAATAAGTGTTACATTTTTATTTTATTATCAACGCTCTTTTTCATTTTACCTTTTGTCAAAATAAAAATTTCGTTTTATTGTTGTTTATATATCATTAAAAATTAAATAAAATACTAAAAACTATGCAAAAATAAGTAAATTTAATCATATTTATGAAACATTTCTTTAAAATATTTGTTTTTTTCTTCTTTTTTGTTTCATTTAAATTTAATATTGTATAATTTATGCATTTATAATTTGTTATAAGTCTAAAACGTTAAAAAATAATAATAATAATCATAATAAAAAAAGTCTTTTTCTTCGCATAAGCTTTTTCGGCTTGTAATGTTATGTTTTTTTTTTATGTTGCAATAATATATGTCATAAAAGATCATGATGTTTGTATACATTAAAAAAAAAAAAAAATTGCAACTTTTTTTTAACAAAGTTTTCATTTTTCTTGTAAAATTTTGCTAACATTAATTTTTGTTTAAAGCTTTGTTTTTAATTTTTTCATGTGTGAAAAAACAATATAAATTATTTTGTTTATGTCACAATTTTTAAGTCTAAAATTTCAAAATAAGGAAAAATTTGTCTAATTTTGTTTTTGTTTTTTTAGTTTATAATAAAATTTTGTACCAAAATGAGAGAATTAGGAAACATAAATGTTTAATATAATAAAAAAAAAATATATAAAATAAATAAAATAAAAATAATTTATATAATAACAATTTTACTTCACGAATATATAGAAAAACAAAACGTATAGTGTGTTTCAAAATGCATTTACAATATATAAAAGCACATATGTTATATGATTTCTGTTAGTTATATTTTCTAAAACTTGAGCTTTTAACAATGACAGCCATAGCTGAGTTTATTCTTTTTTTCTCATTGTTTAAGACTTAAACTTTTCGACTGACACTGTTTTTAAAATTTTATAATTTTTTTTAAATTTAAATTTTTAAACAACTGTCCTTCTTATGGGTTGTATGTGATGATGGTGTGGCTTAGCGGTATATGTTGTTGTTGTTGCACTTAATTAAAAATATAAATATTATAAAAGTTTAAAAAGTAATTGTTCTTGTTATATAGATAAATATTCGAAATAACAAAGAAAGTTAATATTAATTAAAAAAAAAAAAAACAAAGGAAAAAAAATATTTAGATTTAGATTTTTAATTTTTTCATTAATCAGGAGGCGCTGGAAAATTAATGTATTTTCACTGTTTCAATTCTGTAATTTTGTTTTGTTGTTGTTAATGTTGTGGCTGCTACTGTTTGTTTTTTCATTTAAAATAAAAAATTGCGTTGAGTTGATGTGTCGTCTCAAACACATGTTGGTTTTTTAAAAACAAAAAAATCTTGAATATGAAGAAAGCTCATTTTTTTGTTCTAGCAAAAGTTTATAATTTAAACATTGCTATATTATTTTATTGTTATTGTTGTTGTTGAATTGCTTGTTTTATCATCTACTCTCGCATCCATCCATCCGTCGATTGCTTATTTAATGTATTGGGGTCTTCACAATTGTATTTGGTGCAATATAATGATAACCAGGTATTGGCAGACCAGCAGTTTCCATCGATATTCTGTAAAACATAAATAAAATACAATAAAAGTGAAGCTTACAATTTGTTGTTAGTTTTTTTTTAAGATTTATAAAAGTAAATATGCAAGCAGCAAACTTTTTTTCTTTTACATTCTAATCTTTATAGTAAATGTTTACAATTTCATTTTTGCAAAATGTAGGTAATACATAAAGCAGCCAACTCTACTGATTTTCTTTCAGGAGACTCCTGATCTTCAATCCTTCGGATTAAACCCACTACTGAATTATCACCAGACTTAAAAGGATCAATGTTGGTCCAAAAAAGCCCGGGAGCAATGTCAATTGAGGACGTTTAATAAAGTTATTTATTTCTTTAAGCCGTGTGTTCAGATATGTACTAGCGGTCTGCACAAGATCTCTTGTTTTAAGACATTTCGCTTCAAGATGCGTCGTTATGTTTTGTACCCGCTTTTTATTTATCAAATACTTCAGTTCAGTGTCGCGTTCAATGTCTTGACAGTACTTGGATATGAAAGAAGAAAAAACAAATGCTGCACAGACCAGTCTTGTTTGATTTGCTTCAGTTCAGTTCAGTGCATATGCTGCAGTTGTAGTGTAGAATACGAAATGCTACTTTAGTGACAAAAGAAGTATTTCGCTCTCTTCGTTTTCCTCTTTTATGTTAACGCTCTTTCGCGAAAATGTATGAAAGCTATTACAATCCTGTGTAACCAATGCGTTGCAACTTGCAAGTGTAGTTTTTCTACTCGCACTGCTGAAACAGAATTAATTTGTAGCTGAAGCTTGAAGTTCGAAGTAAACGACGAACTGTCAAAAGTAGACCACACAAATTTTTATACGCGGCAATACAATGTGAAGTTAACGCTAAAGCTTGCGACGTAGAACCAAGTTCAAACTTTTCTACTTCGTAGATTGTGGTATGCTTTTTGACAAAAGAACAGAGTTACCAAATAGAAGATGAAGATACATTTGTAAACATTGTTTTATAATTTATAACAAAATTTATGCGAATGTCTCAAAGTTTTTTTTTAAGTTTTAAAATGTCTCAAAATTTATGGCAAATTTTATAAAGAAAGATTCCATAAGCAGCAAACTTCTCCATTCTGCTTATATAAATGTTTGTCGCGCTTCATCGTCTAATTCACTTCATTTTGCACTACAGCTCCATGCTACAGCTTCACCATTCGGTTCAATGCTTTACACTGACCTGAAGTATTTGTTTGTATACAATACACTGAATCGTTTGTTAGAATCAGTTTTTTTTTTTTTTTGACACTGATAAAACTAGACAGTGTACTTCAGTTTCAAAATGAAATCAGTATACAGTGAAGATTCGAATCTTGAATTTGTGGGACCGAGTTCAGCATAAAATGAGCGAGTAAAAAAGTTCACTACATTTCAAGATGTCTTGTACAGGCCCCCCTGATATGTACATAATTCAAAATGTTTTGCATGGATGAAAATCGGAAACTGGAAATTTTTGGTGTATTTTTACTTGTTTTGATTTTAATATCGAGCTTCTAATATAGTTTGAAATGAGTTGACTGCTTTAGTAATACACAAAAGGAGTTTTTGAGAAAAAAAAGTAAATATTGAGGATTGAGCAAAATACAATTCCTTGAATTCAAAATACTATCTATGTGTTTAAAATGATCTTTGGTTTTAAAGAATTTTGTAAAAAAAAATGAAGAAAAATATAATACTTCTAAATCCAATTGGTTTTGTGGCAAATGTTTAAGTGAGCTAAGGTAAATGTGGAAATTTTTTTGTTTGTTTTGTAAATACAAGAAAACTATCATTATTTCAACTATGCACATCAAATCATTTGCAACGATTATGAAAAAAATTAAACGAGATTAAGGGCCGATTTCACAATGTTCAGTTAAGCTTTAACCAGAACTTTAATTGGTGAGTCGAACGATAAAAAGTATTAGAATGTCTTTTGTGGAAAATTACAGATGCTGCAAGTAATAATGATTTGTATCTACGAAAAAGTAACCGTTTAGGATATATTCGAAAAAAATCGAGTTTTTCGACTTTTTGCGGTTTTTTTAGACTATTTCCTAAACGTTCACTTTTTCAATAAAGTGGGCTCAATAAAGTCTTTTAGACGGAAGTCCTCAAGAACAGCTCCGATTTTGAAGGTTTTTTTTGTTTAAATTTTTATTTTATTTTTTTTTTTTTCATTTAAAAGGATGAAATCATTTTCCAAAGTTTCATGAAAATTGCTAGCCGTTCTTGGGAAAAACATGAAAAAACATGACAACAGTTTTTATATACACAATTTTAGACCGTATACAAAGAGAAACTATCTCAGAAAATATCACCAGATACATCGATTTTAATAATACATATAAAATAACTATTTTGATTTTTGTTGTCTTTTTTTCCAATTTCTTAAATATTGTTTAAAAAATTATATAAATCCGAACGCGCTCCATAATATTTCTGATTTTAAATAAAAACTAGTTAGGGTGTAACTTTTGGCCTGGCCAAAAAATAAATACCCTACAATGCAAAATTTGGCTTATATGGGAGGTGCCACGCCCTCTTGTCCGAGTTCACTCAATTTTTGTTTAGAGCTTTTATTTATAATTTTGAGTGTCTGAGTCAAATTTGGTTCGATTATCTCAAAAAACGCTTTTTTTTCGCCCATTTTTTTCTCAGAGCTTGCGTTTTGATTCGTAGTATTTAACCGATTTTGCTCATTTTCAATCCCCCTAGCTATCTTTGACGGCGAAGGTAGTGTAGCGAATTTTATTGAATTATCTTGCTTAATTTTCCCAAAAAATGTATTTCCACACACAGCCGTTACCCAGCCAGCCAGACAGACGGAAATGGCTATATCGACTCAGGAGATGACGCTGATCAAGAATATATATACTTTTCTATATCTGCCACGCAGTGCTGGATTAACCATTAGGCCAGACTAGGCCATGGCCTAGGGCCCCCGACGAGCAGGGGCCCCCACGAAAATCTAAGCGCCAAAATATTTAATCGGCTGATTAAAAGAACTAGCTCACAAAATTTGGCAAATTTAAGTCCAAGCATGCTTTGACAACAACAAACCAATAACAAAATTAGAATTCCCAATGCTCGATCGCAACGAAAAAGGCTTCAACAGACTTGAGTTAAGCTGCATGAAACTGTTGTTGTTGTTTTAAACGTCACAAAACCATTTGATGCTTCGCCGTTTTGCAAAACTCATTTGGTCGGTTTACTTGATAAAAAAAGAACGTTTTTTTAATTAGTGACAAATCGAGATGTTGTTTTATGTGAAAAGTTTTTAAAAGATGAACGTCGTTGTAATATTTAAAAGAGATGTCGAAAGATTATTTTATAAATTACTATACTGTTAATTTTGTAAAGTCAAAAAAAATATTTGTCAGAAAAAAAACTATTTTGATTGTTTTATTGTGTTTACAACCTTCATATGATATCATTAAGCTAGTTAAGGGGTTTGAACACTGTAAACGTTTCAGGTGGTTTATATTTTATTAATTAAGAAAAATTGGCTTGACATATAAATATAAAACTTTGTATAAGGACTGCGTTCGACAAAATTGTCCGACACATTTTATCCAATAACTTGTTTTCAAATTACTCAATTTAAAATTTTTTTTTTCGCAGTAGGCTTTGAATTGAATGTACCAAAACTATGGTTTTCAAATTTGGTCCCTAGTCAGTCATATTTACTTCAAAATGGTAAACGAGCTATAAGTTCGAAAGTCTATAATAAAAATTTTTGAAGACCACCCGCGGTAAACTACTAATAGAATTGCTCGGAATAGCAAAATTAATGTGAAATTGGTATCAAGAGTTTTTAAAAAATTTAAGGAAGATTTGGATGTCTTTCGAAAGCCAGGTTCCGCGAAAGAAAAAGGCATTCGCGACCAAAACAAAACGAAGAACTTCGTCACAATTTTAAAGAGAAACCCAACATTTCATGCAGAAAACTGGCACAGAAGGTAAAGTGTTCCGAGTTTTTAGTTCGCAAGGCCAAAAAGGAGGTTTGTTTGAAGACGTTTAAGGTACAAAAAGTTTCTGACAGAAATGCTATGAAGAACACGAAAGCAAAAACAGCACGGCATAAAATTAAAAATTAATTTTTTCCCAAAATTTTGAATGCAGCATCATGGACGACGAAACGTATGTTTTAGCCGATTTTGCGCTGCTTCCTGGCCAAAAATTTTACACAGTAGACACGCGGGGGAATGTGGGCGAAAAGCTTAAGTCAAAAAAGCAGTCAAAATTTCCTCGTAAGTTTTTGGTTTGGCAAGCAAACTGCAGTTGTGGCAAAAGGAGCAATTTTTTTTAACCACTGGAACATTAAACTCCGAATTCTATATTAAGGAATGCTTGGAAAAAAGACTTTAGCCTTTCCCACGAAAGCATGAAGTTTCCACTTTCCTTTGGCCAGACTTAGCATCTTGTCATTATAGTAAAATAGCCTTGCAGGGGTACTCAAGAAATAATGTGATTTTGGTGCCTCGTGAATTAAGTCATGCAAACTGTCCAGAAATCTGGTCAATTGAAAAATTCTGGGCTTTGGTCAAAAAGAAGATAAAGGCTACAAAAAAAGTTGCCAAGGATGCTACAAATTTTTGCATGTAGTACTAACTTCAATTAATACATATGCAAAGTTTTATATTTATATGTCAAGCGTATTTTTTTTAATTAATAAAATAAAAACCACCTGAAATTAAAACGTTTACAGTGTTCAAAATTCTTAAATTCTTTAAATGCATAAACAAAGATTAATTTTACAATTATTAAAAAAAGAGGGCCCCAAAATTTGAATGGCCTAGGGCCCCCATTTGTCTTAATCCGGCACTGCTGCCACGTCTCCTTCTCTGCGTTACAAACGGAAGGACAAAGTGAATATACCCCGGGTGTAGGGTATAAATAAAAAAACAAAATTTAAAAAAAAAAATCATCAAAATCGGAGCTGTTCTTGAAGATTTCCTCAATTTGTCTGTTTTTTTGGCTTTATTTACTCCACTAATAATGCAAATCAATGTTATATAAAGAACCTGTGATTCTCCACAAGAGATTCTGATACTTTTTATTGTTCGACTCACAGTTTTCATTAAAAAGCCTCCTGAATGATTAGTAATTGAAATCACACGGAATTTTGGAACAGGCCTATATATCTCAAAGCGCTATTTTTAAAACAAAAGGTACGAAAAATTAAAGTTTTAAATTTTTTTCAGTAAGGGAAGATGGGGCAGATTCGTACAAATTTGACTTTATGGCTAAAAATAAAGCAAGATACCAGCTTTTTAAAAATAACTAGTATGCAGTTAAATACTTAAGTACAATATTAAGCTTTTAATGTAATGTAAGCCTCAAATGGTCCGATTTATCAATTAAGAGTAATGACAGATTTTCTGAAGATACTCAAAACGTATGAATGTGCCCCATATGCGGGCAAAAAATGTGTCAAAACTCCAAATATTTTAGATTTTAAAGCCAGTTTTAGCAAGTATTGCCTAAAATACAATCGATATTAAGTAATACTAGCCAAAACTGAATTAAAAATATAAAATATTTGGAATTTTATGACGCCTTTGAAAAAATTCAAAATTATGTTCCAGGTGACTATATGGACGTTCAAAATGAAAATTGTGCAAGTCCAAAACGAGGCAAAAGTAATGTCATATAAATTATGTGCCATAATGATGGGTTATTTGGTCGATATAATTTTTTCAACTTAATCTCAACAATTCCATATCATCAAGTATATTTTTTTAGGCAGCATTATCTCCATGGATGGTGGAGCAAAAGAGGATATCAACTCAAGAATAGCAAAAGCAAAAGGCGCGTTTGCGCAACTGAACAAAATATGGTCTTCATCAGTTATATCCACCAAAACGAGAGTGCGCATTTTTGATTCGAATGTGAAATCGGTTTTGTTATATGGGTGCGAAACGTGACTTGTTACTGAACTAACGAACAAGCTGCAAGTATTCGTCAACAAATGCTTAAGGCGAATACTAAAGGTTTGGTGGACTCGCACTATATATCAAATGCCGAGCTACATCAAAAATGCAATCAGAGGGCTATAGCAATCGAGGTCAAGCTGCGCAAATGGAGATGGATTGGTCACACTCTCCGGAAACCACACAGCGAAGTTTGTCGCCAGGCTCTTGAGTGGAATCCACAAGGTAGTAGAGCACGTGGTAGACCCAAAACCAACTGGAAGAGGCCGCTGGAAAAGGAAATCCAAGAATCGGGAAAGTCGTGACAAGAGATAAAAGTCATCGCAAAGGATTGTGACAAATGGAGAGATTTCATATTGGCACTATGCTCCTCCTAGGAGTTAAAGGAGAATACATACATACATACAAGTATATTTTTCTTGAAATCAGCAATCAATTTTATTTATCCCTTACAAAATGTCAGCACCATTTTCATTTTGAACGGCTCATATGTAGATAAATAGTCACTTTTTCTAAAAGTATAAAGCTTTATCTTTAAAATTGTGAAAAATCGGTAATTTATTATAATATTTGCCCGATGGGATTGTTTGTTGCAAATGATTTGTTGTGACTGAGTTAATGGATCACTTTTAATTAAATACGCAATGAATATGTAAAAAAAAACAAAAATATTTTTAAATGAAATAAAGTAGAAAAAAATCAACAATTATATAAGTATTTAAAAAAAAGGATTAAAGAAAAAATCTTACCGGATTTCTGAACTGGGAATAGTTTTAGGTTAAGTTTTTAAGTTTTAAGTTGTAGAGGCTTAGGCTGATATTTGTTTGGTTGGTTGATTGGATGATTTTTGGGTTGTTTATTGATTGATTGGTGTTGATTGATTTAAGTCCATTTTTTTTTTATTGAATTATTTGGAGGATTAATGTGTGGTGACGGATTATGATGAGGATGTTTTTAAGGATTTTGTTAACGTTTTTAAATGCTGAAATAAGTATGTTTTTAAATTTAATAAAAAAATTGTATAAACAATATGCGTTGTATAAAGTAAAGACGACTAATTATATTATAATAGATAACTCTTAAAAACTAAGCGATAATGGCATAAAGGTTGACAATAAAATAAGTTTTTTGATACAAAATTAATACTTATAAAGGATTGTGAGTGTTCTTAAACAAAGATAATTTAAGAAAAATTCAGCTTGAAATAAATACATCGTTGAATATAAAGCTCACGAAACAAAATAAGGATATTCTCCAAAATAATTTGTAAAATTCCTACGAATTTTGATAGCTCTTAGAGTTTACAAGGTTTTTGAGGCATTTACATGCTATATGGAATACTCTTAATTTCAAATTGACAATTAATGTTTCAGTTAAGGTTTAACTAAACATTGAAGCTAAGGAGTACAAAATTAATATCTATATGCAGTGTGGTTAGGAATCGGTAGAACACCGGAAAATGTAGACTCCTAAGACTATGTAAGAAGAGTTGTTCAGAATAGTCGAACAACTCTTCTTAGATCCATTTGTCGAAATTCGCAAAACCAACAGAGTTATTGGAGTAAATACATATAGGGTCAAAAGTAATGTCATAATATAAATTAGCTGGCATTTATTAGGAAATGAATAAAATTGGGCTTTGTTTTCACAAAATTTCATTTGATGGCATTAAGTTGAAAAAATGATATCGGTCATATAACCGATTATTATGGCACAAAATGGGTATGACATTACTTTTCACGCACTTTAAAATCAAATGAATGGTTTTTTGTTAAGCGGAATAAGTGCAAACAAAGTAATGTCATACACATTTTGTATCAAAATAATCGGTTATATGACCGATATAATTTTTTTAACTTAATGCTTTCAATTTCAAACTATCACGTAAACTTTTCTTGAAAACAGAGCTGAATTTTATACATTTCTATCAAAATGTCAGCCAATTCATATCAAGACATACTTTTGTCACTTTTCGTACTTACTCCAATAACTACGTTGGCTTTGCGAATTTCGAAAAATGCAACTGAGAAAAATTGTTCAGAATAGTACCAGGAATCTGACAACTTCTAGTGTTCTACCGATTCCCAAACACTCTATATAAGTATAACTATCACTACAATCTTGCCATATTCATATGGAAAGCAAAATCACAATGACGGTAGAATGAAGTAACATAAAGCGATATAACGTTTTGTATTGATATGGGCAATATCGGTTAAAAATGTTTAATTTATTGGCTCAAAGGTTCTTGGCGAATCGACTTACATGAACTTGATAGTACATCTGGGACGATTTGCCAGTTAAAACCTTTGCCATCCGAGAATATGTAAGGCTAACTAAAACCAAAACATTTGAGGAGGGACAGTCTTGAAACTTGTTAGGGATAGAAGAAATCCTTTACTGGATACTTGTCCTTATAGGCTATCAAGGAAATGGAATTACTGACAATCTTTTCAATGTGCATAGAATAAATGCCAGGAAGCCTATTTAATGTCTAATATTTGTCCGTTTTTTTTTATTGTCAACATATGCCTTAAAAAATGCTAATCACAAATTTAATACAAATCAGCGCCTAGTGCTATGCAACGGAAACTTAGATTTAAGTTTATAAGCCATTTGTACTTTTCAGTTAACTGGATAAATTATACAAATCGAATATAATATTGCATAATTTCAAGCACACATTTTTGTATGCAAAAACTTCAAAAATGACTGCGAAAAATGTAGATTACATAGCTGAAATATATCCCTAAAATTAAACAGTTCAACAATGGTTTTCCAGGAGGTACTCAAAAGCGGCCAAAAAAACAGCGGCCAAAAAATAGTGGCCAACAAAAAGGGGCCAAAAATAGCGGCCAAATAAAAAAGGGGCCAAAAAATAGCGGCCAAATCAAAAAGGGGCCGAATACAAAAAGGGGCCAAAAAATTAGCGGCCAAAGGAAAAAAGAGTCAGTCCATAATATATCTAACACCTAGTTTGCTAGCCACAGTAAATTTTCGCAAGCGATATCGAGAAGCTAACATTCGCCTCAAGACTGTAGTTTCTGGATTTGAACCCAAATGGGTAACTGAAGATCTCACTCATGCTGAAATTTACGAATACTTAACTAATATCAGCAATCACATTCACTATAATTAACTTCATTGTACTTCTTAACTAACTTTTTCCATTTATTATATACACAATTTGTCAATTTACTTTAATATTTTACCTAATGTCCTTGATTTTTAACAAAATAATGATAATTTAACACTTTATCCATTTTTGGCCGCTATTTTTTGGCCCCTTTTTGTATTTGGCCCCTTTTTTTCTTTGGCCCCTTTTTTTCTTTGGCCGCTACTTTTTGGCCCCTTTTTTTTGGCCGCTATTTTTTGGCCGCTTTTGAGTGGAACCGGTTTTCCATTCTAGAATTTTTTAGCTGATTATAGAGCTATTTACGAATCTTAACTTGGAATATATCACGTCAGTATTCCAAGATATCCCGCTGCAGAGTGCAGAAAGCGCTGTTTCGAGGCGTTATGCTATACGTAGGCTGCTATATATATTTCTGGCCTATGCAAAACTAATGTCAATAGCTAAAATCTGGCAAAAATATAATAAAGTTTGACATTTTTTAGCATAAACGTACTCAGAACGTTTTGACGTACGACCATCATTTGTGTTGTTTACAGTGGCTTGACAAAATCAATTTGGCAAAAAAATGGAATTAACTCGTGAACATTTTCGTGCGATAATTTTTCACAACTTTCGACGTGGATCATCACGACAAGACTGCATCGATGAACTTAAATCTTTGTATGGCGATGAAGCACTTTCCTATAGCACTGTGAAAAACTGGTATAATGAATTCAATCGTGACCGACGCTCGGTCAAAGACGAACTCCGTGAAGGTCGTCCAATAACGGCCGTTGGGCCAGAGAACATTGATGCCGTGCGTGAACTGATAATGCAAGATCGTCACATGATATATTGTGAGAAAGAGGCATCCTTGCACATTAGTTCCACTCCAATACATTCGATTTTGCATGAGCACTTAGTTGTAAAAAATGTTAGTTCTCGTTGGAAACCCAATAATTCATCAATTGCTTAAATTATCAATGTAAAAATTGATTTTCTTAACTCAGTGTAAACAAAACAAACAGCGTTTGTACATCAAAACGTTGTGAGTACGATTATGCTAAAAAAATGTCAAACTTTATTATGGTGTTGCTAGATTTTAGCTATTGACATTAATGTTGCCTAGGCCAGAAATATGTATAGCAGCCCACATATGACACTTGCAGTAACTGGCGTAATTGATTCTTGTCAACGCCATCGGATAGCCATATCTTACGCATTCAACTGTGCCTTTCAACTTTTTCAATTCGATCATTACTTTTCCAGTTATCATCCATTAAAATTAAGGTTTTTCGACTCTGAACATATACATTCAGGTCTGTTCCGTAATCCTTGTGGTTTTAATTACTTTGAATTTCGGAAGCTTTTTGATGAAAACGGTGAGCCGAACGACAAAAAATATTAGAATCTCTTTTGTGGAGAATTAAAAGTTCTACAAATAATATTGATTTGTATTTACGAACAAGTAACCGTTTAAGAAATATTCGATAAAATCTAATTTTTCATCTTTTTCCGATTTTTTAAGAATATTATCTAAACGGTTATTTTTTCGTTGATGCAAATCAATCTTATTTATAGAATCTGTTATTCTCCACATACGAGATAATGATACTTTTCATCGTTCGATTCACCGTTTTCATCAAAAAGCTTCCGAAATTAAAAGTAATTGAAACCACAAGGATTACGGAACAGACTTAAATGTATATGTTCAGAGTCCAAAAACCTTCATCTAAATGGATGATAACTGGAGATGCATGTATGAACTTCAATGGATGATAACTCGTAAAGTAATGATCCAAATGAAAAAAGAGAGGTAAAGTTTTATGAGGAAGTTCATCGCTATCCGATGAATTTGGCTAAAATAAATTACACTGTATGCTGCAAGTACGCCATTTGATTGAATACAGTGCTCTCTGTCATTTCAAGGAAGGATAACTCAGAATCCTGAAGAGATAGAAAAAACCACATTCGTATTCGTAAATAGAAGGTTCCAAACCTCCACAACATGCTGAAAAAAATCGACAATGGAAAAGAAAGTTGTAAATTTCCAGGCTTATGTTATGCTATATTAAATTGAATTCTTGCTTACTCCAGTGTAAATAGGCTATTAGAAATCGTTATATATAATTGGTAAAATCAGTATTATAGATTAAAAGTTTGTTCTTCACTTTAGAATCACAAAAAATTTCCGCTTTTAGTGCAAGTTAAAATAAATATGTAATACACAAAAGCAAACTATTAAATACAACTCAACACATATTGCTTTACATAATATGGGGCTTAAATATGTAGCTTTCGTTGCATAGTTTTGAGTTCTCATACATCAAGGAATATACATATTACTTCTTAAAGCCAAAACTATTTTTTTTTTTTTTGCATTATTTTTATTAAGATTTAATATCTGATGCTTAGACATTAATTATCGTATAGAAATACAGTTATATAATAGCTACAAATATTTTAATATATTTATATTAATATATGTATACTGGTAATAACCACATTTCGGGTATTCTTAACAAACTTACAAGTAAATTTTGTAATGAATTTAAATTTAAAATACTTTTTTAGCGTTTTCCAAACAAAATGTTTAAACTAATTGTCGAGAAAATGTTACTTGATTTTCATCTAAGTTTCTACGTATTTTTGGGAGTACACATATCGACCAAAAAGCAGATTTTCTTTTCATTCACAGGACTTTAAATAAGTCAACTTGTTTAAACCAAATAGAAAGATACATGTAGTCTCTATACTGTTGACAATGGTAACGCATAGGGGACAATTGTCCTTTCCGTAGGACATTATCCTTGAAAAATGTCAGTCAAAATGTCAAAAGGTTTATTCTATACACATTAATTTAGTACATCTTTGGAATAAATCTCAACTCGATAACTGCACTCCCAAAAAAAGGCAGAAACTTTTTTAAGGCTTCACCTCGACGTAAACAAAAAATTTAAGGAAAAATATATGGAAATTTTTTTAATGAAATTGAAAAGCTACCAATTGTAGTGGAATAATAATGAAAATATAATTAATGTAAAAACAATTTTTATAAAATATAAATTTATATTTTGAACTTAAAAATAATGTTTAACATTTAAATATTAAATTATGTTATGAAAAAGTAACAAATTAAAATGATTCCCATTTTTAAACTTAAAAATATAATGACTTTAAGTCATGATTTTTAAGAATATTTTATTAAAAAAAAATATTATTAATTTACAATTTAAAAAAAAGTTGCCAAAATGTCAGAATGAAAAAAAAAAAAAAAAAATATATGATTTTTACTTATTCAAAGAGCTACTAGTAATTGGTCCTAAAGTTTATATAATTTTATATATTTCATTGGGAATATAAGCTTCTTAAAGAAGCTTATTTTATTAACATTAATTATTATAGCGATTTCCCTTTTACAAATAAAACAAAAACATTTATACTTTATCTGCCTTTTTTCAGTTGTTTTTTTTTTATTGACCCGGAAAAGTATGCTTTGGCTAGAAATAAATACTATGACTAAAATTGTGAAGGAGATCAAAATATAGATTTTTGTTTAGAAAGATTCGAAGGATTTGACTGATTTATGTTTCACACGATTTCGTACATTAAAAATAACGATATTTATCGATTTTATTCTATGCAAGAAGCTTATCTCCTTTTTCCACCATTTTAGAATCAATAAATTGTTTCGATTCAAGGCGTATTTTATGAGTAAATAAACAAAAACTGAGAGAAAAAGCAGAAAAGTATTTTTGTAGCATCAAAAGAGCCTTGTTGTTAAGTGCAGGAAAACTAAACAATTTGTTTTTTTTTTTTTAAGACCTTCAACTTTTAATGTCCTTAGCTTATGCCGAAAAGTACGAAGAATTTGAGTTTCGTGATTTTGTTTTGAGGAAGTGTATGATGGTTAATTCAAGTTTTCAACAATCATCTAGAGAACTATACATTTTTAAAAAAAAAAAGAAGAAATGACGAAATTCGAAAATACGCGAAATAGATCATTCTGTCAAAATATTCAAATCTGCAGAATGTCATAAGTGTCACTACTACCTCTAAGGTCAATTTTAAACTATCAAATGAGTTGAATCGATGTTAATGTCGGATCATCTAGATATGTGTCGTTAAATATCAAAACTGGCTAAGTCCCTCTCCGATAAGTGTCACGTTATTTATAAAAATAAGATTAAAAAAACTATTCACATTTTGTAACCACTCGATTCCGTACAAATGGCATACTAGACTATCTAAGAAAAATTGATTTCAGACCCAAAATCGAAAATAGCTCAGCAAACTTTTATTTGGATCCTTATTATCTTTTTTTTTTTAACGGGTAACAGAATTGTTGATTGTTTTCGAAATAGCTACACTGTACAACACGAAACTTCGAATGGGTTCTTGATAACCATTTTTGGTAAAATCTATCAGGTCTGGGATCCGAGTTATCCTTGCTTTTAAGAGCAAAAAATGTTTTTTCAGGCATATGGCGCTCATCCAGGCAGTAGTGTACGGTGTCAAGAACTCAATTTTAATCAATTTTAAGGGCACCTAGTTTTTTTTTTTTCAGAAATCTGTGGCAATTTGGCAAAACAACCTTACTCGAAATTGGAAACTTTTCAGGAGAGCTAAAAAACTGTTAAACTGATTTTCAATTATGTGGCTCAATTTCGTTCATCGAACGTTGAATCTCCACTTTCAATACATCTTTACTAATCTCCAACTGTCAACTGTCAAATTATTTTCTTCTTTTGGTTAGCAACACCAAAACAAGAAGCGTATTTAAATTTTATATTTATGACTAAAATCCTGAAGAATTGTCTTATCTCGAGTTAGGTTGTTTTGTCAAAAGTCCACAGTTATGTTTTCTTTTGATCAAAAACTACTAAATGAAACTATTTGTAAAATTTTATGTTTACCATTTTTGTAAAAAGAGGTCGAAAATGACTACTCTGGTTTTGATTTGCTGTATTTTTTCAAGCATACCGTTTTTTGCCCTCAAACGATTTTAAAAATAGTTTCATCTATAAGTTTTTGTTCAAAAGAAAACATATATGAAATAAAAAACTAGGTTACATAAAAATTGATTTAAAATGAGTTCCCGACTCCGTGAGTATACTTCACTTTTATCCAATTTACAAATTTGATCACAACTTTCCGAAATATCTATCGCAACTCTCTGTCAAGGACTAAATAAAATTTGTATGGAATTGAAGGATTTTTTCTTTAATGGATGATAACTCCAAAGCTGTGATCTAATTTGAAAAGTTAAAAAGTAAGGTTTATTGAGGAAGATCATTGCTATAACATAAACTACTCCAAGGATAAGCGTCATATATCTGAAAATAGCGTTTTCTGCACTTTCATTAAGGATTACTCGAATCACAGATCTGATAAAGAAAAGCAGTTGCCAGAATCAGCACGCTCAAACTAACCAAAAAAAGTTATTTAAGACCTTAATCAAAATTTTCTCTCTCAAATTGTTGTACTGTGTTATAAGATTTATAGAATTATATACTGTCACTCCCCAAAAACAAAACCCAAGAAACAAATTTAATGTATTTTTTTTTTTTTGGATAGCTTTCACTATCAAAGTAAGGGTCTAAATAAAAATCTGGCATGTATTTGAATTTTTTCAAAGTTTTGTTCTTTTTTTGGCTACTTTTTCGGGACTAACTAGGGAAAAAAAATTAACAAGTTGTGTATGCATGAGTATTCATTTTTTTTTTTTTTTTTTGTAATTGAAAAAGGGCACAAAAGGATGTAATCTAAAAATTTGATGTATAATATTTCATTTGTCAACTAGTGGTCATGCGAGTGCGAGGAAAGTACGAATATCTGCAGCAAAGAATTCTAAGCGTCAAAATTACAATAAAACTTTTTTCAAGGCAAATATAAAAATTGCTTTTGTTTTATGGAAAAATTTTGAAAATTTCGTTTTTAAACAACTACAGATATTACTTTACGTCTCGGTTCGCTCAATTTTGTTTTTTACATTTCGTTATATTAATTGTCATATTGATGGTGTGCATTCAAGTTTTTAATTCAATGAATGCATTCTTATTTCTTGGTTTGTTTTTTAGTCTAAACACTACTTCGTTCTATATATATATATAATGAAGAATAATACTACAATACTTTGAAAATAATTTTATATGTCTACTTTGCTTGCTTTAGTAGTTTCTACTACTATTTTTTTTTTTTCTTTTTGTTTAAAACCGATTTCAACTTTATAACTTAATGGGAAAAATTATATTATATTTAATAAAATCAATCAAATTAATCTTTTTTTTTTTTCAATGAATCACGCCTACAATCTAAAAAAAATTAATACACTTTCTCTCGAACGCCACATGCAAGCTCGCTGCTTCTTCACAACTAAAAACGTAGCAAATCTTAATTCTACTCCCACACACGTCGCATCGCAATCAAAGTGTTGTGATGAATATTTTCATCGCAGCTTATCGTTTAAGGATTTATGTAATATACGTATGTATGTAATGTTTATGAAATTTATGTAAATATTTAATGAATTGTGTATGTATGTATGTAATTTTTTAACGCATTGTCTTTCATATAAAGAAACAACAATAAATTTTCAGAGTGTGAAGCATTAAAAAGAAATGGTAGTAAAAATTTACTACACTTTTTTTGTTTCTTTCTGCACAGACACGATGTATGGAATTTAATCCTAATATGGATTAAATTTATTGCGATTCTTTTCATTGTCTGTGTTAGCATCGGTGCTGCCATGATTACGTATACGTGACGTTGTATAGTTTTTTGGGCGATGCACTCCAGTAGTTTGTACTGGCGGGCCAAGATTTGCCAGGCCACCAAGCAAATCGGTAAGACCACCGAGAGCGCTAAGGCTCGAAAGTGCATTTAACGCGCCAGGTTTGGCTAACAACTGTGCCAATGGTATGGCAGAAGCCAAAGAGCTTGCGGCTGCCAACTGTGGTGGCAAAGTAGAGCTAAGACTGCTAGAGCTGTTAGTTGTATTGCTGCCGTTCGTTGCATCGTTCGATGATGATGATGAAGAAGTTGTCGAGTTGTTTGATGTCGTCGACGACGAATTTGTATTGTTTTGTCCATTGGTGTTAGTTGTGGCATTGTTTGGCTCTTGCAAATTGGCCTTCTGCAGTTCAACGCTGAAAAAGGGATAAGAGAGAGAAAGAAATAGGAAAATAGGATTTGTTTGATCGGTGATGAGCGAGAGAGAGAGAGATAGAGAAGAGAGCAGGTTGTAAGTTTGTTTTTGTGTTCATTTCTTTTTTTTTTTTTACTTTTTTTTTAAATTTTTGTGATTTTGTGGAATTGAGTTGGTTTATGATTTATTTTATTTTATACGGGGTAAATAGGATAAAGGCTTTTGGTGGATTTTGCTTGGAGGATCGGTTACTAAAATTTCAAATTTGTACTTTCTTAGTAGTTAAATAGCGGTAATGGTAAATGAAACGCTTATGTTTAGCTAAGATTTAATTTAATGGGAGAAAGTTTGGAATTATTAGTCTTTAAAAATAAACAAGGAGTGGCATGTTAACCTTGTTAACGAAAAAGACTTATTTGATATGGTCACGACATGCAACACTCATAAGAAAGATACTCTTAAAGTTATTGGCTGATGAAATCATACCCTTGAGCAGTATTCGACTTGAATCGCAGGCGCCTCCGCTTGGTAAAATATTAAAGAAAGCCTTATATGAAGACAAGGCCGTCGGAATCGATAATATAAAAGCTGAGCTGCTACGTCCTCTGGTTCCCTGAATCTAAAGTGCTTGCCAGAGGAATGGATGCAAGATATAATGGTCAAATTGTCAAAAGAGAGTGGTGACCTCAGCGAAATACAACAATTAGGTAACTTCTAAATTATCAGTCTGTCTAATCAGAGTTCTTTAAAGTGGCACCATTCCAATGTTATAAGAAAAAAAACAAAACAAGAAAAGTTCAAAATTCTTTTACTTGAATTATGTATCTCAAAACTAGAAAATTGGAGTTACCTAGTTGACCTGACGATATGTTAGGTTACGTTAGAGTGGTGACTTAGGAAACGATGCTAGAAGCCTAAGTAGGACTGTTAATACTATCAGTTATCTTTTAAAAGATACTGTAAAGGATATTTATATCCAGTTTGTCGTATTGAAGGTAGTTGAGTACGAAGCCAATATCAATATCGGCGAATTTGGTCAGGTCATTGAAAAACGGTTTACCTAGAGCCCTAAACCTAGCTCTAGATAAATAGATAGAGCAGATGACATTTAATGCCAATTGTCAAAACTGGTTGCAAATAGGGCTACCGAGATTTTATATTTATTTTATGAAGATTTAAAAAAAATCTCGTCAGAAGTACTATGTTAGAAATAGAGTACGACTTTGAATTATACACCATTAGAAAGGTATTTGTATGTAGATGTGCACAAAGTTGAAATTATTTTAATATGTTGCCCTTAAGCCTGCCAAAATTAAAAACAAATTTTTTAATATTAATAACAACAAAATACGCGGTCATACAGAGCTGTTTTTTGTTTTGTTTAAGTTTCACATTTGTCATTGTACCAGGGATGATAAATGAGCTTTTATATTTTGTACCAAATAGCAAAAAAAGTACAAGTGTCCAAAAAGTACCAAAATTATTCAATACGTTTGTGGTCGAATTTTGACCATTGGGCGATTCTAGTTAACATAAGTGTTTCATTACCATTATGCATTTATACATATGTAGGGATCAAGGTTGAGGATAATAGCAAATTGGCGTTGTTCTTCTGTTCCGGTTACAATTTCCATTGCGTTTGTTTCCTTATGCACCGCGGTAGATCTCAATAATTCAGAATAGTTAAATTTCTGACGAATTTTCACCTAAATTTTATGATCTCAATGCATACTTAGAAAAAAAAAAATAACACACACACTTAAATTGTAAGGTAAAAAACACAGTAAGCATTAACTTTATTCTGCTAGTACTAAATTTAAAGTTATGGATTATTTGGGGGGAAATTTTATGGAAGTGGAAGAGTACATTTTGCTGTACTGCAGGAAAAATGTAAGGAAATTTTCTTTAAGCGATAATTAGCAAAAGGCGGCAGTGATTTTTTCTTTTTTCTATGTTTATTAAATATCTATAAAGGTAGTTTCATTTTAAAAGTATTTTATATAGTGTATAAAGTTTATTAAACGTTTTTTTTTTTTTAATTTAGTTAGATGAATTATCTTTAAAACAACTGTTTCAAGATTAACAATTTTTAATCATTAATTACTTTTTGAAATATATTTTTTCTTGGTATTTTGCTCAAAAGTAATGGCTAAAGGAAACAAGAAATTAACTTGATTTAAAAACAAATTCATTAAATAAATATTATAGAAAAAAAACAGATGTTGTTGATCTGTGTGAGAGAAGGATTTGCAATAAAATGAGAGAAAAACTAAAGAAACGATCAGTTAAAAAAAAAAAAACATAACTCAGAACTGAAAGAGGTGCCTGAAAGATGTTTTTGATTGAGAAATAGAAGTGAACGCATATTTTCCTTGGTTTGGTGGTTGTACGAGCTAAGTATATGCGAGTATATGCAAGATATAAAAAACATATAAATTTCCCTTAGATAACGAAATGTGAAGTTGAAAGTGCTAAGTTAAAATTAAACATTTTGTAACAAATTATCCATGACCAAAAGAACGGCGCGTCACAATGTACAAATCAATTCGACAAAATTCGTGTCTAATTTTTGTTTTCTTTTTTTACATTTTTTTTTTTTTTTTATTACACAAATTCATTTAAACATTAGAGAAATACGCAAAATTTTTTGTTATAGGGAGAAAAAAATAATGCAAATTTTAAACTCACCTCATATTGATTAAGTACTGAGCGAGTGCAACCGAATCAGGATTACCACTGATGGTGATTGTACGGTCAGTGTTGCCACCTTCGCGCTCTTCGCAGTTTGAGATGCGTATCATAGCGCCTGAGATCTGCCGTATTTCAGCGATTTTAGTGCCACCCTTTCCGATGATGCAGCCAATCAAATCGTTGGAAACAGTCATTTCATGCTGTTGCTGTTGTTGTTGCTGCTGCTGGGTACGATTGGTGTTGACTGTACGCAACTGCGAGCCAGCTAAAGCAGCCAAGGCTGCTTAGATTTAGAAAAGTTAAGAAAAAACGCAAATTATTAGATTAAATTGAAATTATTGTACATAAATAAAAGTGATACAAAATGTGGTTAATTGAATTTGAAATTGTATAAATCAGTACAATCACTTTATAATCGTTATCTAACTTGTTTATTTAACTGTTAAAATATCTGTATTATACAAAGTAGTTTTATGAGAGTATCAGTATCGCTGGACATACAGAAAAATGGGCAAGCGACAGCAATTTTAAGTTTGATAAAAATGTAGGAGAATTCTGTAAATGCGGTTGTTTTAAGTTAGTCAAGCAGAGGGCAGATAGAATTTTATTTCGGGGGTTCTTGTTCGGTCTGCTTGTCTATTTTGTTCAAAGTAACGAAAAAAATGTCACTCATACGTCCTTTTGCACGGTAATTAGAAATCGTAGTTGATTCCTTTCCCGTTTTATGACCCCCGAACAGTGTGCCCCCAACGGTTCTAAATTTGCAAAAAATGAGCATGCAAAAAGAAGCGCACATGTCTTTAGAGTAGAAAAATTCAAAGTGGAAAATCATACCTTCAGTAGACATTTCAAATTTTTTAAATTTTGACTTGAGTAAGACTTGTTACATAAGTTTTGAGGCACCGCCAATATACATGGGAAAAAACCAGTTTGTCATTGATTTTAATTGTATGGAGCAAAGTGTCCACTTGACTAATCTGATAAAATATCAAATATTTCGAAAAGTACTTCAGTCCCATTAAGTTAGCCAATTTATCAACAAACTCTTAAGTTTAAATTTCGATGGTACTTTTTCGGACCAATTCTGTTTTATTAAGGTTCAAACTTTCGTTTTCGTTTTTCACGAAATACACCAACATGTTTATGAGGCAAAAGAGAACTGGGGCTGCGATATTCTAACCTAAAAGTTAAATAAACACTTGTCTTTGCAATTTTTAAAATGGCAAAACTTTTCGAATATAAATCGGAATTGATATTCGGTATCTCTATTGAAAAACACGGACTAGTACTAAAAGAGTCAATTAAAAAAAAGGGCAGAAATATTTCGTACGAGTAGATAATTTTTTTTCAAATTTAGATCCGGTTGGGGCCCACTGTTCGGGGTCATAAAAAGAGAAAGGGGAAGCAGCTACGACCAACGACATTTTTGTTATAGAATTCTCTTACATTTTTATCAAACTTAAATGTGGGCATTAGACAAGTTAAGATTTTTGGTTTGATACGGTTGTTATTTTATTACGATCTAAAAATGCTTGGAATGAGTCGTGCGATATCTAAAAATTTTGCTCTTGAATCAAGGCATATATAAATAATATCTCAGCCTTATGTAACCACCCAAGAGGAAAAATTTCTAGCGCTTCTGATCCAAGCACTTCAAAAGTGCTTGTTCCCATAGAAATTTAGAAGCACTATCCCAATGATTTTTTATAAGGCTGCAGTAAGAACAACGTGAGTTCGAACCCAGCCCGGGAGATTTTTTTTTTTTACTTTTTTTTGCTTTATTTTTGCTTTTTATTAAAATATTTTTTATTCAACATCTTTTGTTTCACTTTTCTATTTTCCTTTCTCTTATTAATTTACTTTTGTTTAACTGAATTGAAATTGATTACACAATGATTCCATATAAGGCTGCAGTAAGAACAACGTGAGTTCGAACCCAGCCCGGGTGATTTTTTTTTTTCCTTTTTTTTATTTGCACAATGATTCTATGTTATGCTGCAGGAACATTTGTATGTCAAATTCTGTTTGGACAACATTTGCTTAATATACAAATTTAATACCTCTTCATATCATCGGGCATTGGTGTAGCGGTCTAAAGGGTTGGCAAATGTAAGAAAAAATATCAAGCACGCGGACGGTCGTGGATTCAATCCTGGCGCGGCCAGTTTTTTTTTTTTTTTCTTTTTTTATAATTTTATTGAAAAAACACTTACCGCAGCATTAAAAGTAAGCGCTTTAAAAACTCTTTTTTGGTAAGGCTGCGGTAAGCTTTTGTTCACTTACATCCTATGACATGCAATGTTAAAAAGAAAGTATTGTTTTTACGGAGCGGAAGCGCTTATTGGTGAAAAGGATGCACTTCAGAAGGGTTTTTGAAGCACTTCTTTTGCCCTTGGGCATATATTATTTTTTTAGCATAATACCTACAAAAAAGAAATGTATGTATTTTCACCATATACCCAAGAGGAAAAATTTCTAGCGCTTCTGATCCAAGCACTTGAAAAGTGCTTGTCCCTATAGAAATTTAGAAGCACTATCTTAATGATTTTTTATAAGGCTGCAGTAAGAACAACGTGAGTTCGAACCCAGCCCGGGAGATTTTTTTTTTTTTACTTTTTTTTACTTTTTTTTGCTTTATTTTTTTTTTAATTAAATATTTTTTATTCAACATCTTTTATTTCACTTTTCTATTTTCCTTTCTCTTATTAATTTACTTTTGTTTAACCGAATTGAAATTAATTACACAATGATTCCATATAAGGCTGCAGTAAGAACCACGTGAGTTCGAACCCAGCCCGGGTGATTTTTTTTTTCCGTTTTTTTATTTGTTTTTGCTTTATTTTTTTTTTTTTTTTTATTAAAATATTTTTTATTCAACCTTTTTTATTTCACTTTTCTATTTTAATTTCTCATTTTTATTTACTTTTGCTTACTTGAATTGAAACTGATTGCACAATGATTCTATGTAATGCTGCAGGACAACATTTGCTTAATATACAAATTTAATACCTCTTCGTGTCATCGGGCGTTGGTGGAGCGGCCTAAAAGGTTGGTAAATGTAAGAAAAAATATCTAGCACGCGGAGGGTCGTGGATTCAATCCTGGCGCGGCCAGTTTTTTTTTTTTTTTTTTTCTTTTTTTTAATTTTATTGAAAAAACGCTTACCGCAGCATTACAAATAAGCGCTTTAAAAACTCTTTTTTGGTAAGGCTGCGGTAAGCTTTTGCTCGCTTACATCCTATGACATGCAATGTTAAAAAGAAAGTATTGTTCTTACGGAGCGGAAGCGCTTATTGGTGAAAAGGATGCACTTCAGAAGGGTTTTTGAAGCACTTCTTTTCCTCTTGGGTATTAAGTAAAACTCTTAAACACTGTCACACAAGATCATTATTGTACTTTTCTGGACTTGGGGCAATTTCTGAAAAATTATGACCTTGCGATATTTTAGCTTAAAAAAACAATATATGCTTAATGTTAAAACTGAGAATTATATTGTATTTTTATAATCTTTGATTCATGACGAAAAATTTAAGATACCGAATGAAATATTCCGACCCCTTTTCGTAATAAAATAAAAACTAAATGATTTTCAAAAAATTTGCGCTCACTTTTTTAACATATTCTTTCAGGTTTTTGGGGGTAAGAATGGAATTTGCAAAAAATCGTATTTTTTTCAGTCTTATATATGTATTAGGGTGGCCGTTATATGCAAGGTCATGATGGATGGTGGTTAATCGGCTCTTAATGTTAAAAAAAAAAAAATTTTCCTGATTTTTTCAGTTTTTCATGTTGGGTTCCTACAGACCCTGATTGGCCTGGCCCTCAGGTAAATTTGTCCGTCCGTTCATTAAAATTACGATTATGGCCAAACGGATAAAGCTATTTGTTTAAAATTGGTACAGATAAAAGTTATGGTCGTGGTCTGATTGGGAGGAGAAATGGGCGTGATCAATTAATGTTCACAGGGCCAAAAGTAAAAGCTGAAAAGATCATGAAAAATTTTGTTCGACATTTTGAGCCGATTGACCAGCATCCATCATTGAAATTCGAAAAGTCACATAATAGCCACTCTAATACATGATTTCCACTCTAGTTTAAACCTTTTCCCCACCAGATTGATCTCTTTTCAATTCAATTTAAACTTTTTCCAACTCAAATAAACTTTTCCAAATCAAAATAAACTTTGCAAAAAACACTCTTAACATGATATATCTCTCCACCTACAGCAGCTATCGTTATGAAACTTTGTCAATATGTAAGTCGTCTTCACGATCTTGTTATATCGTAGTAAATGCAAAACAAGGTATTTGAAAAGTTTTTTGAAAAATCAGTAGAATTTGTTTTGTAATTTCAAATAATTTTGCATTTGCTACAACGCAACAAGATTGTGAATACGGCTATAGATTTATATAGTGTCTAGGTGCAGAGACATATCATTTCAATTGTGTTTTTTGAAACGTTTAATTTGTTTGATTTGAAAAAAGTTTATTTTGATTTGGAAAAAGTTTAAATTGATGTGGAAAATGTTTAAATTGATTTGGAAAAACGGCAGGTTAATTTTGATTTGGAAAAAGTTTATTGTGATTATGAAAAAGTTTCAATTGAAATTTGGTGTGGAAAAGGTTAAACTTGGAGTGAAAATCCTGCGTGTATAGACATACTTAGTATACTTCAACTAACCTGTTGGATTAAGTCCACCAGCAGTAGCTGGGGTCATTCCAGCTAAACCGAGAGCCGCCAAGCTGGCCAAAGGATTCTTAGCCACCTGTTTTGTTTGCGAATATAGAGAATAAAGATAGCTCTTTTAATTTTTTTAATTAAGAATTCAAGAAAATGCTTATTTGCTAAAAAAAAAAAAAAAAAAAAATCTTAAATAAATTTTATCATTAGTCAGTAATTAAAATTAAAGATTTTTAGTTTAGAAGAAAAACATTTACATTTTTGTATAACAATTTAGTTAAACTTAATAATATAAACAAATAAAAACTAAGTATGAAAGTTTTTATACAAATTAAATGCGTGTGTATTTTTGTGTATTACAAATGTTTGTGTGTATAAGTGAATATAAGAAGTATGAAGTGTAATTTAAAAAATGAAGTCCTTAAAAGACTTTTGAAAATCTTTTAATGTTACTAAAACAACTGTTGACAAGAGAACACAAATGACGGAAAAAGAACGGAACGGAGTAAATTTTGGAATTTACGAAACATTTATTTTTAAATGTTTGTGAGAATACACAAAATTAATAATGCACCAATAACCTACAGCAATTAATTTATTGCAGTACAGAAGAGTAAATAAAAAATACAATTGGGGGATTCCTTTAAACTAGTAAAAGCCTCGAAAACCTCGTAAACTCGTAAAAGTTGTCAAAATCAATACAATATTTGACAGTTTTACGAGTTTACGAAGTTTTCGAGGCTTTTACACGTTTTTAGGAATCGCCTTATTTTATTTTCATAACGTGCATGTGTTAGTAAGATCTGTGGCAAAAAAAGAAAAATAGTTTAACTCAACTAAAAACGAATGGCACAATTTTCCATTTGCACTGGGTAAAATAACACTTTCGTTTTTGTGTGCATATTCAGATCTTAATAATTTCAGTGCAACACGCAACTTGGAATGTGATCTTGCTGGATAACTTATTTTGGTTCATTTGCAGTCGCTGGTTCCACATTGGGCAGCCGTTTTTTTGCATAAATTCTGTGATACGAGTTATCCAGTCTCTCCAGTGCAGAAAAAGCGCTCATCCACGCATTCGTGTAGTTCAATTTTGACAAAGTCATTCAGTAGCCTTTATCTTTCTCTTTTTACACCTTACCTTTTAATTTTTCAAATTATATCAAAATTTTTCGAGGTATACTAGTACATTGAAATAAATGTGTCGCAACTCTATGTAAAGGACTTGAGGTATCTCTACTTCAATGGATGATATCTCGGTAAGTAATGATCCGATTTGAAAAGTATAAACGTAAAGCTGAATGAGGAAGATTATGGGTATCATATGCCGTTGACAAAAGTGTGCTCGATACTACACCCTGAATATTCGCCATATATCTGAAAATAACGTTGTCCGCACTCTAAATCAAGAATAACTCGCATCACAGACCTGAAAAAGAGCAACGGTTGACGGTATTGGAATCGGCCATTGCTAATTGAACCAAATATAGTTATGGATACCTCATTCCAAATTTTTTTCTCTCAATTTGTTGCATTTGTGTTTATCCACAGACTAATGAAAAATTTCACCAAAAAATGGCTTTAGTTTCATTTATCCCAAGCCAATTTTAAATGTTTTTTTTTTTTTGCCACAAATAGTGATTAATACAATAAGTATGTAGTAGTTACAATGTCTCTGTATGTGTGTACGTACATAAATTACAAAAAAGAAAGTATTAAGGAAAAAATAAAATAAAACATTTGCTTTTAAAAGCAAAATTTAAGGATTTTGAAAAGCATGCAACAACATTAATTTACAGCAACATATCCTATGATGAAGGAGAACACATCTTATCGAGGAGCAATATAATTTAGCACATCAAGAAAACAGGGCGGGGGGGAGGTAATAGACAATAAGATGTTAAAACCTTCTATTTATAATATCTGTATGTATAAATAAAATAAAGAGGTGGATTTGCTTTTGAAACCACTTTTTCAAAATAAAGTTACAGTGAAGTAGGGGGGAAAAACTTACACATACTACTACTTGGCAAGTGGGTCAAGGCGGGAGGGTCGGTTTGTAAGTAGGAGCTTAAGCAACAAACAAGAAATGGTAGGGTAGATTCAATAGTAAAAACAAACATGCTGATACAAAATTTTGAAATACATATCAATTTATTATCAACTTCATTTTTTTTTTTACAAAGCATACAACCAGTAAAGGGATCCTACAACAAGGGGGCAACAAACATTAAATAGATAAATTTAACATACACAGGGATTCATCAACATCTAGAAACAATTTTTATATGATAAATCCTTAAATTGTATTATGTATGTATACAGGGGAAAACATAATGGGGGTTTTATAATAATTATTACAACAGGGCATAACTATATCAGGGATGCTAGCATGGAGTAGGGCTGGTAACACAAAGTACGGGGAGGGGTTTGGGGTGGTAGGGGTTACTTTTAAAATTGTATCAACAAAAACCATTGCAAAAGATAATGCATCAATAAAACTCACATCGGGTATATGCTGTAGGTGATGGTGTGTTGGTACTGCTCCTGTTAAATGTGCCCCCTTTAATAAAGGATCCGTCAAACCTGAAATACCTGCATGTAGACCACCGGCGGCCAACGCAAGTGGAAACATTGGACAGGTCTTTTTTTTTGTTTTTGTTTTTTGTTTGGTATGCATTGATATAATGGAGAAAGAGTAGTAGTAAAGACAGCAATGGAAGTTGTTGTAGTAGTTGTTGTTATTGTTGTTGTAATAGTTGTAGTAGATTTAAATGAAACATAAGTAGTGTAGATTTATGTGGTATTTCAGGGAAAAAGACAAAAGAAAAGCGTTGAAAATATTAAAAAAAAGAGTTAAAAAATTAATAAAATCAAAAAGTATTTTTAATTTTAACAATTTAAATTTTGTTTATAAATTTAATAGGCCATTTTAGTAGTATATAATTTATAAATATATTTTGAATTGGTTTATTCATAAAAAAAAGAATATTTCGATAGGAATATAACACAAAAAATTTCATTAAATCATTTAAGAAAGTGAACTGTGGAAATTTTTGGTATACCAGCGCATAGATTTTTTATGTTTTAAATAACGTTTCGCTTATTTTGGCAGAATTCTTATCAAAATGGCCTTTTACTTTTCCCATATTTATCATATTAGGGGACATCGATTAATAACAAAGTGCAACAAATTGAGAGAAAACCAATCTGAATTTGATCTCGATAACCTTTTTTGACTTATTCAGGGTCGATGATGCCGATATTGGCAACCGTTTTTTCCTATCACGCTATTTTCAGACAAATGGCGTGCATAAAGGAAATTGTGTAGTTCACTTTCTTTTATAAGCGGTGTTGAATAGCCTTGATCTTCCTCTTCAAACGAAAACTCAAACTTTTCCAATTGGATCATTACTTTCCGAGATATCAGCCATTGAAGTAAACGTTTTGCAAATCCCTGTAAAGGACTGTATTAAATTTGTAAAGCTTAACTTCAATGGATGATATCTCTCAAAGTAATGATACAATTTGAAAAGTTAAAGTTATGGTTTAAACAGGAAGATCTGTGCTATTCCATGTCTCTGACAAAAATGAACTACACTACTCCCTGGATGTACGCCATATGTCTGAAAATAGCATTTCCTACTCTACACAAGGATAACTTGGATTTTAGACGTGATAAGAAAAAACTGTTTCCAGATTTTGAATCAGCGACCCTGAATTAGTAAAAAAAAAAGTTATCGAGATCAAATTCAGATTTTTGTGTTACACAGTGTTACCTAAGACTTTTTCCCATACATTTGAAGGAATCGGGAGAGAACAAAATTATTCACATAAAAATCTTGGTCTAGTTTTTACTAAAAAATTGGTAAAGGGTGTTAAGTTTGCAAAAATTTCCGAACCTTATTTTTCGAAGTATGTAGTTTTTAATTTGTTTTAGATTTGTTTTTAAGATGCCAAGTTCCATATTGAGAAATGATTCTGTGTTCAAAAGGAGTGTGACGCTCCTATAAACTATAAATACCAGTCTTGGTCTTGACTGAGCAAGACCTTAAGAACATAGTAGTCTTGGCCTTGGAATCAAGATCTTGGTCATGGTTTCGAAAAATTACTAAGACCAAGACATCTTTATTAAAAAGTTTTGACTTTGTGAGTTATGATAATTCTGATAAAGCTGACGATACATATCGATACCTCTTCGAAAAAAATTATGTTTCTCCATACTTCTGGAGAAAAATAGGATGTTTCATATTTTTTAACGAAAATTTTTAAGGAAAAGTAGAATGTTCCACACTGAATTGTCAAACTTTTTATTTTAGTTTTTGTCAAAAACAGGGTGAAATGTCCTACTTTTCGCCGCAAGAATGAATCGACGACAACCTAGTTTTTAAGGAGAAATGAATTATCCTATTTTTCGTTAGAGGTGTCGATATAACCTATAATTAAATAAATTATTGTTTGTAAGCGCTGCGTTGAATTTGATAATAATATTGAGAATCTTAGAAACCGTAAGATTTTTCATTGAACCTTACCCCCAAAGGAAAAGGATAAATGACCTCCTTAGATGAAAGTTGGTCCATGATCTTTTTTAAATCATTTCACATAATACTGTTGCAATTGCCAACTGCCATTAGAAAATCGTGTAAGTAGGCACTTTACGCGAAAGGAACTATAAAGATATAGTTTTGTATTTTTCAAATTCTAAACTACTTAAATATTAAATTAACAGTCGCACCATTAATAATAGCTTTGGGGCAGATTACTACAAAAGGTGGGGATAATATTTGGTGCTAAGTGTTAATTAAAATTGTATCTAAATACGGTGCTTAAACTAATCAGAAAGTTATTCAAGGATATAAAACATTCATATCGATTATAATGAAATTTGTATGTGAGGTTTTTTTTTTTCTAATAACAATTAATACTAAATATTGGCGGGGTCGAAAACAATTAAAATATAACCATAGAAAGCACGAGTGAAACGGGTGTGAGAAGTAGAAGAATTGAGAGAAATTACAATAACAAAAGTATTAGAAAAAACAAATCACTTCGGAGGATTAAAAAAAAAAAACAATATGGACGTAATTTAGACATGAGTTTCTTTCGATTTATTTGGACAAAATATATATATATATATTTTATATACGAGTAAAGAGAGAGAAAAGTGATGAGGGCTCGGGCTCGGGCAGGGAGTTGAATTGTAGTAGAGTATCAAGGCATGTGGTCATATGGAGGGACAAATTGACAAATAATAATGCTGTAGAATTATGTTGATTGTTGATTATTTTGCACATTACAATTATTTGTAAATTTATTATTTTTTTTAAAGAAATTAATTGGTACTTTACTCTATAAATTATAATTAAACAAAAAAAAATGTCACGGGATGGGAATAACTGCTGTTTTTTGTTTTATTTAATAAATTTCCAAACATGAATTGATGCGTCCACATACTTTCCAACTGCACGCACGAGCCACGAGCTTTCGTCCTCAACACAAATCCTTTTTTATGCTTATGCTAAACCATAGAAGATTTCTCTAATCGAGAAATTAGAGTTAGATAGCGCAGCAATTCAACATTTTCTCTGTGTACAGTTCTTGCGTCAAATAAGATTAAAAGCACGTAAATGAGCTCATAAGAACAACAATAAGAAACTTAACGCAGAGTTATCCTAAGAATTGCAGAGAGTGCAGAGTGAAACTAAAAAAATAATAAAAATACAATCAAAAAAAATTTCTTTAAATTATGTAGACGAAAAATCAATGAACAAGAAGTTACATAGGTTAGTAAAGGATAAGAAGAACACTGCATGTTTTCAGAGAGGTGAATGTAAATAAATTTGAGAAAAAATAAAAATTCGGTTAGGTACAAATAATCAATTAGAATACACATGAAAGTGGAGCGAAATATTGCCTAAATTTTGTGGCAATTAGACATAAGCACGAATGCATTAATTTCTTTTGTGACACTCCTGCACTCTACTTCAGTAAAGTTCATATTCAAGTACATTGAGTAACAGATATGAATGAATACTACGGCACGCAAAAATAATTTGTACTCTTCCTAGTGAGTGCAGTACTGTCATCGAATGTACCCATGAATATTTTCGAACTGAAGTGAGCAAAATGAATGCTTTTGAGTGCGGTTGTGATATAGAATGACCAGAGAGTGACCGTTTTGGGTCCATTTTTGTATAGAAAAAATGTTATTGCACCAATCAATGGGGAAAGCTCAAAATATATTTTGGAAAAAGCCGGAAGTGTCTCCGGGCCCTCTAAGTGACTGATTTGGCGCCCATTTTTGTAAAAAAAATTTATTGCAAAAATCAATTAGCAATGGTCAAAAATATATTTTGACCAGAGGTGTCTCCGACCCTACTTCGATACCACTTTTGCACTCAAAACTATTCATTTTACTCACTTCAATTTCAAAATATTTATGGGTACTATGATGACACTACTGCACACACTTCAGTTTGAAAATATGTGATAACACTATTGCACTCAGAGTAACAGTTATTTATTCATATTCATACCTGCAAAGCAGTGTGTATGAGTCCGCTTTATTTTATTTGACCGTGAATGCCTCAAAGTATCGAATGCATGCATTCATGCACATGTTTAGAGGCAATACCCACATATTACTGTAAAGCATAATGAAATAAAGCCAACGACATGAACACTAAGTTTTAATTGAAACCTTTTCTTAATATTCTAAATAAATTCTTCGAAGAATTTCCTTTATTGGCAAGTGAAACTAGTCACGCCAAGGCAGTCTATTGTTTTTTGTAATTATTTGGTGTTTGCATAATAACTTGAGAACAATAAGCTCAAAAAGGCTCATAAAAACAATTAAAAATTATTTTCTGTTCCACAATTGTTATTTGAATATCATTTATACGTAACGTAAACATTTTTTTTTGTTTAATATTTGGGACTTTGTTTTTAAGTTTCTATTTTACTTAGTGTCTTCTTGTCATGTTTTGCTTTGTTAAAATTCGTACTTTTACAATATTATGTAGACATAAATAGCGCCTATTTCAAAAACTACCTCGCCACTTTTAGGCCTAGTCCTTTGTTAAAAAATTATAAAACACATAGCGAAAGAGATAAGCATAATGATAAAAATGAATTTTAAAAAATATGTTTCAAAATATATGTAATATGGTTATAAAAAGAAAAAATTATAATGAAAAAATTTAATTGAATAATTGATAAATCACATTAAAATGCACGGCTTTTTTTCTTAAACTAAGAAGTAAATTACAAATAAAATGATGGGTTAAAAAAAAAAATAATTGGAGTGTGAGAAGCACTAAACAAAAATTCTTAATGTTTTCATTTATTTTACCTCTTGTGCGGGTACAGCATAGTTTCCTTGTATGGTAAAAGCCTGTCCGTTGGCTAAAATGACTGGTCCAGCTACTTGTGGTTTTGGCCTATACGGTATGGTTGCACCTCTGGGCGGTGACTAATATGAATTAAATATAGAGCAGGATTAAAATACATACAGATGTATTGTAAACTAACTAAGAAAATTATACAATACAAAGATAACATACCTCCAACATTACAAGACATATCTGATAGATGCATTGAGTTATTTGCTCAGCAGTACCGCTTAATGTAACGGCACGTTCTGTTGAGTTTGGCAACATTTCACTGGCCACTTGAATTGAGCAGCCAGTTGTTTGGCGAATTTCTTTAATTTTGGAACCACTTTTGCCTAAAAAAAAATTATTTTTATATGATTTTGTTTGAAAATTTTTGAAGTACATATACGAGGGGCACTACTTATATTTCGGGAACTGGCAACACTAATGTCAATAGCTAAAATCTGGCAACACCATAATAAAGTTTGACATTTTTTAGCATAAACGTACTCACAACGTTTTGATGTACATGTGCTATTTGTTTTGTTTCCAGTGAGTTAAGGAAATCAATTTGGTCAAAAAATGGAAAATTCAAGAAATTCGTTGGATTATTTTTCACAACTTTCGACGTGGATTATGTCAACAAGAATGTGTCGATGAACTCAGTTCTTTGTATGGCGATAAAGCACCATAAAAAAAACACTTTATGGTTGGTATAGTGAATTCAATTGTGGTCGGAGTTCGGTCACCGACGAATTCCGTAAAGGTCGTCCAAAATCGGTTGTTGTGCCACAAAACATCGATGTAGTGCATGAACTGATAATGCAAGATCGTCATGTGGTATATTGTGAGATAGAGGCATTTGTGCACATTAGTTCCACTCCAATACATTCGATTTTGCATGAACACTTAGTTGTAAAAATGTTTGTTCTCATTGGAAACCCCATAATTTATCAATCGCTCAAAAAAAGGTTGGCAAATGGTCGCCTGTTTCTTCGGTCGAATGGGTCATGTGGCCACACGATTGAGCAACGTAGGACGGTCAATTCTGAGTGGTACACGACCATTTGTTTGCCGGAAGTCTTCGGAGAAATTCGTTACACCAACCCCCGAAGACGGATCATTTTCCATCATGACAATGCGAGCTCTCACACATCTCGTGGAACAGGTGAATTTATGAGCTCCGTACAGTCTTGATTTGGCACCCAATGATTTCTTCTTGTTCCCGAACATCAAAGATAAACTGCGTGGTCAACGATTTACGAGCGCCGAAGAAGCAGTTGAAGCGTTCAAAAACCATGTTTTGGAGGTGTCTCAAGAGGAATGGGAAAACTGATATGACAAATGGTTTGAATGAATGCAAAAGTGTATTAATCATCAAGGGGAATATTTTGAAAAACAATAAAGCCATTTTCAATTAAAAATGTTTGTTATTATTTGCATTTCCCGAAATATAAGTAGTGCCCTACGTACATATATCATATTAGAAAAAGGTCCTACAGAATAGTTGTTAATAAGTTATATGAGATTCACCTAACCTAACTTTATCTAATATAGGATTCAACTTTCTATAAAACATTTACATAGTTAGAATAGTGCAAAAAACACGGTATTCATCCTTACTGTAGGATGAACCATTAACATTTTTCAAAATACACCTTTTCGTCCGGATTATACTGGCATATCTTAATGTTCTTGTGCTTCGTTATATCTTTTTTTGGTACTCCAGATGGTTCATGGATATAATAGCAATATCGAAGAACCGTGTATTTTTTTCACCTTTTCAGAATAGTTCGAAAAATAATAAAGTTATTGATATCATTTAAACTAAGGGCTTCAAGCTGGCTTAAAAGGTTTTATGGCTAAGGACTATTGGACCGATTTAAAAAAATAAAAACTTTTTCTGCATTTAGGACCCCAGTGGATAACTTTGCATAAAAAAATCCTGGAAGGACATCGAGGTATAGTCGAGTTCAAATGAGCCGTGTGCGCACTCAAGTACTGCTTGTTTTGTCAGTATTATTTACTAATTGGGGGTATATAATCATGAATCAAATTATGCTAATGTACACTCAAAAAAATATCTAGTCTTTATAATCTAAATTTATCAAATACAATTAATTTTACCAATTAATGATCCACATTGACTGGCTGGCACAATCAAACGTATGGGTATTTGAGTTTTACCAACTTTTCCAACATCATTAAATTGCGAGCACCACTATAACGTAAAAAAATGATTTAAAAATTAAATCGAAAAGAAAAACAAGTTCTATAATAGCAGAGCAAACCTCTTCAAATTTCTTTGTTATTAAAGTAAATGCCGAAAAGATCGCACTGGTTGTACCAGACACAGTCACAATGCGTTCTGGGCATGAACCATCAGAAATATTGATTTTGGCGCCAGACTGTAAGAAAAAACATAGAAAAATGTACTTAGTAATTAAATAAAATGTTAAGTTAAGTTACCTCTTCACGAAATCTGTTGACAATTTCGCCCTTTTTGCCAATAATACTGCCAACTTCCTGAAAAGATAAATAAATAAAGAAACAAAATTAAAATCTTGAAATGCAACGTTTAGATAATATTGTCTGTAATCAGTATAAATTGATAGAATTTGTATTTTTGCTTTAAATTAAGGCACATTTGGAATTGAAGTTCAAGTAAAATAAGAAGACAAAGTAATTTAGAGCAAAAATCGGCTTTCTTTTGTGATTTGATTTTTTTTTTTTTTTTGTCATGGCCCCTATATAATGTAAAAAAAAGCCAGCGGCTTTACACTTTGGAAACGTATATAGATTGTGCTTTGTGTTTATTTTTATCTACATAAAATAAAATGTGCAATTTCTCTTACAAGATGTTTTTACACTGTTTGACGGTGGGGCTTTTTTGGTACGAATTATGGTGGTGCTGCTGTTGGCTTTACTTACATCACTCCGATTTTCTTTTGGTTGCATTTTTATTAAAAAAAAAAAATGATTTGGAGATTTGTGTGAAATATTGTTTCACTGCTATGAAAATGCGATTTGCAGAGAAAAAACTTTAATTTTATTCTTTTTGTTTTGGGATTTTCATTGAATTTGCCTGCATAAAAGATTTCGTATTTCTGAAAAATAAATAATATTCCGCTGCAACGATTTACATAATTAAAAAATTCAATTAATTTCTTGAAGAGTACCTACATATTTAAAAATAATACTAAGCGCCAGAAATTTTGGGGCTGACATTTTGTGGAAAAAATAATTATTTACGATAATGTAATTGAGGTACATGGGATTGATTGTTTCCTTATTTTCATACAAATAGCGTTTTTCCGACCTTTAACGGCCTGGTGGCACGGTCCAATATGTTCCGATTGGGACCAAATTTTTTTTGCATGGTGTCTATACTTAGGAGACCAAAATAAGAACAGAAAAAATTACTACTTCTATATCAACTAAGTACCTTAAATTGCTTTAACATTTTTACAGTGCCATATCCTGTTCACTTTCCATTACCTGAAATCAAATCTTATTCATATGTGTCAAATAGTTTCAGAGATATGACAAATTTGATTTTCTAGAAGAAGGGGGCGTGACCCCGCCCATTTTTTACCAAACATTATTTTTCCCAGTGCCAATTACATATGTACCGAGTCTCATTCCCATGAGTCCAATATTTCCAGAGATACAATAATTTCGGGTCGAGGGGGCGTTGCATCGTCTATTTTTTTATTGGATGCAAATAACTTAAGCATTGTTCGTACACATACTAAATTTCATTCACTTATCTCAAATAGTTTCAGAGATAGGACTGATTCTTGCGATTTACGCACCATTTTTCCATATAAATAGCGTTTTTCCGACCTTCAACGGCCTTGCGGCACTGTAAAATATTTTTCGATCGGAACCAAAATTTTTATGCTTGATATTTCCACCAATAGGAAACTTTTTAGCCCCTGGGAGCAAGGTTTCTTTCATTTTCAATTTTAACGATAGGTCTAGTATACATCCTAACCAAATAGTTCGCTCGGATCTCTCTGTCGCACATTTTCATTTGTACCAATATTTCATTTCTTAAAGCTCGGTAACCCTGGCTTAAAACAGGTTTTTCACAAGCAACCCTGTACCACCGTGTTCGCAATGAAATTATCTTTATTTTAACACAAAATTTATTTATTAAACAGATGAGTGCAAATTTGTGGTATTGACTGACCTTTTAAAGCCTGGCAACCCTATGCCTTGCCAGGAAAAAAATAGGCAACCCTACTTTAACATATTGTAGAGGCTCTAAGCTTTCGAATGGTATATAATTTTTTCATTAAACAGATGGGTGCAAATTTGTGGATTTGGCCGACCTTTTAAAGCCTGACAACCCTATGCCTTGCCAGGAAAAAAATAGGCAACCCTACTTTAATATATTGTAGAGGCTCTAAACTTTCGAATGGTATATATTTCGATTGGTATATAATTTTTTCATTAAACAGATTTTTTTAACATTTTAAACATATTTTTTTTTTTAAACACATAGTGCAAATTTGGGGTATTGATCTACCTTTTAAAGCCTGACAACCCTATGCCTTGCCAGGAAAAAAATAGGCAACCCTACTTTAACATATTGTAGAGGCTCTAAGCTTTCGAATGGTATATAATTTTTTCATTAAACAGATGGGTGCAAATTTGTGGTTTTGGCCGACCTTTTAAAGCCTGACAACCCTATGCCTTGCCAGGAAAAAAATAGGCAACCCTACTTTAATATATTGTAGAGGCTCTAAACTTTCGAATGGTATATATTTTTTTCATTAAACAGATGGGTGCATTTTTTCAAAAAAATTCACTTTTCAATATGGAATGAACCATAGCCTTGCCAGGATTTTTTTAGACAACCTACTCACAAAATGTTTCTAAACGTATTTACTTTCATATAAAATAGGTTTCATCCATTAAACAGATGGGTGCAAATCTCTCCTTATTCGTATCTCCTACTATACGGAGGGCCTAACAAAAGTTAGCTTAGTTGGTGTCATTTTATAAATTTTTAGTAAATCAAAAAATTGCGTATTATTTGTTATAGTCTTACGATATATCATTTTAATTTTCAGAAAGATCGGTCAAAATGGAGAGAAGAAAACGTAAAATTCGTGAAACAATGTCAGCAGATATTCCAATGCCAACGCAGCAAGAAATTCGGTTTGCTATTCTTTTTGGATTTCGACGCAAGCTCAAGCCTGTGGAAATATTTAGTGAATCGTGTAAACCATGTGTAAACGATCAAGAAATTTGTTCATGTACTCCGATTTGGCTGAAAATTGGCATAATAGTAGCATAGTGAGAAAAATTACTACCAAATATTTTTTCAAAATTTTAAAATATGGCGGAGATATGGGACTTTGAAATTTTTAGGTAAGTTTTTTTTGAGAAGCTATATCTTAAGTTGCATTAACCCAATTCTCAATTTCATGGTGTCAAATGATTTGTTTTGAAACAGGCTTTAAAATTAAAATTACCAAAAAGATTTTTTTATTTTTTTTATACTGAGTTTCCCAAAATACGTCATTTTTGATATTTTTTATTTTTCTTGCAAAAAAAGCTACAGGTGTAACTTACCAGTCCTCCAAAAATTGGAGTGGGCCTGCCAGTGGTTCTCCAGAAAAACAATAAAATGTAGTTTTGCTAGTTTTTATTTTAAAGCCTGTTTCAAGACAAATCATTTGACACCATAAAATTGAGAATTGGATAAATGCAACTAAAGTTGAAGCTTCTCAAAAAAACTAACCTAAAAATTTCAAAGTCCTAGTATATCTCCGCCATTTTTTTAAATTTTGAAAAAATATTTGGTAGTAATATTTCTCACTATTCTACTATTGCTTATGCCAATTTTTAGCCAAATCGGGTGCCATCAAAAAAATCTTGAGCGTTTTGAAATGGTTTACATCGAATGCCAAATAGCATTTAAAGTTAATGCGCCATCCCTCGTGACTATTTCGAAGTGGTTCCGAAGATTCCAGACAGGTCATTTTTCTGTGGAGGAGGAACCTCAAGAAGGCCCCCCAAAATCTTCGACAGATTATGAATATGTAGTGCTGGTTAAGTCTAAAATTGACGAAGATCCTGGGCTTGAATGCCATGGCTGTATTGCGAATATTAAAAAATGATCTTGGATACACGAAGAAATCTGCACGATGAGTTCCTAGAATTTTAAGTGATGCTCACAAAGAAAGAAGCACGTGTGCGTTTTGCTAAGTATTTTCTTGAAAAATGCAAAAACGGAGAGTCTAACACATTCAAGAAAATTTTAACAGATGATGAAGGATGGTTTTACAAGTACGACCCTGAAACCAAACAACAATCCATGGTATGGAGCCCAGAAGGTGCAAATCCACCTGTTAAAGCAAAGCAACAAAAGTAATGATGTCAGTTTACTTCACCAGAGAGAAAGTTATAGCTGCTATTCCTTTGGAAAAAGGTCAGACGGTTACTGCTAAGTGGTTTACTGAAACCTGATTACCAGAAGTTTTTCAAAATTTATTGGGAAAACGCCAAAAAAAAAAGGAGCTACGCAGCTACTTTCGAGATCACGATAATGCGCCAGCGCATACTGCTGAAAAAACGACAGATTTTATCGCGCTTTCAGGCATCGAAGAAATTCGTCCCGCACCTTATTCCCCAGATCTAGCGCCTTGACTTTGGGAGTCTTTAACAGCAGTGAGGAGATAATAAAAGCGGTTAATGATGAAATTGTAAAACTGCAAAAAGCCGATTTTGAAGACTGTTTTTCAAGATGGATTTATCGACTTCAAAAATGTATCAAAATAAATGGCGATTGCGTTGAAAAAATACAAATAGATGAAGAATAAAGTTATAAATTTAAAAAATTTTTTATAAAGTTTTTTCAATTCAACTAAGCGAACTTTTGTTAGGCCCCTCGTATAAGCGAAATTTAAAAAAAAAAAAATTATATTTTTGGGAATAGAAAATTATGTAACTGAAATGTTTGGAACAATTTCGCAAGGATTAATTAACACCTTAAATTGTTATTTAAGCAAGAAGTTGACAATCACTTAAAACACGATCTTAATTAGTAAACTACACTTGAAACAATATTTAAAAGAAACTTACAATTCAAAGGAATTTGTTTCAATTAAAATTTCTTGCATAATCAAACATGTAATTAAAACAAACACCTTAAGCACTTGACTAATTGAATAAGCAGCAGCAAATGAGTGCAAATTATTAAATGAGATGTTCCACAAGAAAAGCGACTTCATTTGAAAAAAATCCAAAACCGGTTTTTTGCATTTTCTAAGGTTTTGAGATTGTTTACATATCGAATTTTTGTCATTTGGGATGGGTATACATTTGCTGAAAATAAGAAGACCACTGTGAGCAAATATTTGCTAATTCAATGAGCCACAATTTTCAAATCATTTTTTATATGTATAGTTTTTGAGAAAATGCAAGCTAAAGCTTTATAACTGTTATATTACCTAAATACATAACATAAAATAAGATAAGGTAAAAAGTCATTGTATGTATACAAATCTTAAAAACATATCAAAAAGGGCAAACTTTTTGCTTTTTATATTGAACAGTTATTTATGGAAAGACTTAGGTGATAAAATCAATATATACAAGTATGAGAGTAGAGCTACTTTTTCTACCCATGGAAACATAAATATGAGTAAAATAAAATATTTACAAATATCACAAGAGCAAGTCGTTGTTGTTGGCAAGATATAACTTTTTCTTTCACGCGCGCTCACAAGACCTTTGACTAAATTGTCTTTTGTCAATGTTTTACAAGAAAACTGCAGCACTTAAAATTTGTTTTACATTTTTAAGTGGACCCTTAACTTAATTTCTGTGAATAATTTTTATCATCTTTCCTGTACTTGCATTGCAGTAGCAGCAGCAGTACCAAAGTAAAAATCTAGTGCTTTGATGCACATACAGCAAGGAGGAGACAACACTTTGCCGGGCTGTCCCGACATGCCCCAGTTTTTAACATTAAAGTGAAGAAACTTAAAATAAAAGAAATAAATTAAAAACATAAAATAGTACGCTTATAAATCATCGCAAGTACACCCAATTTCATTCGGCTGGGCCTATGTATGACAAATGCAAAAGTGTTGTAATTTCACTAATTAATCAATTATCCACGGAACATTGCGCCAAAAAGAGTAAATTAAAAAGCAAAATATTTATTGTACATAAAATGCACTTTATCTTCAGTGGGTGGGAGGCGTGCAGTAAATGAAACATTTTCGGTTAATTATTTTTGCATCTTTTGCAGAAGGATTTAAATAAATTAACGGAAAGTTGAAAAATAAAACTTGTCGCAGTTTAGACATTTCGTTTCAAGATAAGTTGTGTCTTGTATCCGCTTATTTATTTATAGAATATCGTCGGCTGAGTATTATTTTGCCGTAAACGCCACTTCGTTGAAAAAGCAAAAGCAGATAACTTGTGTAGAGACGAGCACAAGTTATCTGCTTTTGCTTTTTCAACGAAGTGGCGTTTACGGCAAAATAATACTCAGCCGACGATATTTCAGTTCAGTTTCGCGCGCAAATATCTTGACAGTACTTGTATAAGAAAGAAGAAAAAGCAAATACTGCACAGACCTGTCTTGTTGGATAAGCTTTAGTTCAGTTCAGTTCAGTACATATACTGAAGTTGTAGTGTATACTACAAAATCCTACTTTAGCGACTATGAAATGGTATATTCGCACATTTAAGGGAAATGTTTAACTCAGGTGCGAAAGCCACTTTTAGGCGAAAGTTGTCCTTCAAAAGAACAAAAATTTAACTTTTAAAAATCAAATAATAAATGCAATTTAATTCTGTTCGAGTTATAAAAACTTCAAGCTAACAAAATTCAAATTATCAAAGTTCAACTGTAGCTATTTACAAGAAATATCAAGCAAATGTACCATCATACAAGATGAAAAATATATGTGGGAACTGTAACGACAATACAATACAAAAATAAAACAAGCCACCACATGGGTAAATATTTTTCTTTAAAGTCGTAGTAGAAAAAAAATTTAAATAATCTCATATATAGATTAAAAATGCATTTCTACAAAACACACATCATCTTGCAAGCTAAATGCAAATTTGGATGCAATATTTTTTTTTTTTTTCCTTTGCATATTTCACAAGATGAACACAACAAATCTGCTATACGAAAAATTCTTTGTGTTCCTTTGTCTGCCTGACTGTGGGACCGACCGAATTGAATCGAGTTGCAGACAAGGCCTGACAATGACACATGATGATTGTTTGCAACACATGTGTTGCACAACAATTGCAATGCAAATAAATCATTTTTGTGTTTTCTTCACGTTTTCGTCGTTGCTTATTGTAAAAAAAAGAAAAATTTCGCAATATAGTTCATGCCGCGCTGTTGCAATTATTGAACAATGTAAATAGTGACAATTTTCACTGAGATTTTAATATTAAGCTCCCTGTATTCCACGGCGTGCATTAACCCGTTTTAAATCGAACGTCGTAGCACATCAAATTTTTACCAGATTCTGCTTACTTATCATTCAAATGTATAAAAAAATTTTCGCTCGTGACACCTCGAGTAAAAATTGCGATAACCCCTTTTCTAATGCGGCATTTTCTTCATATATATATATAAAAAAAAAAAAAATACTGTTATCTTTTTTCTCAGAGATATCCTAACCTAAAAAGACAAAAAGGTGCAAAAACACGTTTTTTCAATATTTCGGTCTACGACATCTCCTAAAAAAACATGTAGATATCGACATATTTGAAACATATTTTTAAAGAAAAAAATTAGGGCTTTCAAATATCTTATCGAGATTTAACGAATAAATTACAGTGAGTCACAGATGTATTTTGCATACAAAAAATTTTCAAAAATTTGAATTAATACTCAATTTTTAGCCGTTTCGTTTATAGAAAAGTAATATTTTTTTTATAAACTTCGAGTCGATGGAACATTAACTTTGATACCACTTCATAAAAATATTTAAATAATGCGTTCTAATCACTTAAAAAGCAAAGAAATGATTTATTCATCTTTTTTATAGGGTCACAAAAGTATTTTGCTTTTTAGTAAAATTTTACTTTGAGATTATTTATCAAGTAAAAGAATCTTTTTTAATAATAACCATGGTAGCCATTATTTGAGGAGACATCATCTAAACATCTTTGCGAGGATTCTATCCCTTTACAACATTTTCGGTCGGTGTTTTTTCCCATTTTTCTTGCAGTACTTGTTTGAGCACATTTTTTGGATAAAATATGGCATTTTTTGACCTTTCCACTAGATAAGACCAAAAAAATTCTTTTGGATTCGAAAAAGAATATCGCGGTGGTGTTTTAATCTCTTTGGTGTTGTACAGAAGTGTCCCAGGATGTGTATGGTCATTGTCTTTTGAAACTATGAAGTCATTTTGTGGTAAGCCCAGTTTTTAAGTACTGGGTGCAAATTTTTTTTGTAAAATGGAACTGATGTTCATGTCTATCCATATTGCCACCGATAAGTTTAAGTTTCCCCATTCCATAAGCCGACAACAGCCCACGACACACCATCATGTAAAATTGTTGCTTTTAAGTAATAAAACTTTAGGATTTTATTTGCCTTATGCCAGACCAGATGGCGTCTATCGATCCGACGGAAAGCAAATATTATATTACTGGATCCAATAGAAAGAAAAAATAATATTTTCGGATCCGATGGAAGCAGCATGGTCTGGCATAAGGCAAATAAAACCCTTTACTTTTATAACTTAAAAGCAATAATTTGACATGATGTAGTGTAGTGGGCTGTTCTCGGCTTATGGAATGGGGAAACTTAAACCTATCGATGGCAATATGAATAGACATGAATATCAGTTCCATTTTACAAAAAAAATTTGCACCCAATACTTAAAAAATGGGCTTACCACAAGATGACTTCTTATTTTCAAAAGACAATGGCTCTAAATACACATCCTGGGACACTTCTGTACAACACCAAAGAGATTAAAACACCACCGCGATATTCTTTTTCGAATTCAAAAGAATTTTTTTGGTCTTATCTAGTGGAAAGGTCAAAAAATGCCATATTTTATCCAAAAAATGTGCTCAAACAAGTACTGCAAGAAAAATGGGAAAAAACACCGACCGAAAATGTTGTAAAGGGATAGAATCCTCGCAAAGATGTTTAGATGATGTCTCCTCAAATAATGGCTACCATGGTTATTATTAAAAAAGATTCTTTTACTTGATAAATAATCTCAAAGTAAAATTTTACTAAAAAGCAAAATACTTTTGTGACCCTATAAAAAAGATGAATAAATCATTTCTTTGTTTTTTAAGTGATTAGAACGCATTATTTAAATATTTTTATGAAGTGGTATCAAAGTTAATGTTCCATTGACTCGAAATTTATAAAAAAATATTACTTTTCTATAAATGAAACGGCTAAAAATTGAGTATTAATTCAAATTTTTGAAAATTTTTTGTATGCAAAATACATCTGTGACTCACTGTATATGTTAAATAGTTATAGAGCTTAAAAAAATGCCAAAAAATTATATATTTTTATACCCTACACCCAGGGTATATTCACTTTGTCCTTCCGTTTGTAACGCAGAGAAGGAGGCGTGGCAGGTATAGAAAAGTATATATATTCTTGATCAGCGTCACTTCCTGAGTCGATATAGCCATGTCCGTCTGTCTGGCTGGCTGGGTGATGTGTGTGGAAATACACTTTTTGGGAAAACTAAGCAAGATAATTCAATGAAATTTGGTACCCTGCCTCCGTCATCAAAGATAGCTCGGGGGATTGAAAATGAGCAAAATCGGTTAACGGACACGCCTACCGCCCATACAAAAAATATATTCAAAATGCAATTTTAGGAGTATTTTTCACGACAATGCAACCAAAATACACATAAATACTAGAAATTGTAAGCGCAAGCTCTGAGAAAAAACTGAGCGAACTCGGACAAAAGGGCGTGGCACCTCCCATATAAGCAAAAGCTTCAAAACGCTATACTGAAAGCGATTTTTGAGATATTCGAACCAAATTTAACTCAGACACTAAGAACTATAAATGAAAGCTCTCAACAAAAATTGGGTGAAATCGGACAAGGGGGCGTGGCACCTCCCATATAAGCAAAAGCTTCAAAACGCTATACTGAAAGCGATTTTTGAGATATTCGAACCAAATTTAACTCAGACACTAAGAACTATAAATGAAAGCTCTCAACAAAAATTGGGTGAAATCGGACAAGGGGGCGTAGCACCTCCCATATGAGCAAAAGTTTCAAAATGCCATACGGAAAGAGTTTTTTGAGATAATCCAAACAAATTTCACTCAAATACTAAAGACTATAAATGCACGCTCTAAGCTAAAACTAGAGGAACTCGGACAAGAGGGCGTGGCACCTCCTATATAAGCAAAAGCTTCAAAACACTATGCTGAAAACATTTTTCACTCAAACACTTAAACCTATAAATGCAAGCTCTGAACAAAAACTGGGTGAACTCGAACAAGAGGGCGTAGCACCTCCCATATGAGCAAAATTTTAAAAATACTGCAGTGTAGGGTATTTAATGTTTGGCCAGGCCAAATTTTACACCCTTACTAGTTTTTTTTTTAGATTAGAATATCTCAAAAACTATACATGATAGAGCAATTCTAAGGCTGGATTCGCGTTCAGCATCGCAAAACACATCGAATGTAATAATTTTGATTTTTGTTTGTTGTAGTTAAAAAAAAATAATTTTTTTATATGGGGAAAATGACCCAACTAGAAAAGGGGTTATTTCAATTTTCAATGGAGGTGTCACGAGCGAAAATTTTTTTTAGATATCATTTGAATGATAAGTAATCAGAATCTGGAAAAACATTTGATGTGTTACGACGTTCGATTTAAAACGGGTTCAGGCACGCCATGATTCTTTTAGCTGTCTACAGCGCGAAGGCACCTACACTAAAAATCTAAGTATTTAAGAAAAAACTTAACTTCAAATTTTAACCCGATCCAAATATTATATATGATTAGATTAAACTAATTAGTATATTGTATGAATGTTCGGAACCTTCCTATCGAATTTCGTGTTTGAAGACTAGGTCCATTTCTTTGAAGAAGTGTAGCAGAGGTATTGTAAAATAACGACATAGACTGGTCACCCAGATCTGACCGCTCCGGTTTCTTTTTGTGGGGTTATTTGAAAATCATAGTGTACGCCAGCAAGCCTCAGACCATTGACGAACTCAAGGCAAACATTCGTGCTGAAATCATCGTTATACCGCCTAAAATGCTCGAGAAAGTAATGGAATACAGCGAAAAGGTATCATTTTGCAGTTTCCAATAGAGGTGGCCATTTGATTGTTGTTGTATTCAAAAAGCAGTTCAAATAAATTGAAAAGATCCAAATTAAATAAAAATATCCCATATATGGAAATCGATTGCTTGTTTTTAAGTTAACTATTCCATATTTACATTCCGACAAAAGAGATATGGGTGATTCTCAGATAACTGTACTTTTTGTGTCCTCTGGCGATTTCACCTATATAGTAGGCTTTTTTTCACAAAAAACGACGCTATAAGTTAGAAACTATGTTTTTCTAATAGAGCGGATCAATTTTACCACCAAATAATTATTGGTCTACTGTGAAAGTTTGCAAATATACCCCAAATGTCACAAACGTGGCATGTCCTTCCCCTACTTTTTATAAACAAAACGATGAAAAACGACCAAAACCGGAAATAGAACAGAAAACAAGTTACTACACATATTAAGTAAATACTTAAGGCTACAATATTCTCAGCTCATCTGCAGTCTTAAATAATTTTCAGAGGGCACAATTTCGAATTGAAAACTGTCCCCTAGTTTTGGAAAAAAAAAAATTTCTTGAAAGCTTTATGCTACTACTGCAGGGTACTACTGTTTCAGTCAATAGATTGCAATACACATGCATTAATTCTGATCACTATCCATCACCCAAAGGTCATCATGTCCAGACGCGTCCAAAAAGAAATCTGCTTGCGTTTTATAGGGCAGTTTATAAACAAAAACAGATTTTTTTAAAAATTATGGTCACAAACGTGGCACTCGGCACTCCCAGGTAGTAAATTTTATTTTATGCATGAAACAATTTTTTTGTAGGACTTGCATACATGACCCCAAATTCTTTCGGAAAAATCTTGAACTCAAAAGCGTGCTTTACAATGAGCGATAAACTACCAAAATGTCACAAACGTGGCACTTTTTATCAGTCTGCAAAAAAACATATTTTGATATAAAGTTTGAGTATACAGATGTTTAGTTGAAGGCTATTAATTATGTTTTTAATAGAAAAATTTTTCTACACCATCAGAATCCTGAGTTATCCTTGCTCAAAAGTGAAAAAATCACTGTTTTGACATCTACTTAAAGCTATAGAATAGGTATTGACAGGTATCCTTTTTTTAAAGGCTTATAACTCGGAAACTGGGAATCCAATTGAAAAACGGTATATTATGTCTTGTTGATAATAAATTCGACTGTCTGAATCCATTGACAAAAACTAATTTTACTTGATGCTGTTTTTGTTATGTAGATGTCAAAACTGTGATTTTTTCACTTTTGAGCAAGGATAACTAAGGATACTGATGATCAGATCAGATTCGTAATTAGGAGATCCTAATCCACCATAAAAGGCTATAAAAACAGAGGACAGAAAACCATAGTTGATCTTTAGGGCGGTAGGGTATACAAAAAATGGACCACCGGAGACATGACACTGTTGCAAAATTAGTCTTGAAGTGTAAATTTATCATTATATGCAATATATCGCTCATAAAAACGCTTCAAAATCATCATTTTTCCATACTGTGGCTAAAATGTCACAAACGTGGCAATTTGGTCACAAACGTGGCAACAAAACTTCTTCATTTCGACCTACTTAAAAGGTGAGTTTTAATAGTGTGTTTACACAAGATAGCATGAAGAAACATGCAAAAATCCAAAAAAATGATCTGCCAATTTTACAACTCGAAAAAGCACAGTTATCTAAGTATCACCCATATCGCACTCTGTAGAGTCACGAGTTCTGTTAAAAACATCGTCAAGTGCTATCAAAGACCAAAATTAGTGACGCCAAATAGCCTTGGAACAGAACTCTATACGGACTCAAAAAGACCTGAAAATTCCCATTATGTAAGACCCTACTTTGGAAGTACTCGTATAGAACCTACCTAGCTCAGGTTAAAAGAACTGATATTTTAATGCGAATATTATCTGATATATTATCGGTTATCAAGTTAGTTTATTATTCTTCCAAAACTTATTTACCTTTTTCCATAGCAAATAGAATTTTTTATAAATTCAATTCAAATTCTAATACCCTTGTGCAAGATTTTATATGGTTTGTATAAAGTTTAAATTAATTTCGAAAAAGTTTAATTTGATTTGGAAAGGTTTATTAAGATTTGGAAAGAATGACAGATTAATTTGATTTGGAAAAACTTTAATTTGTTTTGGAAAAGTTTTATTTTGGTTTGCAAAAAGTTAATTTGAATGTATCTATAGATAAGTTTAATTTGATAAAGAAAAGGTTAAACTTAGAGTCGAAGACTTATAGAATTAATTTTTACTTAAAAATTTTGCAAAATTCTCACCGTGTACCTTGTGCCGTCCATACTTGCTACAGTTATAAAAATAAGCACATACTCACTTAGCACGCAGTTGGGCAAATTTTCATTAGTTCATAAATATATCATATTAAATTAATTTTATGATAAATATCAATTATACACATAAAATGCATAAAAGATGCAGTCAATGGCAAGCAAATTGTTCTTTTTTCTTATTTTGCCAACTGTGAATTTTTCATTGCCAGCCAACCAGACAGCCAGCCAGCTAGCTAGACCTAACAGTCGAATGTTTTTGCATTCGTTAGATTGCTGTTGATGTGCCATTTTTTTCGCTGTTAATTAGTTGTTGTATTTAAAAAGAAGAAAAAAAAAACTCATAGATTATTTAGAAATTTCACTTTAGTTAATTAGTTAATGCAATGCATTTATGTGCATTTTTGTTCTGCCCGTTGTTGTTGCTGTTATTTGTTCTCAAAAGTCACTCAAAGGTGTCGTTGTTGTCGACTGCTGTCTAATTAAAAATGCATGTTTGTGGGGCTTTCTTGCTAGTTCGGTTGCTAACTATTAGTAAGTAGGTTATTTTACATTGTACGGTGAGCTTATTAAACTGCTCTTTAAGCCCCAACAACGCTTCAAAGTCTACAGATATGCAGGTCTACTTTGTAAGCTCACCACCATCTCTCGCAAGAAATTAACATGCGAATGTGGTCTTACTGAAAAATAATTTGTATTTCTTGCAGAGTGGCAAATATAGCGCCTTATATATCACATCTATTAATTTTATCACAGCCTGAATGGCGAACACATTTGATAAAATAAGGAATTTAATTTTCAACTTTCATCAAAGACTCATCATCTTGTCATTTACCTTTGGCAACAACTAACTTAGGCCAATTTTGGACAATTAAATTTGAAACAAATTTTTCGTTAATTCTTGCTATAACAAGTTCACATAAAAACTAGAAAGAATTTTCAACCTGAAATACTGGAAAATTAACCAAAGCCTTAGTTTCACAGTTATGTATATTAGAGCGCTGATCAATTATTTTCGGTCTAATGAAACAACTTTTTTTTGTCTCATTTGTTCCTCCCGATTTTAGGAAAATACACGGAAAAAACTAAACCGTAAAAATTCATTGAAAATCCCAGTAATTTCTACTGATTTTTCAGTAAGGAAAAACCGTATTTTATACGGTTTACGTTCAGTAAAATTTATTTAAAATAAAAAAAAAAATTACTGCAGCGCTAGGATTGAACTTACGATCTTTGTGTTTGTAGGCGACGCTCTTACCACTCAGCTACTGTAACACTTTCACTTATATAACTTAGTTTAATTTAAATTATTTTTTAATAAAATTTTTTACAATCTCAATCAGTAATAATTCAAATGTATTCTAGGCAAATATTGCAGAGCTCACTGGTATTTTTTCATGCGATAATTTTTCACTTCTCTATTCAATATTTTTCCCTGTTTGTCTCTGTACTTTTTGAAGTTTAAACCGTATATTTTCCTTTCGTGCCATTACTTTTTCATGAGAATTCAGAAAAGCAATTGAATTACTGAAACGAACCGTAATTATCACATAATTAGACATATAATTCTAAATTTTTACCCTCTTGGGTGAATTATAAGGGGACGATAGGGTTAACTAAGTGGTTGAAATTATTTTCTTTCATTACAAAATGATTCCAATTCATCAAAAAAAAAAAAGTTACAGATACATTTTGAACAAGTAGAATATCAACCCCCAAGGAGGGGCCTACTGGGGGTTGCTAGAGGTGGCTCGACCGGCTAAATTGATATATTTGATTACAGCTCAACAAAAAAAAAACCTAAATAGTGCAGGCGAATCAGGTAAAACATGCCTTTAATATCTTATTTTATTGAACAAGCACCGATTTTGATCCGTCATGGCTCATTCTGTTAGTAATTGAACAAAGAAAAATCAACACATAAAATTTGTGCAGGTCGAAATACAGCTCTTGGAAAAAAAAAAAGAAAAAAAAGAGAAACACTTCAAGCTAGAAAAATAGTCGTTTTCGATGGACTTGTCAACGCTGAATCCGAATCTGTCATCAGAATCGCTATGTCTTGTATGGTTTCCGAGATATCTTACCCCAAATGTTCAAAAATGTTCAAAACAAGATTTTTGAGGTTGTATAGAAGACGAACGAAATTGTTTTGCTGTTTTCTATTAAATTCAACGCTTCGTACCACTTTTTAACTTCTGATTTTTCTTTCAAAAGTTATGACCATTGGAAAATGACACCATGAAGAGAAAAATCATATGAGAATCTCATACGATTTTTAACTTTCATGTTACATTTTGCAGACAAATCCCAAAGACTAGTTTGTAGCTCATTTTGAAGACAAAGAACAGTACTAAATGATGCATTTAATAGAAAATCGTGTTTTTGAAAATTTTTAAACATTTGGGGAAGGATATTTCGGAAACTATACAAGATTTAAAAATTCTGATGCCAGATTCGGAGTCAGCGTTTCAAAAACCTTTTTTTAAAAAACTAATTTTATCAAATTTGCCTGCAATAAAAATCTATTTTTAAATTTTTAAAATATGTGTAATTTTAACCATTACGGGGGTTTAGAATGGGGTGCTAGGCCGTAACTGGCACATTCAGTTGGGAAATTCATATCGTCGGCCAAGTGTTGTTTTGCCGTTAAGTTTAATTTTAAAACCAAAAAGTATTTATATAGAACAATGCTAAAAAAAATGTTACACTATTTTGGAATAAATTTCATACTTTTCTGGTAAAAATTTCCAAATTTTTTGGAAAAAAATCGGAATTTAATATCAAAAATGTTTAAAATCAATACTAAAGGGAATCAAAACTAAGAAAAGTAAACTATCATTTTTTAGTGTGTGGGGATTCAACTTTATGCTACCAAATACGCTCTTTTTAAATCCTTTATCCATTTTGTCCTAGCTCATACCAATTCTGAGTTATTCAGTATAAGTTATAAGTGTAATTCCTTAAACGAAACAGCACGTTTTTTAAACTGGAGATCCGGGTTTATGCTTCCAAAAACAAATGTGATAATTTTTTACAAGTCACTTAGAAATTTGTAACACATTATACTTTGCAATAGTCACATATAATTATATAAGTACGCAATGTTATTAATTTCACTTTTTAAAATACTTCGATTCTTCACAACAATGCAGTAAATTCAAACTCAAGCGAATTCTTCATCTGCTGAGCATAAGTGGAACATTCTCGATGGTTCCCGTAAGGCCTACACAAACCTTCTTGAAGAAAGGAGTCTTCCCGATTTTGCAGTAGTTCTATATGCTGTTCAACGAACCATCTAGTCATAATTGACATACATAGTTGCTTTTGTTTATTTCTGGTCACCGGACTTAATCTCCACTTCGTAAATGGGGATTATGTCCGAAAATTTTTTGGCCATAATTCCCAATTTGGTATTGGGGGTTATGTCCGCAAATTTTTCGGACATAATCCCAATTGTCAATAGCAAAATAAGGCGTTAGGAAATATCGCTATGGGGATTATGTCCGTTTTTTTCTGGGGATTATGTCCGTAAGTTTTAATGAGTTTAACGCCATTCACACTAAATGGAGCTATGCATATAAAATATTTTATACCTATGATGATACTTTCCAGGCGTGTCAAACCGAAATACAATGTTAATAACCTACTATGTGTACAGTTTAAACACTTGGACAAAAATCTTCACCAAAAGAAATGTCATACACATTTTTTTAAGATAAATTACTATTCAAATTTGACAAACAACCAACAGAAATTCACCAAATTATTTTTACCTTTGTGAGTACATACAGACATTTAATTTACCATGTATTTGAACTATAAAGAAATTCATATGAGCATTTGGAAAATGGTATTTTGGTAATGGCAAAATGGGTAGACGGGAGGAGGAGATACACTCGACATGAAATATTTTTGGAAAAAATTCAGCAGTCAGCAACGAGCAACAACAACAACATGCAAATTCTAATAAATACTACGTGTATTCGTCGTTGTACCAAAATAATCTTGAAGCACATCGACAGGTGGATTAATATATCGACAAATAATTCTAGGTAGGTAGCTCTTTGTCGTCTTCGTTGATGACGACGATGATGCTGCTGCTACTACTACTGCCATTTGTTACCTCACTCTGCCCTACGGCGACATACTTTTTTTTACAAGCAACAAACATGATGAGTAGTGGTAGCAAACAAGTCAAACTTACAAGACACATAACGAAAAAGTACCTTACCTTCCCCGTTACCCCTTTCTGTCTATACTCGTACGTAGTACTCTGGCACAATATCTCTCTAATAATAATCATTGGTTGGTTATGCTTTTGGCAAAATTTCAAAAATTTTTACAAGTACTCGGTACTCGTTGTTCGATGTTATTAGAATCGCAACAAATAAAATGTAAGCAACAAATTCACTTTTCTCACAATTAAAACTGAATTACGATTATTTTAGGTATTTTTTTTTTTATTTTTTGTTTTTACGTGAAAATGTTTTGTGATTTTTATTTGTTTATTTGTTGATACCGAGTGTCAGACCTACGGACAGACAGACAGATATGTAGACAGCGAGATAATAGAGAATATTTAGAAATATAATTAAATTGAATTAAGAAAAAAAAAAAAAACAAATTATTTGGGTACAAGACATGATGAATAATGCTAAAATTAACTGCTGCTTGTAGTTTAGCAAATTGAATTATACACCGTAGCGGCCTGTCTCCCCGGGTGAAGTACATTAACAACTTTTATAAAACTATTTTTATTACAATAATGAAACACATATTTGGATATTTTGTAAGTAGCACTGCAGATGAGTATGATATTTGAAGTTGATTCTGTAAATCCACAATAATAGAACATATCGTTTACGACTTGGCAAAAGAATACTGGATAACTCTAAATTGGAAAGAGATAGGCTAAAAGACTAAGAAAAAAAATAGTACCCATAAACGTACTTTGTTATGCTATCGATACTTTGTACCGTTTGATATGTATATAGGGGAGAGGGGGGAGGTTTCGACACCCTAACAAAAAAGTCCTTATATCTTCCAAATGCAATTGTGCATGTTATTTTGAATACACATAGACTATGCATGAACATGTGTACTTCTTTTGTAAATTACCAAAAATTCGATATGTTCGCTATTTTCGGAACAGTGACTAAAAAACCATAGTTAAAAAAAAAAAAACGAAACCTCTCACTTTTGGGGAGGCTTCGTCAGTCATATAAATTCTTGATTTCCCTGATTTTTTAAAACCTTGGATCTTTTGAATGTAGATGCTAAAAGACGAATTCCTTTCGATGATACAATGGGAGAACGAAAATCAGGGATGTCGTCTTCAATCGGGACCATGTCCAGCAAATCATTCGGATCAAGAAAGTCAGAGCTTTGAACAAGTTGAGGACCTGATTTAGGCTGATTCCATATCCATTTGTACATTGGCATTAGCACCGAACTCCTTGTGAAAAATCAGATTCATGGAAAATAATTGAATCATATGGATAAATTTCAGTTGTCGAATTCTCCCTTATCCACTTGTTTCCAAATTTCCAAAATTTCTCAGTTATCTTTTGTTTATTTTGCAAATTTCAAATGTAGTAGGTATTGACAGTAATATCTTTAAATATCAGCTCAAAAAAAAAAAAACGGAAATTTTACACAAAAACGTCAAAAGGTTTCATAGACGACAGTGCTAAAGAGTTTGTTATATATTTCTGAGCGTTGTGTTCAGGGCTTGAATATCGGTGTGGATGATTTTTTTTTATTATTTTATACCACGGCTATGTTGGACACATTTTTCATTTTCCACCCCGTAAATTCTTCAGACATATTGTGTAAAAATTAATAGAAATTTAAAAATTGGAATCGAAAATCACCGAAAATAACTAGACCAAAGATGGGACTATTGAGACAATTGTCTCCGCCGGTCCTACAGGGTGGTTATATAAGGTAAGGTAATTTATGTTTGAAATTTAGTGTCAATAATTTGATTTTTTGACTATTCGAGTGTGGTAAAAATTTTGACACTCAATTTTCTCCGTAAGCGTGCTAGTGAAACAAATAAAATATTTTTTAATAGAATTAAAAATGGTTACACATTTTTTGGCTGAAAGTACCCACTAAAATTGATAGTTTACTTTTGATCCCCTTTAGTATTGATTATAAACTTTTTTGGAAATAAATTCCGATTTTTTCCAAAAAAGTTTGAAATTATTTTCAAAAAACTATGAAATTTATACCAAAATAGTTTAAAATTAATAACACAGGCCCACAAAAAAAAAAGTTCCCTGCGCGAAAGATCAGACCACCTGAACTTTATGTTTTCGGGGTCGCTGAATCCGAATATGGTGCCAGAATAGCGAAGTTGGTTCGCGTTTTTTCAGAAATCAGCAATTATGCTGAAAAATTTGAGACCCGACCCCGAAAACATAAAGTTCAGGAGGTTTGATCGTTCGCGCAGGGAATTTTTTTTTTGTAGTCCTGGGCACAGGCCAAAAAAAAAAAAAAAGTACCCTGCGCGAAAGATCAGAACACCGGAACTTTCTGTTTTTGGGGTCGCTGAACCCGAATATAATGTTAGATTAGCGAAGTTGGATCGCGTTTTTTCAGAAACCAGGAAAAATCTCTAATTTTCAGCATTATTGTTGATTTCTGAAAAAACGCGAACCAACTTCGCTATTCTGGCACCATATTCGGATTCAGCGACCCCGATCTTTCGCGCATGGTACTTTTTTTTTTTTTGTGGGCTTGTGTAATTTGTTTGACATTGTTCTATATAAATACTTTTTGGTTTTAAAATTAAATTAAAATATTTACTGTGTATAATTTACTCCATATAGTAAAATTTAGGCACTTGGGAGTTAATATTACTTCCTTAATCCATAGTTTAAAAAAACGTGATGTTCGAAAAAACAATTAAAATTCCAAAATCTCAGAGAGCAACACGCTGATAACATACGAGTTTGCAACTTCGTTTTGTCTCATCAAATAAGCTTTCGAACGAAGCGCAAGAAAAGAATAATATTAACGAGTTAGAACAGCAAGGCGATGCATAACAAGGTAAACACAAAAAAAATTAGAACTTTTTCTAAATTTTAAAAATAGTATGCTAGTAAGTTCTTCTGGATGTCGGCAAATTCGTCTAATTAGGTTGACCTATGGTGGTTCCCAAAACCGTAACAAAAACCAGCTTTCAAAATTTTTCTTTTATGCATTTTGAATTGTTTTTGTTAATTTTTTGATGTTTACAAAATAACATAATGTATGTATTTCAAGACTAAAAAACATAACTTTAATTGAGCCTTTTTATAAAACGGTCCACCTTAAGCTATGATTATTAAAATTTTTATAATACCATCTTTTCCTATAAATGCCATTTCTAATTTTAGAGTTCATCAAATTGGTAAACCCCTTCTGCAAGAGAAAAAAAAAAAAAACTAGTTTTGTGTGAGTGCTTGTATCTTCTTTTTGAAGTATCTGCATTAATCAGTTATGCATTTCAACTTGTTTATCTGGTCGAACAATGATATTCATTTTTTGCACACCTTATTTTTTATAATTAGTTACTAGTAAAATTGAAGGAAAAAAACCGCATTATGTGTATAAAATTGTTCAATGAATTGGAAGTGGGTGTGCCAGGAATTGTGTTAATTTTGTTTACTTTATTGCATCATTAAACTAATTGCAATAAAAAAAGATTTAATAAACCAAAAATCATAAAATCAACTATTGACATAAAATACTTTAATACACCAAAAATCATAAAATCAACTAGTGACATAAAATACTTAAAAACAAAAGAGTTGGAGATTTCAAATGTTGAGGTACAAGAAATCATTTTCATGTAAACAAACAGTTTGATCAGTACGTCTATAACGCAGGCACACAGAATAAAAATGAAATGAACTTTTGACTAGACCAGTGATTCTCAACCTTTTTTTCGTCACGGCACATTTTTAATAATATCAAAATTCGGCGGCACACTATCAACAACACAAGTTTGAAGAGAATTTTAATTGGTTTATTGATTTATGTAAGCCTAGTTAGGTAAAATCGAGGAGATGACCATGTTGTCATCATTAACTTAGGCCTCGGAATTGGCCCCATTGCTTAACAAAGTAATTCTAGGAGAACCATATGCATGTTCATATTCATATATTACCATATGGATTTAAGACACAATTCTGATAGTGAGCCAAGCAGTTCAAAATTGAAATGACCAAAGAAATGAAGAACAGTATCTTCCATATCAGTATTTTTACAACTTCTACAAATGTATGGTTTTTTATGCCACAGTTTCTAGTAATAGCACCAATTAAGTTACGCACATTGTTTTTCTCCATTGCTACCATCGATTCATACTTAAGGATGGCAAAATAAGTTGATATAATATGATTTCAAGTTTGTAGACTTGACCATCTGGAATCAGCAAGCTGAATACATTTACTATCGGTTGTTCCCTTGATTACGCTAGTGTGTTTAGTTAGAACCCAGCAAAGTGTCATACTGTAGTCATTACTAATACCACAAAAGATCCTCCTTAAGAGCTTAATACAAGTTTTGAAGTAATGTGATTTGATGGCCACCCGGCTAACAATGTAAATCAATGACAACGCTTCCAAGAAATTATGACTTTGAGAACGGCATAAACCTCTGCCTGAAAGACACTACAGTCATTTGGCTGTCTGTACGATTTTGTTAGTTCTATATACTCGGAAAAATTTCTTGATTGAGTACCTGCACCCAATTTTGACCCATCCGTGTATGTATATCTTTAAGAACGTATTTTAAATAGCCCAACTATTTTAGGTACTACCAAATGGAAGTTTATTAGGAAAAGAAGGTGTGGTAGGAGGTAGTCTGTACATCATTACATCACAATTTATAAATTGATATAAAATGCTATTATGACCAAAAGGTTTTAATTTCCAGAAAACTTAAAAAATCATGTAGATAAATTTGCTTTCTGGCAGTGGCGGCACACTTTAAAAATCTCACGGCACACTAAAGTGCCGCGGCACATAGATTGAGAATCACTGGACTAGACATATGCACACTTGCGTTTTTTTTTACGCTGAGTCCGAATGCCAGGTCTGAATTACTCATATACCTGCAGGATTTTCATATATGTATTGTTGCTTGAAATTGCAGAAAGCACTGTTTTCAAGCTTATGGCGTTTGGTGTAGTTCCATTTTTATAATGATATCTGATAGCTATATTCTTTATTATCAAACTATACCTTGAAATTTTTGCAATTGGACCCTAACTTTCCGAGACATCACCCTTTAAAGAAAACGCATCTCGACCCACATACTAGGGACTGCATTATATTTTTAGCAGACCTAAAAAGTTGATGCCTTTGCTTCAAAGGTAAATAAATCAGAAAGTAGGAGTCCAATCTGAGAAGTTTAAAGGTGTAGTTTGATAAGGAAGATTATGGCTATTCGATGCCAAGAACAAATTGACCACAGGTCCATCTTTAGAAGCATTTGCCGACACACAGTGTCGCGAGTGCGGCCAAAAGATCAAAGTTAAAGTCTTAAATATGAACCTATCAAGGATGGCATATTGTTAAGTATACTTAAACTAATAGAAATTAAAAAAAAAAAAATTTATATATTTTAATAGCATAGTTATACGAGCCCAGTAAACTTAGAGTTTTGTAAAGATAGAATAAATGCCACAAAAAAAAAAAAAAAATATCGTCCATGATTCTTAAATCGAAAGCAGGCCAATGTTACTAAATACCTTAGTTAAAACCAACTTTTTAGGAATAAATGACATTTTTCCTATATAGTAGAGCAATTTTTGAGCAGATTTTTGTGCTAACGTTTTGTTTACAGTTACTTTATTGGACATGTGTTTTTTTGCTTATTTGTGAATTTTAAAGAAAATTTTGAGAGACCATAAAAAAAGAATGACGCAAAAGACCCTTTTGCCTTAATTCGAAACAAAAGAGAGAAGTACAGTGTAAAAGCAGACGAAAAAAAAAGTGTCCCAACGTGCCCCAATTTTTTTTTTCGTTAATTTTCTAAAGTGACCTTGATAAAAATTCAATAAACAAATAATATTCTTAGGACAGTAAAATTAAATATCTAAAAGGAAAAAATTGCTGCGGACTTGAAACTTAACACAGTTCTTTATTGGAAAATAATGTATGTATTCAATAAGGGGTGCAACTCCCCTTTTTGGAGGTTCAAAGATCAAAAAAATAGTTTTTTGAACAATAAATTAAAAACTGTTAGTCAGAAAAAATGTTTTTTAAACATCTTTCTAGCATAAAAATTTACCGAAAAATTTAATTTTTAGAGTCCTTTTTTTCGTTTTCTAAAAAGAGCGAGTACCAAAATTGTAAATATATTATATTAATTTTGTACTCAAACGCCCATAACTTTTTTTTTCTTAGCCGATCAGAATAGATTAAAAAGCATTTTAAAGCTTAAGATTTCATCTTTTTATTTGCATAGTTTTTAAATTCAATATTTTTAAGTAAGAGTCTTCTTTTTTGCTTTCTTAAATGTGTGAATTTCCTAAATTGGAATATTTCACTTTAATTTTAAGTTATAACAGCTATAACTTTTTTCTTCTTATGCGATCGTAAAAAGTCCAAAAGCATTTTTTAATTGTATCAAAAACCTTTAAAAAATCATCCGATACTAATACTTCTATACTGGGAGGAGGCTTAAAAAGGGGCGAACCACGCCCATTTTCTAAAATTTTCATAATCTTAACAAAAAGCTTCACTGTGCAAAATTTCATCAAAATCTGAAAACGTTTACTAGTTTTGGCCGCTCTATATATGGGCTCGCGACACTGTGCGACATGGAGACGAACTTCCAAGCATACTATATAAAACTTTTTGCATAGATTTGTTTAGAATCACAGCAATGGAGTTATAAAGTCAATGCAAAAAATCTAATTTTCTTTTTCTTCTGTTGTGCATCATTGATATTTTACTTTTCATTCAGAAAGCTCAACTCTAGGTGCCATTTGAAACATGTACGATTCGATGCTTGAGTTTTAATTCAACCAAATCTCACACAGATACTGGGAATGGTTTGTTCAAGCTCTAAACAAAAACGAAGAGAATTTGGGCAATTGATCTTTGCACCCGTAGAAATAACCATTTTGAAACGATTGGCCGAAAGCAATGCCATCATGTTTATATTCAGAAGAAAAAGAAACCGATATAGATCAAAAACGGTTTTAAAGATAAAGGCTCGTACTTCAAGCAACCATATCACGTTCTAGATTGGATTCGGAACCTCCATCGACAAATAGGTACATCAAAAATAGTCATTCTGTTTTTTTTTTTTTTTGTTTATGTGTGTGCAACTACTATTTAGGGAAATACGGTTTCCGTGAAAGGCTATAGAAATAAGCATACTAAAAAAATCTCTACATTTTAGGCTCATTATAAGTTGCTTCCTGCACGTTGTGGATGTAAGTAAGTAGTTCAGTAAAAGTTTGCTTGACCAACACACGGATCTTGACTTTGTGGGGACTATGGTGTCTTTTCTTGATTTGTAACAAATTACTTGAAAAGATGTTTTTGACTCGCAATTTTGTTCAAATGTTAACGTTGCAAAAAAATATTGGGAATTTTTTGATTTGGTTGGAATGAGGGGGGTTTGTTGGGGTTTCTCTTGAACATTTTTGTTATTTTTTTTTTTTTTAATATTCGAAAATGGAAGCACACACATAGATATTGATATGTATATATAATATTCAACTTACCTTTCCTTGCATAATCAGCCTTATAGTTAATGTCACCGAAGGATCTTCATTCTTCATTGGCGTACTTGTATTATTGTCCTCCATTTTTGTTTTGTTTTATATTTATTCTCGGATTTTTTGTTTTCCTCTTTCTTTTTATATATAAATCTGATCTGTTTATATATTTTTGGTGGTGTATTTTAAGCCCTTTTCTTCTTCTGCTGGTTATTTATTTTTGTAAGTTCTTTTTTGAACAATATGCAATGCGCTTTTAAGTGAAATGCTTTAAATAAGCTTTAATTATAAGAGATTTTTCAGTATTTTTTCAATTTAAAAATAATTTTAAATATTGAGCAACAATTCACGTATGTAAGATATTTGTCGGGGTTTCTCTGGTCCTGGTACTAATGCTGCTGCCGTTGATGTTGCTGATATATGTATTTTGTAGACTTTGATTGTAAAATTATTTTCCTGTTCAAAAAAGAGAAAGAAACAAAAATAGAAAATAATTAGTTTTAATTAATCAAGTAACATACAATTAACAACTTTCTAAATGCTTTTTAAATGTAAGATGTAAAAATGAGGAAAACAAGAAAATAAAATAGGGAAAATCTTTGAAAAGCCACAAAGAAAAAGAAAATTTAGAAAAATGTTGAAGAGAACCATGAAGAACGATGCACGACGGGACGACGACGGATGATGTTAATGCTAAGCGCAATTAATTAAAAATGTAAAATCTTCTTCCGGCACAACTTGTATGTAGTTAATGCAGCAGCAGTAGCAGCAGTTGTTGCTGCTGCTCTGTTCTTTCTGCTGTTGCATTGATTGCGCTTACAGCGAATTAAGTTTAAAAATTTTTTACGTGCTTCGTAAAAACTTTGAATTCGCGCCAAAATAAGAGAAAACTGAAGAAAACTTTGTATGACATTTGCAAGTAATTTTATTTTTAATTGTTTTTAAAATAAGTTCAAATATTCAGTTTTAAATTTATGACACTTAACTAAATTCTTCGCGACTTTGGAATTTTAAGATTTATTATTATTAGTAAATTCTTAAATTAATGAAAAGATTAAAAATAAAACTTTAAAAACCAATTAACAATTGTTTTGAGAGTACAATCATTTGGGAGAATAAAATGATGTTACCTGGAATGTTATGCGGGATTTTTGCAAATTATTTTATAGATTTCGATGAGCTCTTTCAGAATTTCAACTTTGCTACCTCGAGTCGTGTTCGCTCGCGCCGCCATATTGGAAAAATGGCGTCCAAAATCAGTTTTTTACAAATATCTCTTTAACGGTAACATTTAGAGAAAAATATTGTGGCGCAATATTGTAGCTTATAAAATTTTCTATATAAACGTGTGACTCACCGTTATGAGTTATTGTAGTTTTAAGCTCAACACATCACTGTGCCTACTTATAAGCGGCATGCACAATTTACTAATTTTTTTCAAATTTTGAATTAGGATATCTCATGAGTTGTAAGTCGTACGGAAACAATTAAGACGTAACTTTTATAGACAATTTTATAAGCTATTGCGCCACAATATTTTTCTCTAAATGTAACCGATACAGAGATATTTGTAAAAAACTGATTTTGGACGCCATTTTTCTAATATGGCGGCGCGAGCGAACACGACTCGAGGTAGCAAAGTTGAAATTCTGAAAGAGCACATCGAAATCTATAAAATAACTCATTTGCAAAACTTCCGCAAAACTTTCCAGGTTAAACTACCAAATGACTGTACTATGAGTAATGAATGATATTCTGGAATTTAAATTATTGCAAAAACTTGAATGAAGTACCTAAAAACAAATTATGTTGAAAAATATGTTTAAAATTTCATTAATAAAAATGTTTATTTTTCATATAACCGTTATATTTATCCGGAATTAGCACCAGTTAAGTTGTTACGCCCACTTTATGATTCAATAGAATTAATGATTTCTTATTAAATCAACCGCATTCTTACTGATATCGATACTTTTATTAGTACCTATTTTACAAAGAAGTATTTTACCAAAAATTTACTTAAGGACTTTATCGAAAAGTAACTTCACACTTTGGCATACATTTTTCTCTCGGAAACTTTGCCCAATAGAATCAAATCTTGCAGACAGCTGGTCCAGTTGCTGACTACAACAAAGAATTAAAAAAAAAAAACGCATTGGTTAAGCAGTGGCGTTCAAAAAGACGGTGTGCGGAATTAAATAAAAGGTGTCAAATATAAAACTCAAGCTAAGGGAATTACTTTTTTCTATAAGTTTTAATGAAAAGTGAATTAAATTATATATTTTCGTAGTATAAAAAAGTTTAAAGAAAAAATTACTAAAAACAGTTCAGTTAAATGCAAACGAAAGTGTGCAGCTACTTTCGATACAATATTGATATATTGTTTTAATGGTACGTCCTATTAAAATTTATTTTGCTGTATCGGATGTTATCTGATATTTTTTCCTGTGCAAACTTCTAAACTTTTACATTGAATATTTTTTACAGTATGTCTTTTGAAGTTTAAAACGCATATTTTACTTTCGTACCATTACTTATTCATGAGAATTATGTAAAATAATTGAATTACTGGAATCAACCGTAATTTTTGATGGGATTATAATACTTTGTGTTGATTGAAAATCATTTTCTGCGTACTGACAAATGACGACTGAAGAAACTCAACCTAAAAAATGTCTTAATTTTTCAACTGTCTAAAAGAAACTTAATAATAAGTCTTGAAAATTTCTAGTGCAATGATTTACTTAGTACGATTTTTGATATTGATTATCTCAACATTGCAACGATCAACTCACTTCGACGTTTGGCGATGAAGCACTACTAATTTTTTTTTGTATGGCTCATTCTATTGTGACTCAGGGACATTTGACTCTAGAACATAACTAATTTTAATTGTTATTTTAAGGTCTTAAACTGTGAAAATAGTTAAGTTTAAGAAAATTTTAAAAAGTAAATGTTTTCAATTATTGTTTAAACAAGTGTGACTCACGGGACATGAGACAAAACGCTTTCTTGCATTTATAAACTAAAGGACCAATTTTAGCCAAACTTTTGCTGTTTTGTGTATTATTTATATGTGACTACAACTGAAAATTTAAGCTCCTAGGACACCTTCTTGTGACTTGCGGGATAAGTATAAAATCAGAGCAAATTTTTATAAATTTTTTAAAGTTTTTATTTATAGTTTTTAGCAGTTTAAGCATATGATGATGAAAAATTTAGATGTCAAAAACAATATCTGATGAAGTTTTCTTTTTGTGACTCATGGAACACATTTGAAAACAATGTTCGAAGCACAATATTAAGTTTTAAAGAAGCTAGTTTAGCGAACCAGTGGGTAATCCTTACTTATAGAAAACCTTCATAACATTAAAACCAAAATCTTATATGGTAATACAACTTTTGTTTGTTTCGGTGTGACTCATGACTCACGGGATGTGGAACATATATCAATACAATAAGTTTTAAAAATACTAAACGACCTTACTGATTTATTACTTTATGGATTTAAAAACTTTCGATAGTCGTTTGTTAAATTACTTGTAGATGCCAGAATTTTTTGATCGTTCATACTGTCTGAAAAAACTGTTGACCACAGAAGAGCTATTTTCTACACAGTATAAAATGATAGTCATGAGTTGCATAAGGTAAAAAGTACTTTTTTATTATTTAAAAACTTTTCTTTTAGTGATAAGTAAACAATGGACATTTTAATATAGAATGTTGTTGAAATTGAGATAATTAGACTAAATTTAAAATTTTACTAGTTTTTTTTTTTTGGAATGGAATGCTACATATATTTTGCATAACAAACACTAAATCGACACACTTTGTCCAACGTTTATACGTATCTACCTTTTGTATCACATCTATAAAATATGATTTTCCCCTAACTTTCAAAACAAATCGCTCACCTCATCGTTTCTGTCAAATTTTTTTTCTTGTCAACCATTTTTTGTAGAACATTTCTTAAGCTATAAAACTGTCGACCCATATTTTTCTGTAGAAGAAGTAACTGTTAGCGAGATATTTGGAAAAAAAACTGATATTTTTTTTGTGCGCAAGTTTTCGCACGTTATATCCTATGCATAAATAAAGGAAATTCCTGTGAAATGAGTTCAAAAGAAAAAAAACTAATCAGCAACTCAGTCCCACTGTGCCAGATAACAAGTTCAACAAACGACACCAAACAAATGATGAGAAAAATTCAAAAACAAAGAGGTTTCAATTGAAAAGTGTTTTTTTTTTTTTTCTTTTGATTTTTTTTTTTTCAAGTGACGTTTGTTTTTAAACCAAACCGCAGCAGCATGGCGAGATGTGGAAACACATTTTTAGCACACATTGGAGGCAATGGACAAAAAAACGAAACGAACCAAAAGAAGAAAGACTACAAAATTGCATGAAAGATGCATTGCACTAAAAAAGAAAACAATGCAATTTAAACTTAAATGCAGGAAAAATAAAAAAAAATAAAAATTAACTAATGAAGAATGAGAAAGAAGCAGAAAACAAAATAAAAAAACCGTCAGACAAAATAACAGAACGAGTATTTTGCTTTATTGGATAAGATTGGTCAGGGGGTAAAAGAAGTCGGAAGGCGCAAATCGAAATGCATGACGGCGTAAAAATGTGTGATAGATAACGGATTTTCTGCGGGAGCTGCTCCAATGGCTGCTGCTGTTGATGTTGATGGCGAGGCTGACGACGCGCCACTTTTAAATGCATTTGTACTGAACTGAAATCTCTCCAATGCATTGCGCCGCAGTAAAAAACAAGAAGAATCTCACATCCGCAATTCGCGATTTCACGCTATGCACACACATACACACAGTGTATCAGAGTGAAAACATACAGACACAGATATAAAATTTTTATTTTTTTTTTCCTGCTTTTCCCAGTAAGATTTAATTTAAGAAATATGCTGGAAATGAAACCTTCGGATATCTCGGATAAGTAGCAAATTGAGAAACGGACGGAAAATGGCAATTGAGAGCACCATTGATGGCCTTAGTACTTTATTTTTATCATCAATAAATCATTCCGGCTTATATAATCTTTCCGATCTAAAGTAGAAGGCATCGTGTCTCAACTGAGTGCTTGGTAAATGTGTTGATCTAAATGAAAATTTTTATCAAATTCCTATCTCAGACCTATTACGAAAGTTTTAGAGTATTTTTAATTAAGATTAAGAATCATTTTTTTTTGGTTCTTGTATTTAATGACCCTTATCAAAATTTTCCCTAGAATTTTTTTGTAGAACAACTAAGCCCATAAGAACCCAGTTTAAACAGATCCATAAAACACAATAAAATGGGTTAAGATGTTTTAGAAAAATGTTCCTCGTGTGATGCCCAAAATATATTTTCGACCTTTCACCATCGATTGGTGCAATACATTTTTACAATTTTTTTTTTTTTTTTTTTTGCTAAAATAGACCCAAAACGGTTAATTTGAGAGCCCAGAGATACCTCTGGTAATGTCCAAAATACATTTTCGACCTTTCACCATTGAGTGATACAATAAACTTTCTTACAAAAATGGTTCCAAAACGTCACTAAGAGCGCCCGGAGACATTTCCAGTCATTCACTTCAGCCTTGCCCCATCGCTTGAATCAATATTTTTTTTTTACAACAATGGGTCCAAAACGGTCAAGTAGAGGGCGAGGAGACACTTCTTGTCATATGAACCAAACATATTTTCGACCTTTCTTCATCGGTTTTTGGAATAAAATTTTTAAATACAAAAATTGACCCAACACGGTGACTTAGAGACACCTGTGATCATGTTCAAAATATATTTTCGACCTTCCCCCATCGATTTGTGTACATTCGATATCACTTCTGCATTTAAAAGTATTCATTTTGCTCATTTCAGTTCGAAAATATTCATGGGTACATTCGATGACTCTACTGCACTCACTTCGGTTTGAATATATTCGATGACACTACTGCACTCACTCACTATACAAATTATTTTTGAGTGCAACATTCATTATTTTCTGTTACTCAATGCACTTGGTTATAAACGGCACTGAAGTAGAGTGCAATAGTGTCACAGAACAAAACAATAACACTTGTAGAAAATAATTGAAGGTTTAAAACTTGAAAATTATTTAAAAAGTTATTTTTAAAATGACTTTTTTTAGTGGGCTATGACACTTATAAAAGCCTGAATACATATATCAGACACTTGCTTGCAAAGAGAGATGAACACACACAGAATCAGCTTCAAATACTGCTTCATGGCTTAGAAAATAAAGAAATAAAAATGGCGTATGCACACACGACGAAAACGTAAGTGCACATAGTACAGAAGATTCAGGAGAGTTGGAGATTATTGCGAAGCCGCCGACAATGCCGCCAGACGTGGTGATAATGACGATGATGATGTTATATTACAGCAAACAGACGTATGGACGGAAGGAGGTTACAATAAACCAAGTGCAATAAAATAATTTAAGCGCTTTGGAGGTTTTTTGAAAATGAAGAAACAATGTTGTAAAAAAAAAAAAAATTTTTGTTAAAAAAGCAGCAGTAATTTTGCTTTTAATCATCACGGAGATGGTGGTGCAACATTTTAGCGCGAAATTTGGCCGACTTTATATTGTTTGAATAATGTACAGACGTCGACGCGACGGGTAGTAAAGAGTTGTTGTGTTGTGTATCTTGAAGATTATAGCAAAAAAAAAACACACAAGAAAACGGAAAAAAAATTAAGAATACTAAGCGTAAAACAATTGAAATTTGGGATCAATTTAAAAAAACACTCGGCACTCGAGCTTGGCTTGCTTCGCATGGACCATCTTCCCAAGCTGAGTATTATGTGTTTGTAATATTTAGTAAATATAAAAAAAAAAAAATTTGTAAATATCAAGGCCCAGTGTGCCAGACTGTTCATATCTCCTCCTTTTTATCCGTTACGGATCCGTTCCCAAAAAAAAGCGAATCGTTTTTTTTTTTTTTTTTTTTGAATTTCTCCCGCAAACGGATCAGTAACGGATAAAAAAGCGGAGATAAGAACTGTCTGGCACACTGGGGGTAAATATATATTAGCAGATATCATTATATTAATAGGCAAACGAAATGAGTTCAGCCCCTGATTCTATGCCTTAATCTCAAGATATTTGCATGTTTTTTTTTTTTTTTTTTTTGGTAAGGTTTTGAAGAGGAGCAATGCGCAAAAATTTAATTTATTTTTTTAAGTGGGCGTTGTCACGCCTTTAAATGGAAAAACAGCTCTCACGGCTAAGCCGCTAAATCGATTTTTATGAAATTTGGTATGCAGATAGGATTAAAACTAAGAAACGATAATTTGACCTAAAGAGAAAATGCGCAGACATGGTTACTTATGAGAGTTTGTATGCTTGTGTAAAAAGATGTGTGGTCTGATGTTAAAAATCACGAAGCAATCTCTCGTTTAACCCATCTTTGCCCGCACCAAGAATTCGTGAACGGATTTCGATGAAACTTAATACAATGCCTTAAAATAGTCTAATTAAGATATATTTAAAGTTTCATCAAAATGGTGTTCGTGGTTTTCGAGTAATGAAATGGTAATTTCACTTACCACTCATATGTATAGAAATTTCGTCGAACTGATAAATTTAAAACTTAATATAATTTTATTGAAAATGTGAACTTTTGTTTAGAATAAAATGGCATAAACATGGAAACTAAACACAAAAGAGGATTTTGCACATGGCCGTATATATAGGGTGGTTTCAAAGAGGTCCTTCTCCCGAAATTTGTAATTGTCTTGCAAAAAGACGTATGAGTAACGTTTATTTCCCCATATGTGCGCAAGAATAACAAAGCTTGTTGACCCCCTCTGAATAAAAATACTGTGGTGTCTGTTTTTATTCTCCTGTAAATCCTAGGACATAGGACCGACTATTAACAGGTCATTCAATAAGTCCGTAGGATGATACATAGATATCGTTACTAGAATTTTTTCTATACAATTTTTATTTAGTACTAACCTTCAAACAATACGTGTATAAATTTGACAGCAATCTGAATATTGATTCGTGAGTTATAGCATTTTGTGTGAAGCAACTTTTGTTAGTGAAAAAAAAAAAAAATGGAAAAAAGTGAATTTCGAGCTTTGATAAAGCATTGCTTTTTGATGAAAAAAAAAAAATGCAGTGGAAACCAAACAATTGCTTGATAAACATTATCTGAACCCTGCTCCATCGAGACAAATGGTAGAAAAGTGGATTGCTGAATTTAAACGTGGCTGTATCAGCACAAATGATGCAGAGCGCAGTTGACGCTCAAATTAGGCTGTTGTTCCAGAAAGCATAAAAAAATCCACAAATTGGTTATGAACGATCGCAAATTGAAGGTGCACGAGCTAGCTGACATTGTAAAGATATCAGATGGTAGTGTTTTTACCATTTTACATGAACATTTAGGAATGCAAAAGCTCAGTACAAAGTGGGCGCCGCGTGAGCTCACATTAGACCAAAAACAACAACGAATTGATGCTTCAGAGGAGTGTTTGGCGCTGTTAAGCCGCAATAAAACCGAATTTTATCGTCGATATGTGACAATGGATGAAACATGGCTTCACTATTACACACCAAAATACAGTCAGCTAAGAAGACAGCAGTCGACGAACCGAATTCAAAGCGAGCAAAGACGCAACAGTCAGCCAGTAAGGTAATGGCGTCTGTATTTTGGGATGCGAAGGGAATAATATTCATCGACTATCACCAAAAAGGAACCACCATCAACAGCGACTATTACTGTGCACTATTGGATCGATTGAAGGCTGAAATCGTAAAGAATCGGCCACATTTGCAAAAGAAAAAAGTGTTGTTTCACCAAGACAATGCACCGCGTCACAAATCGATGAAAATGATGGCAAAATTGAATGAATTGGGCTTCAAATTGCTTGTCCACCCACCGTATTCTCCAGATTTAGCCCCCAGCGACTTTTTCCTATTTTCAGATTTCAAGAGAATGCTTGCTGGAAAGAAATTTAAGTCCAATGATGAAGTAATCTCTGTAACTGAGGCCTATTTTGACGAGAAAGAGAAATCGTACTATAAAAGTGGTATCGAAAAGTTGGAAAATCGCTATACTCGTTGTATCGCCCTCGAAGGCAACTATGTTGAACAATAAAATCGAGTTTTGTCAAAATTTTGTTTTTATCTTACTTATCCTACGGACTTATTGAATGACCTGTTATATTTTCTTATCCAGCTACCTTTTCTAGGTGGTTCTCAGTCTACCAAAAATTTGACGAGCAATATTGGTTCCAATTTTAGGAAAATCATTTCAAACTATGCACGTTTCCTGCACCTACAAATCCGATGTGCATGCTGCCGGGGCAGTTGGATCAACCACATTCTAGTTGGTACCACTTGGACAGCTAGTTTTCATCGTTTTTTGATCCATGCTTAATTAGTATAATTTTCTCTGCATAATTAATTTTTGCTGATGAAATCAGATAGACATAATCTTATTCACTCTAGCCTTCAACTTTTCCAATTGGACTCTTTCTTTTCGTGTCATCAAGTAAAGCTCTTTCAACTCCTTAAAAATATAATTTAGTCGTTTGTATTGAATTTAGAAACCTTGACTTGAATGGATGATTATTCGAAAAGAAAGGATCCAATTTGAAAATTTGAAAGATAGAGTTGAGTGACTATGACTAAGTGTACTACATAACTTCAAATAAGCCTAAAAAACAACAGTGCAAACTTCTAAGCAAGGTTTTATGACAACTAGAGTCAATTTAATACTTTATTGATTAAGGATAAACTCAAAAAAAATATGGCCACAGAAAAAAAATTTTGTTTTGTCGTGGATAAATTACTAAACGATTTTATAAAAAAATCATTAAAGCAATTAAGTAAAGAAAAATTTTTAAACTTAAAAGTCGATTGTTGGTATAACGTCGAATCGTTTTTTAATAAAAGCAAAAGATTTCATGTTTTCAATATAGGTCATTAAGCGCCAAAAGGTGCAATAGAAACGGAAAAGAAAAATTGCAATAAGAAAATTATTCAAAGTAAAATAGGAAAATGTAAAAAATTTTATATGCATTACATTGCAGAAAATATATGTATATCAAATGCAATGAACAAATATTTATAATCAAAATATTTTACTTGTAGGCAAATAAAATGACAAATTTTTAATAACTTGGCACGTACTGATATCAAAAGCAGTAAGTTACTACTACTACTAACACCCTTACTTGCTTTTGTTATACATATTCATATTACAAATAACAAAACAATAAACCAAGTACATATAGTTTTTGAAAAATAATAAAGAGGACTCATTTTAAGGACATTCTTTATTATCATTTATTTTCACACATGATGATGCTTTGTCTCGTTGTCACTTTGTTGCTCTAAAGGTTTAGAAAAAATATATATATTTACATATATATATATGTATATATTCATAGATAGGTATCATAAACAATATAAAGACAAAATAATGCTTAAAGCTGGCCTTAAGCCGTAAGCCATCGAAGAATTGGGTCCTCGATAGATTATGTAGATGAGTTGGTTGGTTGGTTAGTATGCTATGCTGGTTGGTTCCTCATGTTGTGCATCGATACTGATGATGATGCCAGTAAGTTATGTAATAAAGTACGTATGTATGAATAAAAGTATTTTTTTAGTTATGCCTGCATATGCACTCGTATATAGGTTTGTTCTCATGCTTTCTAGTGAAGATTTAATAACCAAAAATAGTTATACGTGCGCATGTATTTGGCTTAAAGTTTTAGATAGACTCAATAGTTGTTTGTGAAAACGTTGTAAAGTGTATTTACTGCAAAATCAATAAGTTTAAATAAAGCATAGTAATTGACATCAATTCATGTTTTGACACAATGACAGCGATGTCGGAAGAATAAAAGAATTCACTGAGTGAGTGAGAGTACTCGTAATGCCTCAAACAAACTTTGTTAGCAAGATTTTTTAAACTTTTTTCTACAATTTTTGTTCTGTGACTATAGTACAGTCATTTGGTAGTTTTACCTGGAAAGTTTTGCGGGATTTTTGCAAATGAGTTATTTCATAGATTTCGATGTGCTCTTTCAGAATTTCAACTTTGCTAACACGAATCGTGTTCGCTCGCGCCGCCATATTAGAAAAATGGCGTTCAAAACTGACTCACCGTTCATGAATTATCGTAATTTTAAGCTCAACACATCACTGTGCCTACTCATAAGCACAATTTGCTAATTTTTTTCAAATTTTGAATTAGGATATCTCCTGAGTCGTATCTCCTAAGTCGTACGAAAACAATTGAAAGGTAATTTTAATAGAATATAAGCTACAATATTGCGCCACAATATTTATCTCTAAATGTAACCGTTAAAGAGATATTTGTAAAAAACTGATTTTGGGCGCCATTTTTCCAATATGGCGGCGAACACGATTCGAGGAAGCAAAGTTGAAATTCTGAAAGAGCAAATCGAAATCTAAAAAATTTGCAAAAATCCCGCAAAACTTTCCAGGCAACATCATTTTATTCTCCCAAATGATTGTACTACTACTAAACCCATTGTTATTTTAAGGGTAGCTTAAGGAACAATATGTGTTTCAGAAACCTTACCTAACCTAAAAACAAATATGTGGCGCAGTCTGAAAAAACCATACTTAACTTGGCAAAGCACATAAGGTCAAAATGACGGGTTTTTTGTGCGAAATTAATAAAAGCTAAAGTTATATATTATTTGAGCCCATAACAGTAGCAAAGGGATAAGTAAGAATAATTCTCAAAAATATTTTTAAAATAATTAACCTTTTCGTGAACCCTTAACACTTTCAATGACAAAAAATAAAATAGGAACGCTGACTGTTCTAATTTCTTTAAATGAATATTATTTGTCCTGGTGCTCCTTATATACATATATACCAAATTTCATACATCTGCGTCGAATAGTTTCGGAGATACGACTAGTTTAATTTTTAAGGGGCGTGATTCCCGCCCATTTTAATCCTGAATCTACGAAATCTAATAATTGCTTTCAATTTTAAAAGTATAAAAAAATCTCTATAAACTTTTTTAACTTTAAGCAATCATAATATAATATGAATATGGCAACAAAAACCATGTCAATGCATATTAATAATTAAAATTGTATTAAACAAAGGCAACTTTAGATTTATACTTTGAATAAGCAACGCAGTAAGCCCACAAAATAAAGTCTTGAATATGTAAATAATAATAATAATTCAACAGAATACAACATGTACGACTAATCTCCATCTTCCTATTTAAAATTTTAAACTTTACCCAAAGGATTAAAGAAAACACGAATGCACAGAATGAGCAAAAATTAAAATTTCTAAACATATTGTTCGCAACTCAACGTTTGGTCATAATCTGTTACCCAGTAAAATGAATACTACCAACTGCCCAAGAACAAACTAACCAACCACCTTTGGAATGAATGAATCATACGAATGAATTTCATTTTGCAACAGCATCGTACGGACAGGCGAGCTTTTGGGTATTTTAATGTTTTATTTGGGAATTTCATACAAAAGTTGTTTTTGTTACCGGTGGTTAGGTGGTTGGTTACATGCAACGTTTTATTATGTTGCATTGCGTAATGTGCTTTTATAGCCAACTCTGCTGTTATTAGGCAGACCGTTTTTCTAAGGCAACTTAAGCAATTTACAAGATTTAACAGCCGAGCAAATATAACTTTAAGGTGGGACTTGTTAAAAAAAAAAAAACAACTCTTTCCATATCAAATTAAACTTTTTACAAATCAAAATACCAATTTTAGAATTTAAGTTCAATATTTTGAAAAACTTAATTCTTTAGCAGATCATACTAATGTTTTTCCAAAACAAATACAGATTATAGATCTAATTATGCTTTGTATATTTTTTAAATTGTGTCTGCTCCTTTTGATTTTTAGGTATTTATTCGAACTAGCAAAAAGTTTATTAAAACCATAGATTTGATTTGGAAAATGGTTTTATTGCTTTGGAAAAAGGTTAATTTGTTTTGGAAAAAAGGTTAATTTGTTTTGAAAAAGGGTTGCTTTGAATTAAGAAAAGGTTAATTTGGTTTAGAAATTGTTTACCTTGAAGTGGAAAACCAGCATAAAACCAGGGCGTTCGATTGCTGAATAATTCTTTAAGACCAATAAAATTTCAAATTGGTTTTTCGTATATAATTTTTGCCTTTTCGGTTTTATTTTTGGCATTTGACAAATAGTATTGCTGTTTTTCACAAATATTTACAGAAGCCAATCTGAACAAACTAGATATAATGAATTGCATTTGGTATTTGAATAGAAATGTTTTCCGAATCGTACTACCGAGTGACCCCCTGATCTTCTAATGTCATTTCAAGACTCCAGAACATTTATATCAAATTGTTAAAATAACTTTATCTATAGGATTTTGATGGGAGATATATTACTTTCTTCAAAAATTTACACCGATTTCAAATTCGAAAGAATTTATAAAATCCTTTCGAGCAAGGTGATCAAAAGACATTTTTATGTTTTTGTTATCAAATGATAGGGAAAAGACTATAATGAAAATTGCAGTTTACATTTTTCTTTAAGGCCTTTGTTTTCATGATTATGGTCTTTAAAAAAAAAAAGTAGCCAAAAATTCTATCGAATTTGAAATCAGTGTAAGTTTTTGAAGAAAATGAGATATCTCCCATCAAAATCCTATAGAAAAACTTTGCCAATTTTTGCTCGCCTACAAAAACAAGAATATTTCAATAATTTTTTAAATTTCTGAGAACTACAACACACACGAAAAATGTTTGTTGTTTTTTTTGAGCTCGCCAAAATTCGCGGAATTAAAGGGGGTTATCGTGAATCAAGATTCCCGGGGAATTTTCTCGGACTGCCGTGCATTCTCTATTACAATTAAAGAAAATTCCCCGGGAATCTTGATTCACGATAACCCCCAAAATATTTATGAAAATTTATGAAATTTAAAAAATTATTGAAATATTGTTGTTGTTGCAAACGAGCCACCAAAAAAACAACAAAAAATAGGTTTTGTGATTGTTGTAGTTCGAGGAATTTGAAGTTGTTGTAAAAGCGAAAATTTTGCGCTGACTGCGCTTGGCTCAGTGATTTGAAAACGCTGACACCCTTGTCTTATATCGTTATATTTCTAAGATCTACACTGTTTTACAGAGTCTATCTCCTCTGATGTCATTCGCCGGACATAACTTTTCTGACAGCAGTAACCTGTCGTCAAAATTCTGACATCTCTCGCGTGACATCAATACACTGGAGTTATATTTTAAAGAACTATGCTGTTTTACAGATTCTAACTCCCCCGATATCATTACCCCGACTTCAGTTTCCTGCCAAAACTACCTTTACATCAATTCCTTGGCAATATTGGGTGTACAACTTAGAAACCGGAATTTGACGGTGGATGTCCCTACTAACAAATATCGTAAAAGCTCGAACTTTATATATATGTCATTTTGAAGGTACATTTGACAGCTGTCAAAATCAGTCAACAAAACAATTTTATCTTGTGTGCATCATTATTATTTTTCACGATGAATAACTTCGAAAATTCGAGAAAAAGACAGCATTTGCGGGAGGTTCTGTTGGATCATTTTTTTGCAAAGAAAACTGCTGCGGAAAGTCATAGTTTGTTTGTAGAAGTTTATGGCGACGATGCTTTAGGAAAAACACAGTGTTTTTTTTGAATGGTTTAAACGCTTCAAAAGTGCCGATTTTGACATCAAAGACAAAGAACGCCCAGGACAGCCAAAAAAGTATGAAAACGAAGAATTAGAGAAGCTACTCGATGAGGATTCGTGTCAAACACAAGACGAGCTTGCCAAATCGTTGGGAGTGACTCAGCAAGCCATTTCGAAACGTTTGAAAGCCGCCGGATACATTCAGAAGCAAGGTAATTGGGTCCACTATGAGTTGAAGCCGAGAGACGTTGAACGGCGCTTCTGTATGTCTGAAATGCTGCTTGAGCGCCATAAAAACAAATCATTTTTGCATCGGATTGTGACTGGGGATGAAAAATGGATCCATTATGACAATCCCAAGCGCAAAGTCATACGTGAAACCCGGCCAACCAGCCAAATCAACCTCGAAGCCAAATATTCATGGCGCCAAGGTTATGCTGTGTATTTGGTGGGATCAGAAGGGGCCGTTATATTATGAGTTATTGAAATCGGGCCAGACAATCACAGGTGACCTATACCGAACTCAATTAATACGTTTGAAGCGTGCCATCATTGAAAAACGCCCGGAAAATGCGACCAGACACGAAGCAATAATTTTTCATCATGACAACGCTCGGCCGCATGTAGCAAGACTCGTGAAAAACTATTTGGAAAATAGTGGATGGGAAGTTTTGGCTCACCCTCCTTATAGTCTGGACCTTGCTCCGTCTGACTTTCATTTATTTCGCTCGATGCAAAACGCCCTCACCGGAATACGCTTCACATCAGAGCAAGGCATCCGAAATTGGATAGATTCATTTTTGGCCGCCAAGCCGGCGCAATTCATAAATTGCCTGAAAGATGGGGAAATGTTGTAGCTTCCAATGGACAATACTTTGAATGAAATATATTGTAACATTTTTCCACAATAAAGCATCAAATTTCGCTAAAAAATTCCGGTTTTTAAGTTGTACACCCAATATTAATGAATAAATATGACGCTTTTGAAGCTTGTAAATGATTAGTATATTTGGCTAACGTTAAAATATTGGTTTTTGAGGCGATTAAGATAATTTCGTCTAGATTCAAAAGAACAATCACTTCATAAAAGTTGTACTAAAATCGCTTAGAAGAAGATGGAAGGGAGGGGCCATAATTTTCTTACGTTGCCTTAAAAAACAAAGAGTAAGAAATGTTATGAAAAATCTTACATGGGGAAGACCCTCTTCACAAAACTATTTCAACTTAAATTTTCTTTTATTTTCAACCAATTTTTCTCGGATAAAATCCAAAATGCGAAAAAAAAATCTGGCAAAACCACATAAGGGTCACAACCGATGAAATATGCAAATTAAAAAACATACGATATAGATAGTTCAAACAAAGCTAAGGTACACCTTTTTATACACGCATACTTAAACGCAAACACACTAATACAAGAACAATAGATGAAAATAATAATAATAATTTTAATAGGTCATCATGTTTGGGGATTTACGGTGTTTGTGATTATTAAAAGGGTGGATATATAGATGACATGTGTGAATAATTACTTCTTACTTACTCGGCACAAAATTAAGATTAAGCAGAGATGGTAAAGGCGACGCGCACTACCACTGTTACGCACACATGCACACCACACCAAACTGAATGACAGACATAGCGACGCATACTGACTGACTGACATAACAATCTCATAGTGAATGTATGGCATACAATTGGCAATTATTATTAAGGAGAATATTCGTAATTGTTATTAAACTGTGACAACATAAAGCTGGCGGGTGTTTATATGTTTGTAAGTATGTACGATATGTATGTATGTACGGTGGATAAGCATGTGTTGTTGAGATAATTAATATTTATTATGTAAATTTTATTATGTAACAATGATGAGAAAAATAATTAGTTTTTTCTTTTGTGATACAGGTGTTTTAAGTGCAAGGATTTATTAACAATCCCGCATACATTATAAACAGAACAAAACTTTCCTTGTGAATGACAAAAATACTTAATGACAAATTTTTACAACAAAAAAACACATAAGTACCTGTTTGCTTTATTTTCCCACAAATTTTGTTAAGGAATTCATTCCTTAGTAAAGATTAGGATCCTGCACACGACATCTTAAAATGCACAGAACTAAAGTATTTGATTGAAGATTCAAGTCTTCACTGTACACTGATTTCATTTTGACACTGAAGTACACTGAAGCGTCAAAAAAAAAAACTGATTCTAAGAAATACTTCAGTGTACTGTATTTTCTACAAACAAATACTTTAGGTCAGTGTAAAACGTATAAGTAGAAAAACATACAGTGAAACCTAGCTAATCCAAATTACTTACTTAATAAATTTACTTTGAAAGCAAAAAATTAATGATTGCAGACCCTAATTCAGATTAACGATATATTCGGATTACTGGATAGGCTGTTTTCATGTATAATATTGGGTGTACAACTTAAAAACCGGAATTTTTTAGCGAAATTTGATGCTTTATTGTGGAAAAATGTTACAATATATTTTATTCAAAGTATTATCCATTGGAAGCTACAACATTTCCCCATCTTTCAGGCAATTTATGAATTCCATCCCAAAAAAATTGCGCCGGCTTGGCGGCCAAAAATGTATCTATCCAATTTTCGATATCTTGAACTTAAGTGAAGCGTATTCCTGATAGGGCATTCTGCATTGATCGGAACAAATGGTAGTCTGATGGTGCAAGGTCTGGGCTATAAAGCGGGTGACGCAAAATTTCCCATCCGTTGTTTTCCAGATAATTTTTGACTGGGGCAGCAATATGTGACCGAGCGTTATCGTGGTGGAAAATGATTGACTCGTGTCTGGTCGCATACGTTGGCCGCTCTGCCTAGATTTTCTGCTTCAATCGGATCAATTGTTGACGATAGAGTTGAGCATTAATGGGTTGGCCACCTGGCAACAGCTCATAATGGATCACACCTAGCTGGTCCCACCAAATACAGAGCATTACCTTCGAAGCGTGAATATTTGGCTTTGGCTGTGATGGGCTGTTTTGCGCTTGGGATTATCGTAATGGATCCACTTCTCATCGCCAGTGACAAAACGATGCAAAAAACCCTTCCTTTTGTGGCGTTCAAGCAGCATTGTGGACATCAAAAATCGGCGTTCGACATCCCTTGGCTTCAACTCGTATGGCACCCAATTTCCCATCTTTTGAAAAATTCCCAAGGCTTTCAAACGTCTGAAAATTGTTGCTCGATCAACTTCCAATGGTTTTGCAAGTTCTTCTTGCGTTTGACATGAATCTTGATCGAGTAATGCCTCCAATTCTTCATCCTCAAACTTTTTTGGCTGACCAGGACGTTCTTTGCCTTCGACATCAAAATCACCACTTTTAAACCGTCGAAACCACTCAAGACAGCTTGATTCAGCTGGAGCATAGTCCCCATAAACTTCTACAAGCAAACTATGACTTTCCGCAGCAGTTTTCTTTGCAAAAAAATGAGCCAACAGAACCTCCCGCAAATGCTGTCTTTTTCTCCAATTTTCGAAGTTATTCATCGTGAAAAATAATAATGATACACAAGATAAAATTGTTTTGTTGACTGATTTTGACAGCTGTCAAATGCACCTTCAAAATGACATATATATAAAGTTCGAGCTTCCACGATATTTGTTAGTACGGACATCCACCGTCAAATTCCGGTTTTTAAGTTGTACACCCAATACATACTCGAAATAACGCTATATCCCAAGAGAAAAAATTTCTAGCGCTTCTAATCCAAGCACTTCAAAAGTGCTTGTCCCCATAGAAATTTAGAAGAACTTTCACAATGAGTTTTTATAAGTTAGAACAAAGTGAGTTCGAACCCAGCCCGGGTGATTTTTTTTTTTACTTTTTTCTGCTTTATTTTTTTTTTATTAAAATATTTTTTATTCAACAACTTTTATTTCACTTTTCTATTTTCCTTTTTCTTATTAATTTACTTTTGTTTAATTGAATTGAAATTGATTACACAATGATGCCATATAAGGCTGCAGTAAGAAAAACGTGAGTTCGAACCCAGCCCGGGTGATTTTTTTTTCCTTTTTTTTATTTGTTTTTGCTTTAATTTTTTTTATTAAAATATTTTTTATTCAACCTTTTTTTATTTCACTTTTCTATTTTCCTTTCTCTTTTTTATTTACTTTTGCTTACTTGAATTGAAACTGATTGCACAATGATTCTATGTAAGGCTGCAGGAGCATTCGTATGACAAATTCTGTTTGGACAACATTTGCTTAATATACAAATTTAATACCTCTTCCTATCATCGGGCATTGGTGTAGCGGTCTAAAATGTTGGTAAATGAAAGTAAAAATATCTAACACGCGGACGGTCGTGGATTCAAATCCTGGCGCGGCCAGTTTTTTTTGTTTAATTTTATTGAAAAAACGCTTACCGCAGCATTACAAATAAGCGCTTTAAAAACTCTTTTTTGGTAAGGCTGCGGTAAGCTTTTGCTCGCTTACATCCTATGACATGCAATGCTAAAAAGAAAGTATAGTTCTTACGGAGCGGATGCGCTTATTGGTGAAAAGGATGCACTTCAGAAGGGTTTTTGAAGCACTACTTTTCCCCTTGGGATAAGACACAAAAAATACACATGTACTAATGTACATATACAATATCAATACAGATCTGCAAAAAATGCGGACTATAGAGTATGTAACGCGTCATAAATTTAATTCGGAATACTGGATAATTCGGATTACATTAAAATGTATGATATGACAACACCTACAGGTTGCAACGCATTGTAAAAACTTTTATACACTTTAGCGAGAGAGAGAGAGCGGTAACAAAAAAGAGGCACGAAAAAGAGAGCGAAAAACTACTTAATCATTGAAGTAGCATTTTGTAGTGTACGCTAGAACTACAGTATGTGAACTGAACTGAAACCAAACAAGACAGGTGAGAGTAGTACATATTTGTTTTTTGGTTTTCATATCCAAGTACTGTCCAGACATTTTCACGCGACACTGAACTGAAGTATTTGATAAATAAAAAGCGTGAACAAGACATAACGTATCTTGAAACAAATTGGCTTGAAACTTCAGCAAGACGTAGTTAAGATCTAGAAAAAGAGTGGAGACAGTGAAAGTCATAAAGGCTAATCAAATCAATGAAGATAATTATTTTCTAAAGGCAAAAAATTCCTTTTGATGTTATTTCAAGAGTGGCTGATCCTCTTTTAAAACTTTACGTGGAATTTTCACATATTTCATTTCAAAGTAGCGAAATTGGAGGGAGATAAAAAAATCATAAAGGGATAGCAAGATATTGATTTTATTAGAAAAATATTAAAACGGCAAAGTAAACTGTTTAAGTAATATTATAGGTAAATAAAATAAAACAAATTTACATGAAAGAAATTTTTATCAAAAATACGCACATGCGCAAAAATGCTAAACAAGAAAAAGTTGAAAATGCATTTTTACCATCATGCCAAAAAACGCTTTCAAATCACTTCAGTCAAAAGCTTACAATAAAATTTTCCCAAAATGAGTGGTAAAGTCGAGCCACATAAATTATGAGAGAGTACAAGTAAAGTACTACCTGCGTACATTGGTATTAGGGTTTTGTCAACTGTAACAAAGGTGGTAGCGCCTGTCAATATACAGATACACTTGTAGTAAGTAGACATTGTTTATAAGTTTCTACCCAGTAGAAAAAATTGATCAGAACATAACATAACAAAAAAAAAAAAAAAAAACAGTTTTTAAGATTTTAGTTTTCAATTATTTCACAGAACTGTATTGTTGTTATTACAATGAAGCCATTACTTTTATGAGATACGTGTGATTGATTTTGGGTGGAAGTTTTACGCTGAAATGGACCCTAAATCGTATTATGACGTTCTTGCTGCAACATTTAAAGTTTCACGTGCGTCATAACTAAAATTATGTCGATTTAGCTTTTGAGGACGATGAGTATGATATAACTAACATAGTAAATTTATAAAACTACAATATTCTTGATATTAAGAGCCACAGAAAGAGCATGCCACTGTTTTACAACATTATAATTAATCACAACTGAATAATTAATAGTCACTATTTCAAAAATTTAAGCGTCAAAAAAATGAAAATCCAAGCCTGTCATTTTAAAAGAGATAAAAAAGATACGGATAAGTCATTAATGGATAATAAAATTTCCAACTGGGGCCAGAAAATATTTTTTGATACAGGATTCCATGTAAGGAAATGACGTGTTTAACCAATTGAAAAATGGCGAAGAAAAAGCTTCCCTAGAGAAATGAATACGAAGTAGAATCAAAACAGTGAAGGAGCTGTAGAGAAACACAAAATAAAAGAAAGGATTTTTTTACTGAAATCTCAAACTTTAACACTTCGAAGAACATGAGCAAAATAAAAGAAAATAATAGATTTTTTTTTTTTTAATTTAATTTATTTTTTAGATTTTTTTCTTTTAGAATACCCAGAGGCTTATTAACTTTACAATTTAAAAGTATTTATATACACATTAGGCTGAACCCCCTCCCCTCTATTTTGATTTGGTCTTTTTTTTTAATTTTCTTTCATCAGTGAAAATTTAAAAACCAAAGGCAATGTTTTTCATAAAAATATATCGCGACATTACGAAAATAAGGTTCTAACTACATACAAAATGTATAGCAGATAGAACCTTGTTGTCCTTAGGTCATGATATGTTTGATGGCTTTTTTGAAAAAGTAAAGTATAAAGTCAAGTCAAGTCAAGTCAAGTCAAGTCAAGTCAAGTCAAGTCAAGTCAAGTCAAGTCAAGTCAAGTCAAGTCAAGTCAAGTCAAGTCAAGTCAAGTCAAGTCAAGTCAAGTCAAGTCAAGTCAAGTCAAGTCAAGTCAAGTCAAGTCAAGTCAAGTCAAGTCAAGTCAAGTCAAGTCAAGTCAAGTCAAGTCAAGTCAAGTCAAGTCAAGTCAAGTCAAGTCAAGTCAAGTCAAGTCAAGTCAAGTCAAGTCAAGTCAAGTCAAGTCAAGTCAAGTCAAGTCAAGTCAAGTCAAGTCAAGTCAAGTCAAGTCAAGTCAAGTCAAGTCAAATCAAATCAAATCAAGTCAAGTCAAGTCAAGTCAAGTCAAGTCAAGTCAAGTCAAGCCAAGTCAAGTCGAGTCAAATCAAGTCAAGTAAAGTAAAGAAAAGTAAAGTAAAGAAAATTAAAGTAAATTAAAAGCTACCAGAGTAATTCCGATTTAATGACCTTCATGTGAAGTTTCACTATATCACTATACGATGTTTACTATTAAAATTTGTTTCTGGTAATGCAATACACCCTGAAGGGTTAATACGTATAACGCATACCACCAAGATGTTGAGGTTTTGTCAGATAGCACAGATTTTTAAATTTTTTTTTTTGTTTTTCTTTGCTTGCAGGCTGAAATGAAAATTGTACACTTTATGAGGGGAGGTGTCACACAAAACAGAGGGATGCTGGTGATATATTTATGCTCGAGCAAATGTAACATAAAGTTACACACCTTTTTTTTTCAACACTGTTTTTGTTGTCAAGAGAATAACGAAAAAAAAACAGCAACAACGACAACATCAGTAACATCGCAAACGCAAACAAAAGTGATGGAGCTGGTGCTGTTGATGATGATGATGACGTTGACATCAACAACAACATTTAGCAATTACCCAAGAAAAAAAATTTCTAGCGCTTCTGATCCAAGCACTTCAAAAGTGCTTGTCCCCATAGAAATTTAGAAGCACTATCACAATGATTTTTTATAAGGCTGCAGTAAGAACAACGTGAGTTCGAACCCAGCCCGAGAGATTTTTTTTTTTACTTTTTTTTACTTTTTTTTGCTTTATTTTTTTTTTTAATTAAATATTTTTTATTCAACATCTTTTATTTCGCTTTTCTATTTTCCTTTCTCTTATTAATTTACTTTTGTTTAACCAAATTGAAATTGATTACACAATAATTCCATATAAGGCTGCAGTAAGAACAACGTGAGTTCGAACCCAGCCCGGGTGAATTTTTTTTTTCGTTTTTTTATTTGTTTTTGCTTTATTTTTTTTTTTTATTAAAATATTTTTTATTCAACCTTTTTTATTTCACTTTTCTATTTTAATTTCTCATTTTTATTTACTTTTGCTTACTTGAATTGAAACTGATTGCACAATGATTCTATGTAATGCTGCATGACAACATTGGCTTAATATACAAATTTACTACCTCTTCATATCATCGGGCGTTGGTGGAGCGGTCTAAAGGGTTGGTAAATGTAAGAAAAAAATATCTAGCACGCGGAGGGTCGTGGACTCAAATCCTGGCGCGGGCAGTTTTTTTTTTTTTTTTTTTTTTTCTTTTTTTAAATTTTATTGAAAAAACGCTTACCGCAGCATTACATATAAGCGCTTTAAAAACTCTTTTTTGGTAAGGCTGCGGTAAGCTTTTGCTCGCTTACATCCTATGACATGCAATGTTAAAAAGAAAGTATTGTTCTTACGGAGCGGAAGCGCTTATTGGTGAAAAGGATGCTCTTCAGAAGGGTTTTTGAAGCACTACTTTTCCCCTTGGGTATGTACATATATGTATGAGTATGTGTTACATTGCTGCTGATGTGTTGCTGTGTTTTGCATAGGGTAGATAGATTGATGCAGAGTGGCACACAATGTTTAGTTGTATGCGTGCTTTTTTGGCAGTATGCAAAGTGCTTGTAAAAATCATCATCAACAGACATTAAAAGGAAAAACATATGTATTGTAAATGTATATGTACAAACGTAAGTATGTGTATTTACAATTACACGAACGCACACACACTCATGTAGCACACATATGCATGTAAATACATACGTTTTTCCTTTATCATGTCGAATATGTTATTTAAGTCGTATTATTAAACAAAGATGACATGCGTTTTATAAAAATAAAACGTTAAAACACCTACGCACACACACTCACACACACACACATACAGGATGAAAGCTCTGGTAGTATGAATATTTAAAAGAAAATAATAATGTGGCAAAGGGAAGAGGACTTCCTTTAAGTATCTATAAAATTTAAAAGCAATAAAAAAACCCATACAACCGTCTTCTTATCAGTAATTTGAATATAAAGGGTTTTTATTATGGGGAAACACATATATACTGGTGCTATCTATTTATGTTATTACCTACAACAGGTAAAAGGGCCGTATAAAATCAATAAATATTCGAGATGATTTGCAAAAGTAATATTAGAAAAACTTCAATTATAATTCTGGAAACTTTTTCTTATTATGTAGGTATATAAATTTATAAATAGACTTGAAGGAGTTTCTATGGTTAGCGGCTTACAGTAAGGGGTTTTCTTTTCCTTTCCTCAAAGACACATTTGAATTTGTTTGCATATAAGAGTGACCAAGGGGAATGATGTAACTCTAATCTGGATACCAGGAACATGAAGGTAACGAAAGGGCAGATCGCTTAGCCAGGAGAGTTGCACTCATTACTCTCAGAACTCTTTAGCGGAGTGAACAACAGCTTTAAAAAGAGTTTAATTCGGGAATGAGAAGAAAATAGCCTTATCGTTCACTGTGGAGGTCAGGAGGATATGCTGCAGGCGAAATTAATCCTAAACGTGTTAAGGCGGAACTTATTTTAAACCGCAGCAGAAAAAATCCTACGCTGAAATAATGTCAGGTTACTATAGACTTAATAACCACGTAAAGAAGATGGGTTTGGTACAGAAAACAGCAGAGCATGTGTTATGTACCTGTCCTGCTGTGATTAGACTCAGAATTGAGTAGCTAGGTGCCGAGATTTTAGATCTGAATGACCTAGATTAATCCTACGGCAGTAACGAGATTTTGTTGAAAATAGAGAAGTAGTCTTCTGGACGTACGAATAAAGAAGGACGGCTGACATCGCCTCTGACTGAAAATGGCGGGTATAAAACTTTCTAGCGAACGCTCTAGGGCCAAAAAATTTGACGTGTTAAAATTGAAGAAGGAAGTGATTGTTATAGGAGTGAAAATATACAAAGTTGAGTTCGACGAAAAGTCTGTGATTCTCCCCATGACAAAAGGAAAACATATTAAGATCTCGAAGCAAAGCAGAGGGCTCCGCGAATTATAAAATTTGGCGAAAATCGGATAACCTCAAATTCTTAGACCAGATTTTTGATTGAAATTGCCGTCAGTTTGTATTCACCTGTAACTTTTAGGCGGAATACAGAATCAAAGCTTGCGAACTGACGTTTGTGTGTTCTATAAGTATATAAAAGACTTATGTGCTGAAAACCACATGCTCGATTTCAAAAATTTGTTCAGTATATATCAAGGATTTAAAAAATAGGCGGTCTCACGCCTCTCAAAAACTAAATTCAACATATATCAGAAACTTTGACGCATAGAAATGACATTTGGTGTACATGTTAAATGCACTAAGACAAATAACAACCATTAGAATAATGGGTGGGTCCATGTCCGTAAAAAACGAAGTTTAAATTTTCTCAGAAACTGTTTGACGCATAGCGACGACATTCGGTGTATATATAAAGAGCATCAAGACATATACAACCCATTAGAAAAATGGGCGCTGCCATCATCCCCCTAAAAACAAAGATTGACATAAATTATGAAAGAAGTTACAATGCCAAGAATTAGGTTGTACGCTATACAAATTAAAAAAAAACCAGTTTTATGAAATGTTTAGATCCGGTATTATGAAAGTTAATGGTTTTTTAACAAAAAAACGATTTGATTAGATATTGTCTGATACACAAAAAATTTTATTATTAAGACCTTTGTACCAAATGAAGACTTTTTTGCTCAGCGATAGCAATCATTTTAAAATTAAAAATTGTTCTTGCATTAAAATGCTTTCTATTAGTAAAATTAATATGTATAGAAAAAAAAAAGTTTTAAAAATAATTCATTCAACTTTTTCTTATCAGCAAAAAAATTCTTTTAAAATTCAATTCAAGGCCATTCACTAGTAATACTACATAGAAACATGATGCAATTTTAAATTCATACAAGAAAAATAGGTAAACATATTTCTATATAACCTTTATCACCTTTTATTTTGGAAATAATTTGATTAAATGCATCTTTGCTTATTTTCAAAGATAACAAATTGGTATAAAAAGATGTACTAAGCCAGTGGAAATCAACAGTCTTTAGGCATTGGAGCAAAGCGTCTGATCCGGAGCAGTAGTCAAAATGAAATTAGCATTCGCACTTTTGGCTTGCGTGGGATTTGTGGCTGCGGCCAGTTTCCAAAGACCTTCTACCGAGGTTAGAATCGCCGACAAGCAATTCTTGGAAAGACAAAGGTTCTTATTTGAAATTGTATACCGTATCGAAGATCCACTGTCCTTTGAAGAATGGATCAATTATGGAGACCAATTCGTCGTTGACAGAACACACTATGTTGTAAGTGAACCATCATTGTTACACATAACTTCAAATAATCAAGTATTTTCTTCTTTTCTCAATTTTTTAGGAATACGACATGTACATGGAGAAGTTCTGGGAGGCCTTTAAGATGGGTGCACTCTTGCCCAGAGGTGAATTTTTTGGTGCCTTTGCCAGGACTCATGCCAGGCAAGCTCTCGGCCTCTTTAACTTCTTCTATTATGCCAAAGACTTTGAAACTTTCCAACACAATGTCTGTTGGGCTCGCATGCATGTTAACGAAGGCATGTTTGTATATGCTTTGACTTTGGCTGTCATTCATCGTGATGACTTCAATGGCTTGATTCTTCCATCCATTTATGAAATTTTCCCACAATACTTCTTCAACGGCAAATTTGTTTATGAGGCAGAGAAATTCGATTACGACGTTTGGAGCAGGTACATCATGTACGAGAAGGAATTGTATGATGTCTATTATAGAGACAACCAATACTACGACGATCAGTACTTCTATGTTAGGGACTGGAAGATGTGGCAATGGTGGAAAATGATGGGACTTGGCGAGCACTGGTATGCTGAAGAGAGATTCATGCTCCGTGAAAACATTTTTGAATTCAATCAAGATCCTAAATGGATGACCATGATGCAGGACGTTAAAATGTGGTGGATGCCCGTCGACTATACTCGCGATATTGAAATGTACAACCGTCAATCTGAATTATCTTACTTCACTGAAGATTTGGGCTGGAACTCATTCTGGTATTATTTCAACATGGATTACAATTTAATGTTAGATGGCAAAACTTTCGGTTTGAACAAGGATCGTCGTGGTGAATACTGGATGTACACCATTCAACAATTGTTGTCACGTTACTACATGGAGCGTTTGTCTCACGGATTCGGTGATATTCCTGAATTCTCATTCTACAGCCAAATTGAATACGGTTACAATCCCCAATTGATCTCATACAATGGTATTGGATTCAGCTACCGCAGCAACTATTGGGAAGTCCAAAGTTATGGTAATTTCGAAATGTTGAATAACATTATGAACACCTTAAGACGCATTTATGACATCATCGATTTGGGCTACTACAAAACATACGATGGCACAATGATCGATTTACGCCAACCAGAGTCCATTCAATACATTGGCAGTCTCATGCAAGCAGGCATCGATACTTATGACGAGAAGTTCTTCACAATCTGGTATTTCCTCTCACACATGTATTTTGCTGATGTTGACTACACACAATTCGATGTTATGCCCAATGTATTCATGAACTACGAGACCATGATGCGTGATCCAATGTTCTACATGTTCTATAGGCAAATCGCTGATATGTTCTACCGTTTCAATTACCACTTTGCACCATATACTCGTGAAGAGCTTCTATTCCCAGGTGTTGAAATTAAGGATGTCAGTGTTTCCAATTTGGTAACCTACTTTGATTTGGTCGACTTTGATGTCACCAACTTGTTGAACGATAAGATGACTTTCGTCGATGGCCAATTCATGTGGGACAGAGCACTGTTCGCCCGTCAAATGCGTCTTAACCACAAACCATTCACCTTCGATTTCACTGTTCAGTCCGATATGGCTCGCCAGGTTGTCATTCGTACTTTCCTTGGCCCCAAATTTGACGAATTCGGACGTTTCATTTCACTTGTCGATAATCGCGAAAATTTCATGGAGCTCGATGAATTCGTTTATGAATTGGTTGCTGGAAATAATGTGATCAAGCGCAGTTCCAATGACTTCTACTGGACCGTTAAGGATCGTACCACGTACACTGAATTGTACAGATATGTAATGTTGGCTTATGAAGGCCAATACGATTTCCCATTGGACATTAGTGAGCCACATTGTGGTTTCCCAGATCGTTTGATCTTGCCACGCGGTTGGGTCAATGGTATGCCAATGCAATTCTTCTATATGGTAACACCCTATGTTGCTGATTATGAACAATTCTCAACCTACGATTACACTTACTCATGCGGTATTGGCTCCGGTGTTCGTCATATCGATACCATGCCATTCGGTTATCCTTTCGATCGTATGATTGATGAATACGACTTCTTTGTTCCTAACATGTTCTTCCAGGATGTTAAGATCTATCATGTAGACACCTTCGAGACATACTTTGAGAAATATGAACACTATGGTCATTTCGATTATACCTTCTTCATGAACTACTATACTCAGTACTTTAATTAGTGAGTATAATTCAATGGAAAGAACGAGGGGAAGCACTGTGATGATATGGTGATAATTTATTTATCATCAAGTGTAATTTAGATTGTAAGTTAAGAGCAAATAAAAAAAAAAAAAAAAAAAAAAATCATTAAATATAAACATATACAGCATTTAAAAAGCATACACCAAAAACAAATTGTTTAATTAATATCGCCAGGATAATGTTTGGCTAAGATTGGGGAGTTAAGCGATGGGGAAATTATTTATAAATTGAAAAATTACACAAGGCTATGTACACACTAAAAAACAAAAGCTTACTTTTGTGACTTTTGATTCCCCTAATAGTACCAGATCCGGCAGTAAAAAAACGTATCGATCGAGTTTTTAGTTAAAATCTAGTTTTTACATATATTTATGAATGGGGGAACATATTTTTAGCGGGTTGCCTATCAAAATGTGGCCGCAAGTATTATCAAATTGCGATAACTTATGAAAAAGTGTACAGATCTTTTTTTATGGAGAGTCATATGCTCTACAAATAGTTTTCATTATATGTAAAAAAAAATTTACCGTTTAGGAGTTATATAATGAAAAACCGATTTTTTTATGTTTATTGTTTATTGCGATTTTAACCGATTTTTTTTATGTTTATTGTTTATTGCGTTAAAAAAATCGGTTTTTAATAATTCTTAAACGGTAAATTTTTTTTAGCATATAATAAAAATTACATGTAGAGCATATGATTCTTCATAAAAAAGATTTTGGCACTTTTCCCTGAGAGACTCACGGTTCATAAGTTATCGCAATTTGATAATACTTGCGGCCACATTTTGAGAGGCAACCCAGCAAAAATATATTCCCCCTAAATATATGTAAAAATTAGGTTTTAACTAAAAACTCGATCGATACATTTTTTTCTGCCGGATCTTAGACTATAAGTATTGATTTTAAGTTATTTTGGTATTAAATTAAAAATTTTTTACAAAAAAGTTTGAAATTTAATCCAACAAAGTCTGAAATTTATACCAAAAAGTTTTAAATTAATACTTTTTTGGCATTGTTCTATATAAATACTTTTTGGTATTGAAATTAAACTACAATTTTTAACAATGGAATTTCATTACCGAAACTTGAAGGTTTTTGATGTGTTGAAAACGAAAGCAGTTCTTTTTGCTCTATAACGAAAGGATTTTGAGATATCCTTGCTTCAAAGTGTGCAAAACTTAGTGTTTTGATGCATATTGCGCACTTCCAGAAATTAGCCTTAGTTCAAATCTGCTAATGGCATTCTGGATTGCGGCATTTGCCTTGAAAGAGCCCAGAAATCGGGATTTGATAGAGCTAGAAGACGTGCCAGGTTCTGCATTGGTGCATTTTTTTATCACCCACCTCACGCGCATTCCTAACAGGATTTGTTATCCTTGATCTGTTTATGATGGATTGGGACGTCCAAATTACGAATCTGAACTCTTTTTTTCTATCACGTCAGAACACTGAGTTATCCTTGCCTGAAAGGGCGAAAATCATTGAGGTATTCCTTTAAACGTGTAAATGCCTCTAAAACCTCGTTATAGTTGTCGAAATCAGTGCGAACTTTGACAGTTTTACGGGGTTTTCGAGGCATTTACATGTTTAAAGGAATTCCCTAATTGTTTTAAAGTCTACTTAATTTTTGCCAATAGATTCTGGTAGCAGAACTTACCCTCTAACAAGCCCTACTTTCACCGTTTTTCAATTCGACCTTCGAGTTGTATGCTTTCGAAAGAAGGGTGTCTCTCTATTACATAAAAAGGATTTTTCTGGGACAAACAATCAAGAAGTGTAATTTACATCAATAACATATTTTATAACAAAATTGTTGAGACCTTGCGGATCTACATCAGGTAAAAAATAACAGCTCTATTCTATAAATTTGAAATAGAACAGTATTTTTTTCTCCGATCTTGGTCCGCAGTGACTCCATATTTTCGTAATAAGACACGTAACTGATAAAAATAATAAAAGCAAAGCTTGTAGAGGGTAATTTTGGCTATCCAAATCTATTACAAAACTATATTTAGCTACTACTTCTTTTTGTATTATATAGCTTTAAGTAGACCGCAAAACATTGGTTTTTGCACTTTTGAGCAAGGAATACTCAGGATCCTGAAGTGATAGAAAAAAAAAACCAAGTTTAGATTTGTTATTAAGAACTCCCAATCCACCATACACGGCTATATTGACCGGATTCTGGTAGGACTGCGCGGGGAGATGGGTGATAAGAAACTGCAACATCCAGTTTCTTGTTCCTTGGGATCATATCTATAAGAATTTGAGGACAGTTTTTGGTACTCATATTTTGCATACTCAAATTCATATGGCCCCGTGTATTTTTGGTACGCCACCACGACATGACCTGACTGACTTTGTTGCATGTTATTCCCACATGCATGTTATTCCCATGTTACTACCTACGTACGTGAAAATCAATTACGATATTTATTGCTGCATACTTATAGGCATACCTGAATTTCACTTTGTCCACACGGAGAAAAATCCGCCTCATAATTTTTACTTCACACGGATAGTAAACAAATTATAGAAGATAATACTAAATTTCAAACACAAACTACCTAACTAAAGTATGAACTATTTGATGGTTCCGTAAAGTACTATAATATTTGCAAATTAAATATGGGACAATAATAAAATAAAGTAATATTAACTCTGACTCCTGGAAATAACGCCAGAAAATGTTTTGGAAATAACGCCAGAAATTTTCTGGCATTAATTTTTGGAAATAAAGCCAACAACTGATTAGGAAACAACGCCAGAATTTTTGGAAATAATGCCAAAGGAAATAACGCCATAGGAAATAATGCCAGAAAATTTTTTGGAAATAACGCCAGAAAAATCTGCATACTAAATTCTGGCGTTATTTCCATTTTGTTTTGGAAATAAAAATAAAAATTAACTAGGAAATAACGCCAGAAAAGTTTTTGGCTTTATTTCCAATACAAAATGGAAATAACGCCAGAATTTTGTATGCCGATTTTTCTGGCGTTATTTCTAAACAATTTTCTGGTGTTATTTCCTATGGCGTTATTTCCTTTTTCTAAACTACATTATTTTTGGAAATAACGCCAGAAAAGTTTTTGGCTTTATTTCCAGGCTCTCTGAAATAACGCCATAGGAAATAACGCCAGAAAATTTTTTGGAAATAACGCCAGAAAAATCTTCATACAAAATTCTGGCGTTATTTCCATTTTGTTTTGGAAATAAAGCCAAAAACTTTTCTGGCGTTATTTCCAAAAATTATGGCGTTATTTCGCAAAATAATGTAGTTTAGAAAAAAGAAATAACACCATAGGAAATAACGCCAGAAAATTGTTTGGAAATAACGCCAGAAAAATCGGCATACAAAATTCTGGTGTTATTTCCATTTTGTTTTGGAAATAAAACCAAAAACTTCTCTGGCGTTATTTCCTAGTTAATTTTTGGTTTTATTTCCAAAACAAAATGGAAATAAAGCCAGAATTTTGTATGCAGATTTTTCTGGCGTTGTTTCCAAACAATTTTCTGGCGTTATTTCCTATGGCGTTATTTCCTTTGGCATTATTTCCAAAAATTCTGGCGTTGTTTCCTAATCAGTTTTTGGCTTTATTTCCAAAAATTAATGCCAGAAAATTTCTGGCGTTATTTCCAAAAAATTTTCTGGCGTTATTTCCTATGGCGTTATTTCCGGGAGCCTTATTTCCAATACAAAATGGAAATAACGCCAGGGTTTTGTATGAAGATTTTTCTGGCGTTATTTCCAAAAAATTTTCTGGCGTTATTTCCTATGTTGTTCGTTCAGGGAGCCATTAACTCCATTCAAAAAAATGTGTAACAATTTTTAATTTATTTTTTTAATTTTAATTATGACTTCATAATTTTTTGTGTTTGAACTATACTTTAGGTAAATATCATAAAAATATAAAGCCATTCTGATTTGAGGATTCTAGTATTAGAAACAAATTTCATACCTTTTCATCATATGCGCCAGTAGCGCAGAGGATATGTTTCTACCTGTCACACCCGAACCCTAGTGCGGTTTTTTTTTTTTTTTTTTTTTTTTAACTTTACACTTGAATTTTTTCGAAAATTCTAAATTGACTAAAACTGGAAGATACAATTTACTTCAGTAGGGTAGTCACTATTCTGGTAAAATTTATGAGAAATAAAGTAGCAAGTATTATTTTCTTCTCCATGCACTAACGTGTCAGCAAAAAAATTTGCGATGAGGAATTGATCAAATGACCGGATCAAAGGATCTAGTACTTACTTCGGTTTTTGCGGAAAATTTTTTCATTAAATCAAAGTTAAGCAGCATAAGAATAATTGCAAAAAAAAGTCCCATTTTTATTCAAATTGAAAATCCTTTGTTATCATTCTAATTCAGGTTATGACCGGTGTTGTTGTACCTGTTAACGTAAATTGTTTGTTATTGAATTTTTAAGCCAATTTTATCACCATTATGTAAGATTCATACGTGAAATGACGTTTTTTGGCACATCATGCTAATTTTAAAACGAGGTAAATGTATTTTTATAACAACTTTACACTTGCATAATTTTTGTTTGGTGTTTACAGCGATAAGTAAACAGATTAGCGATAATTATATGACCATGACAAAAGGGTTAACACACATCAATACAAAATAAAAGTGTATTGATGTGCAAATTCACGCATGATTAGGTAAGTTTTATATAAAAAAAAAGTTCATAAATGGGTACAAACATTCATATGTTCAACATAATATTTTTAAAATGTCCTTGATATATTTAGATGCCTGGCTACCAGCATTACAGGATTGTTAGGATATTGCTATCAACTTTCTTTTCATTTTCTAAACTAGTATATTCCATGGATCCCTTAGGAGCAGGTTTGACTAGATTTAGGGGGAAATGAAATGAAATGTGCTTAAATGCTATCGATAATGTTGTATTAGAGATCGTGGGAGGGAAAAATCTAAATTGTGGGCTCTTTGCCATTTTCAACAGTTTTCTGTAAAATTGCTCTAAAACTACAAAAGATAATCTTTTGAAATATTTCGATACTAGAGTTTGCCTTGTGGCTGAAATTCGACCACTCCTAAACGGTAGATTTTTTTTTGTTTCCATATAATGAAAATTATTTGTAGAGCATATGACTCTCTATAAAAGAGATTTTGCCACTTGTTATCGTACGACTCACCGTTTATGAGTTATCGCAATTTGAAAATATTAGCGGTCACATTTTCATAGGCACATCCCTCGGCAAAAGTATATTCCCCCATTCATAAGTAACAATTAGATTTCTATAAAAAACTAGATGAATGTAGTAATCTTGCTGCCAGATCTCGTACTATAACATCTTTTCGTTATTAACATTGTACAAATACCTCAAATCCAAAACATGAAAGAGAAAAAGCGAAGCGTCCTTCTAAGGCTATGATCAGACAGTGCGCTCAAAGCAAAGCGTGGCAAAGATCAAGCTGCGTGCTATGCGACACTTCAAATATATCTTGCTCTTTTGCACTCATTGTATAGATAAATTAATTTGTTTTGTATACTCTACACCCATATATAAGTACTTATAAAGGGTGTTTTTTTTAGAGGTATAGAACTTCGAATTGAAATAAAACACAAGAAAATCGTTTTAATGTCCATCAATTTGGCTTTATTGGAAGGATAATTTTATGCCATTAATGTTTAAATATGATTTCGGGCATGTGGCCGCCGCGGCTGGCTCGAATAAAGCCAATTCTACAGGTCCAATTTTCAACCACTTTTTCGAGCATATGGGGCCGTATGTCGGCAATAACGCCACGAATGTTGGCTTCCAAGTCCCCTAACGTTTCTGGTTTGTTGGCGTAGACGAGCGACTTCACATATCCCCAAAGAAAATAATCCAATGGTGTCAAATCACACGATCTTGGTGGCCAATTGACAGGTTCATTCCGCGAATATATGCGCTCATCGAATGTTTCCTTCAATAAATCGATTGTGACGTGCGCTGTGTGGCATGTAGCGCCGTCTTGTTGGATCCACAACTCATCCACATCCATGCCATCCAATTCGGGAACAAAATAGTCGGTTATCATGGCTCTATACCGGTCTCCATTAACGGTAACTGACTCTCCAGCATTATTTCGGAAGAAGTATGGCCCAATGACTCCACCAGCCCATAGAGCACACCAAACAGTCAGTTTTTGTGGATGTAATGGCGTCTCAAGGGTCTCATGTGGATTCTCTTCACTCCAAATGCGGCAATTTTGCTTGTTGACGTAGCCATTCAACCAAAAATGAGCCTCATCACTGAACAAAATTTTGCGATGAAAATCAGCATCGAGATCAATCTCATTTTCGGCCCATACACCAAAATCACGACGCATTGCATGGTCTCGCGGCTTTAATTCTTGCACAAGCTGGATCTTGTAAGGTCGCAAGCCAAGATCTTTGCGCAAAATCTTCCATAAAGTTGATGGACAAAGCTCCAATTGCTGTGCACGGTGGCGAATCGATTCATTCGGGTCCTCTTCAACATTTTGCTCTACAGCGGCAATTGTTTCTTCGGTGCGCACTGTTCGACGTCTCTGCGGATGCGTATTATCACATAGAGTAAACGTAGTGCGAAAACGATCCATGATTAACCGAATTAATTGCTCTGATGGACGATTATATCGACCATAAAATGGACGGAGCTTGCGGTAAACTTCGCGAACTGAACCATTATTTTCGAAATAAATTTGCACGATTTGCAAGCGTTGTTCTTTTGTCAACCTGTTCATGATGAAATGGCAAACCAAACTGAACATATATGACATTAGAGTTGCCAGATTTGACCACAAAATGCCAGTTTTATCTCTATTCGAAAAACAAACCTCTAAAAAAAACACCCTTTACCTTCAGTTTGTCCTTCCACCGTTTGAGAAGGGGGCGTGGCAGGTATGGAAAAGTATATACATTCTCGAGCAGCGTCACAGTTCTAGCATCGCAACGCTTTCACTATGATCGCGTTGCCATTTTTTCATACAAATCGGTCTACACTGTTTTTAAGCTGAAGCGTTGCTTTGAGCGCACCTTTGCTCAAAGCGCGCTCTCTGATCATAGTCGAAAGCTCATCGCTTTGATGTGTCTGTATTTTTGGAGAGTCGCAGAAAGAACCCAAAAAATTAGATTTGAAGGCGACATCACAGAAAACTAATTTAATAGCATTCCATGATCTGTGGCAAAATTGTTATCAAATCGACTGTAAGTGTTAGAATTTGAAAAATTTTATTATTTGTTATAATTTTTGTTTAAATTCTTCTTATCGAAAAATTGCAAGCGCCAACAAATTTTTGAGATAACAATTCCAAATGAATAATCAGTGAAAGCATCTGAAAAATCCAAACAGATTTATTTAATATTTATGAATTTATAAACTTCCACATGTAGCAGCAGCAAGCATCAACAGGAGCGGGCAACAGCTGCACTGAGACGTCAGAAAGAAGAACGGGCGGGCGTCGCTCATAGAACGGGTGTGGGGTAAAATAACAATTCAATCGTGATAATCAATCAAAATACCAAATCTTACAGCCTTGCAAAAATAAATAACATTGGCTTCAAGTTATTTTGCTTTATAACGAGAAGATTTAGTAGATATGACGTAGGGACGTAGTCGATAAAATCGTAAAATAATTTTACAAACCAACATACATATATATACGAGTGTACATAAAAGAATACATGTATAATGGTTGTAACAGTACAACGAAGGACAAATATAATTCAAGAAAAATTATTTAAGAGCAAATCTCTTTATTAAAAGGAAAATTATTATAATTTTTTTCCCTCACTTTTTTGTTTCGAGTGTTGTGATGAGCAAGGCAAAAAGTACACTGCGATTAAGTTTTGTTAGTTACTTTATACTATCGTTTATAGATGAACTTTATAAACTTTATTTCAAATGGAACCAATGATTAAGATTCTAATTCGGGCAATACAATTCAATTATTTTCAAATAGATGTAGCATGAGTAAAGCAGCCAACTTATTTTTTGTGAAAATCAGGAGATTCTTACCCACTTGTCAAAACACCAAATCAAAACAAATAAAAATGCACCAAAATTTTCAGTTTCAGATTTTCAATCTATTCAAAACATTTTTAGATATGTACACAGTGTTAAGAAACAAATAACTTAATTAATCGTTCTAAATCGACATTGTTTCCGGACTTTTTTGAGCCAACAATGATCCACTAAAGTCGTATTTTTCCTGAAATTCGTTCTTCGATAGGAAATTAGGAAATAATTCAGGTTTAAGTTGGTTCAATCATGAGACCAGATTTAAAATCAAGATTCTTCTAAAAAATCAGTAGATGAGAGAAGAAAAACAACAGAGCATTTAATAAGGGTATTCTTTAAAACGTGTTAATGCCTCGAAAACTTCGTAACAGGTTTACACGTTACAAGGTATACCCTAAATGTATTGTTAGTAACTCACTGTTTCGTACAATACGGATCGGGACACATGAGTGACATTTATAGTGACATACTTTAAAAGTTTTGAGACGAACCAGATTCAAAGGCCTATCTCGATAACGAGAGCACTAAATTGAAATTCTAAGTATATTTTTTCTCAACAGAATATCGGAAAAAAAAAATTTTTTTTTTTTTTTGTGTATAAAACAAAATGTAAAAAGAAAATTAAATTTTTTTTGAAAAATTACAAATATTAAGGCAAAAAAAAAAAAAAATGCAGCCGTCTCATAACTGGGGTCACAAAGAACAAAATAAATAAAAAACCAAAATGAGAAATGCGTGATTTAATAATTGAATATAAAATTTATGGAGCATAATTTAAATGAAAAAAAGTTTAAGGGGTGGGAAAAATTTCCTTAAAGTGTAAAATAAACCAAGAGCGAAGTACTTAGATAATGCAAACTAATAACAAAAGAAATATCATGAATTTTCTGCTTTAAACAAACACGACTTGCGCTCAATAAATGAATGACAGCGTGAAGTCCATTATTTGTTTTAAGAACATTGCAGCACTTTAACGGCGTTCTAATTCACAGGCAACTGCAATAATTTCCACCAACAAGACAAAAAAACAGTAAGACATTTTTGTTTAAAAATAAGCATAGAAGAAATGTAGGTTTTTTTTAAAAAAATTCCACTTAGTAGCTGCATTATTCTGGTGTGAAGATGTAGACAATATATAGTCCTCCTATAAACATTTCTTAATAATATCTTGTCTAAAAGCAGTGTTTTAATAATTACACAATCTTAAAAAACAGATAGATGTTCCCATTAGCCGAAAAAAAAAAAAAAATCAGTATGCCCGACTAAGGATGTACTTATCATTCAGGGTTCAAATTCCCAGATCGGTCAAATATTCTGAAAGCATCTCGTTAAATCAAAAATGTCCAATATTTTAAAGAATTCGGATTCTACGTTAAAAAATACGACACTTTTGTGTGAAACATTTTTCTTATTTTGCATATATGGAGCTGTAGTTGACATTTTATGTTTTTTGTTTTGCTTTTGTTTTTGTTTTTTTGTTTTTTTTTTTCGTTTAGTTTTTTTTTTTCGTTTTGCTTTTTTTTTTCTTGTTTTGTTTTTTCTTTTTTTTCGTTTTGTTTTTTATTTTTTCGTTTTGTTTTTTTTTCTTTTGTTTTGTTTTTTTTCTTTTGTTTTGTTTTTTTATTTTTTCGTTTTGTTGTTTTTTTTTTTCGTTAGAATACGGAATTCGCAATAAATGCTGGGGCACGGTGTCAATAGGTTTTTTGGCTATGTGGAGAAAATCTGTGAATGGGGTTTCATTTCTATTAGTTTAGTGGTCTGAAAAATGCAAACCCCGAAATCGTAGCTGATCATCCCCGCGAAATATCGCAAAAATACATATCCCATATAAAAAAAAAAAAAAAATCGAAAAAAAACGCAACAAACATATATAAAAATAGTTATATTTAATGTATTTTGCAATGTTGAATCCAAATTCGGCCTTAGAATTGCTGTATCTCATACGTTTTTTGAGATATCTTACCCTAAACAAGGAAAAAAAGCCGATGCTATGTTTTATTGCTGTGTTTTGGAGCTATATAAAAGGGCGTATATCCGTAAATTCTGATGCAGAAATGGAAAGCTCTAATCAATCTTCTAAACCTAATTCAAATAATGTCGATATCTTTATTTTTTTCGGAGATATCCTAACCTAAAAAGTTAAAAAAGTGCAAAAAACGTGTTTTGTCATTATTTCAGTCTACGATATTTCGGAGAAAAATTAAGCTATTGATATAATTTAAATGTAGTTTTAAAGAACAAGATCGGAGCTTTCAGATAATGTATCGAATTCTGCGTATGAATGTTCTTTATTCTAGTTATATAGCTTAAAAATATAGCAAAAACGGTATTTTTTCCATGTTTAGGCTAAGATATCTCAAAAATCGTATGAGATATAGCAATTTTAAGGCCGGATTTAGATTAAGCATTGCAAAATACATTAAATATAACTATTTTTATATTTGTTTGTTGCGTTTTTATTTCTGAATTTTTTTTATTTTATGTGGGATATGTATTTTTGCGATATTTCGCGGGGATGATCAGCTACGATTTCGGGGTTTACATTTTTCAGACCACTTAACTAATACAAATGAAACCCCATTCACAGATTTTCTCCACATAGCCAAAAAACTTATCGACTGTTTAAGAGCACCGTGGGGGGTTCCAATGAAAAAAATTTGAAGTTGCCTACGCCCTCCCTCCCCCCTGAGGCGGTGATGGGAGGTCATCGTTAAATAGCTCTTTTAAAAATATTGGACAAGTATGTTCTTTCTCTAGGGGAATAAATCGTCGAGAGGCAAACAAATAAGGCGACATATCGGGCATTTCACGTGAACTGTGCCCTGACAAAAAAATTAGGATTCTGAAATTTCTTCATATTCGAGTATTTTTTTGTACTTCTGGATGGTATGATTACAAACACAACTTTTTTTTACATGAGATAGTTATCGTTACCTTTGATTTCGAATAATCTTGTTAAGCGGTCATGAGGTTATAAAGATTTGACTTATACCAATTCAACTGCAAAAAATTGACACCAACCTGCAAAAAAGAAACAAAATCAATGAGTTTTTAAGGGCGGAAAAAGTAAAAACATACATTTATTTAGTATTATAAAGATTGATAGACAACTTTTAACAGCAGATGTTTTCACAGACCAATAAAGGTCAGCAAACTAAAACTGCATTAGTCATTTCCGATGCTGAAACTGAATTCGATTTAATGATATTAACATATACTTTTGAAATTATATAACAGGTCAAGATAGTATTTAGCCCAAAAACTTCTTAAAACCCACTTTAGCAATTTTTTTTCTCTGAAACATCGTTAACTGAAATTTGTATCACAGGTCTTCAAATAAAGTATCAAAAAGTACCAGTATGACAGGATTTAATTTTTATTTTTATTTTATTTTTTATCATTTGAACAAGAAGTCAATGAGATTTAAAAACTTTTGCTCATAAGCCCCAGTGCTTTCTGGATGTTACTTGTTCAAGTTATTTGAACCCTAACAGAACCCTTATATAAAAGACTCCATTTTGGAAATCCAACTAATTTTAAATTCATTATTTCAAAATTATTTTGATAAAAAATTTTAAAGCTAGAATGACCTCCCAAAACTATTAATTTAGCTTCTGAAAAATCTATATATAAGACAAATGTAAACATTTTATGTACTCACATTCAAAAATGAAACATGGTACACATTTGATTTAGTGTCAAATATTTTAATCTGGTTAGATGTCACTGTATCTGATCCAAAGAAAGAGAAACATCGGACGGCACTTTGGTAAAAAAAATTTCTTAGTAACCTTAACAATCTCAAAATTCCAACATGATAGGCCAGTTTTGAGCTCAAATTCGGATTCTACGCAGACAGTTCCATCAGAAATATCCAATTTCCAATTGGATGCCTTATAGTTATTTAACTCTCGGAGTTATTTTTATCATAAAAGTAAAAGCAAAACAACAATTTCCATACAATAAAACAAAACTGAATTTTTTTAACACCAAATATATCAAAACTTGAAAAAATTACATAGTACTTTTCACTCGTATAGGGACGATATAAATGATATTAATTCAATACTGAAATACAAATAAGAGTTATTTGCAACATGTAGTTTTAACATTATGAAGTTTAAGATCGACAAGTAAATAACTTTTGTTTTCAGGCTCTCTAAACTAAGAATTTTAATCTTTCTTTGCTTAATATAAAGTTCTTTCTTCGGGATACATGATTTAAATTAAATATCTATCAATTTTATCAAGTATCTCTGGTGGTCACTTTCGATATCAGCGAGCCACAGTCATTTCTTAAATAAGCTTTGAAATTTCTTTCATTTATATCAATCATCTTGAACAAATTTAGTCAAGTTTCACATTTTTTAAATCAATTTAAGACTTGTTTTCTAGATAAGACTTTTTGGCTGCATGGTCTTAATTCCATATTTTGCAATTAAAGAAATAGCAAATGCCATTGCAGTTTTATTGCAACAGACTGCTGTTGTTAGTATAAACATATATGGTGCTGCTTTGAGTAAAGTAAAGAAACCCTACCTCGACAAAGTAAACACAACCAACGTAAGTACGCTTATTGACAAGGCACAGACTTATAGCCATACTCGTACACGTCGCAGTCAGTAGTAGTACGCAAGGGTATGTGAATTTGTGTGTGCATTTAATAGCTGTATTTGGAAAAAGCCATGTCAAGAATCCGACCAACCGACAGACCAGACTGAAGATTATTTGCAGTCCATGAACGGGTACATTAAAATGAAAATCGCACACATTGTAACCGCAATAAACTCGACAACAAGAATAGCAGCAGAAAAAAAAACATTTTTGCTAGAATACATGGCTTTATTCCGATATAGCAAATATGGAGAAGAAAAAAAAATGTATGTACTCATAACAAAAAGGAAAAACTAGAAAATGTAATACATACTAGAAAGCTGTTTCGAGCAAAGAACTATTAAGGCTAATGCCAGAGTGAACCGCAAATGCAATGTAGCCCCACATAACAAAAATCGAATATTTTTTAGTTGGCCATACAATCCACAACTCTGGTCATGTCTTTAGAGAACGTTTCTACTTAACTTAGAAGTGTAGTGTTGCGCCATTAGAAACGTAAAAAGCAAAAAAAAAAAAAAAAAACCTGTCTTGAAACAGAAAAATGCAACAGCGACAAGTATGAGATGAAGAAAAGCATCGAACACCACCAGCTCAAAAAGTATTGAACACAAACTACTTAGACAGCCAGCCACATTACGACGAAGCACTGCAAATGTATTACGGGTTATTGCGTTTAAATTTATGACAACGTCCGGTATTGAATTACGCGTCAATCAACTGAAAATAACTTGGAATTAGCAGCTTTCGGGAAACAACAAAACATCTTCAAACAATATTATAGAATCGAAACGGATTTAATATTTCCGTTGTTATGAAAGACTTTGAAAGGCTACTTAAAAAAAGAGAACAATTGATTTGTATTAATACATAAAAAAAAATATCTCAAATGTTTAGCAGTGAATCTAATGTTCAGACGGTATGCTTACTTATTAACTCTCAGTTTATTTCAGAGAAATACTTTTGGTTAAAGTAATAATTCTATTTTTCCTATTTTTTAATTATTGCAGAAATAAGAAAACAATCTGTGCCCATTAAATTTTAAATAAATCAAATGGAATAATATTTTGGGCTTTCAAATCTGACAAATCAGTCTATGGTGGGTTCAAAATAAAGCATGATCATGTACATTTTATAGCATTTGTAAAGTTGCTCCAGAAATCATCTTCCAATGTCCATCAGGTTGAAATTGTGTCCACTGAATTTATAAAATATCTAGATAGTTTTCCTTTTTCTTATAGTTGTGTAGATTATATTGACTTTAGTTTCTTTTTTAAAGTTAGTCGTTGAAAAACTTTTCGATTTTAAAAAATAATCTCGGATTTTAACTTTACTTTAACCGTCTGCTTTAAAGGTTGGAATTTGAAGACTGAAATTATGCAGGATACTCGAAAAAATGTTTTCTTCCCTTAAATAATTTTTTTCCCCCCAAAACGGACCAAATCTTAAAAATTTATTTCAAAAATTTTTCTATAAAAATAAAAAATTTTTGTTGAATATATTATATTAATATATATCAGTTAAAAATTTTTTAAAGCTTTGTTTCTTACCAAAATGTCAGTTGTAAGTAGTAAAAACAGCTCATCTCTTAACATTAACGCCATGGAATAGAAGAAATCATTGATTCAAGACAGCGTCAAGTTTTCAGCTCCAATAACTTCAGTTTTTGTATGGGATTTTAAAGTTTTAAAATTTTGCTTTTTTATACCCTACACCCAGGATATATTCACTTTGTCCTTCCGTTTGTAACGCAGAGAAGGAGGCGTGGCAGATATAGAAAAGTATATATATTCTTGATCAGCGTCACCTCCTGAGTCGATATAGCTATGTCCGTCTATCTGGCTGGCTGTGCGTGGAAATATTTTTTACGGGAAAACTAACCATGATATTTCAATGAAATTCGGTATGTCGGCTTTGTCGTCAAAGTTAGCTCGTGAGATTGAAAATGAGCGAAATCGGTCAACGGACACGCCTACCGCCCATACAAAAAATATATTCAAAATGCAACTTTAGGAGTATTTTTCACGACAATTCAACCAAAATACACTGAAATACTACGAATTATAAGCGCAAGCTCTGAGCAAAAATTGGGTGAAATCGGACAATAGGGCGTGGCACCGCCCATATAAACAAAAGCTTCAAAACGCTATACTGAAAGAGTTTTTTGGGATAATCCAACCGAATTTCACTCAAATACTAATGACTATAAATGCAGGTTCTGAGCTAAAACTAGACGAACTCGGACAAGAGGGCGTGGCACCTTCGGTATAAGCAAAAGCTTCAAAATGCTATACTTAAAATGATTTTTGAGATAATCCAACCGAATTTCACTCAGACACTAAGAACTATAAATGCACGCTCTGAGCAAAAACTAGATGAACTCAGACAAAAGGGCGTGGCACCTCCCATAGAAGCAAAATTTTCAAAATACTGAAGTGTAGGGTATTATATGTTTAGCCAGGCCAAAAGTTACACCCTTACTAGTTTTTGCATAAAATCGGATAGATGGTGACTACATTTCAAAAAATGGGACGTACATAAGCTCAATACTCAAGATCCAGATCGAATCCAAGACAAAGTATCAAAAACCAAGACCAAAAATTGCTATGGTCTTGATCTTGATTTTGTCATCATTATTTGTTATGCAGCTATTAGCTGGTGCTTGGTTTAGCTCTTAATAAGATTTTCTCTTCACAATGCAGTTAGTTGAATTTTGTTTGCGATAGGCTTTTGGTCGTGAAGCAATTTTCGGCCAATTTTCTTATCAATTGTTACAATGGCTTTTAAAGTTTTTGTCCCTAGAGATCAATCAGCCCATAACTAAACACAATAGAGTACATAACGTTTCGCAAGCATTTGTGTAAAAAAAAAAAAAAAATACAAAATTTAGTAAAAAGTAGATATTCTTCAATATTTTTCATAATTTTAAGGTCAAATGAAACTTTCTCTCAGATACGGCCATCTTTTTGCAACTATTGTGTTCTACTAAAAAATTTTAGCATGTATTCTATCTGTCTATCTCTGTGATACAAATGCAATTCCTCTTACTGCACTTTCTAGCACCATCAGCGTGCGTCGTCGCGTCTGACATACTTGGGTATTCAATCATAGTTAAGCCAGTTTTTTTTTTCCACGGCCGTATTTTGGACATAACTTCTAATTCTTGTGTAGAGTTGCATTTACACGCAACATTCCGTCACTCGTCGTTGCAACTTGCTTACATTGACTGGACCGAACTATCAAAACAGTTGGGGGACACGACGGCGAACAGACGGACGCAAAATAACACTCTGCTGCTGTGCATCGCTGGCGAAAAATCCCATTTAAGAGATTATTTAGTGCGCGAGCAAGCAAATATCAAAAGTGCATCAAGCATAAAAATGCAAAAAGCAAAAAAGAAGAAATCTTACGATGATTAAGTAGAAAAATAAAGAAAAATAGCATTAGCAAAAGTAAGGAAAAATAAAATAAATGTAAAAGAAAAATGTTGCCAAAGAAAAGCCAAAAATAGACAGCGTCATAGCTTAATAAAATATGGCAGAGACACCATACAAAGAGATGGGATAGTGGTGGCACAGTAGAAACTTTGGACTGGGAAAAATACTTACAAACATTTCTGCTCATAAGAAGTAACACAAAAGTTGAAAAATGTTTATAAAATCTTTTTAAAAATATTGGGTGTTGGAATTAGTTTTAAAGGTTTTCTAAGAGATGGCGTAACTATCAATAGATCGCATCGGGCACACCTGTGACTATATTCATTTCAAAGCACATTGTCTAAGCTTTATTTTTCAGTATGTGTCATTCCACTGAAGTGTAAACAACATATATTTTTTTCTCTGTGAACATGTCGACTTTCGTTCCAACAAAACGCAATTTGCGGGAAGGTTTACTTTTGTGCTTCCATTTGAAGAAAAAAGCGGTTGAAGCACAACGCACGCACGCTGGCGATGAAAAGTGGATCCATTACGATAATCCTAAGCGAAAAAAATCGTGGGGACCACCCGGCCATGCATCAACATCGACGGCCAAGGCGAATATTCATGGCGCCAAGCTTATGCTGTGTATTTGGTGGGATCAGAAGGGTGTCGTGTACTATGAGCTGCTAAAACCTAACGAAACCATCACTGGGGAACGCCACCAACAACAATTGATGCAATTGAGCCGAGCATTAAAGGTTAAACGGCCGGAATATGCCAAAAGACACGACAAAGTGGTTTTTCAACATGACAACGCACGGCCACATGTTTCAAGAACCGTCAAGGAAACGTTGGAGGCGCTGAATTGGGATGTGCTACCCCACCCGCCTTATAGCCCAGACATAGCCCCTTCCGACTACCACCTATTCAGATCGATGACGCATGGCTTGGCTGAGCAGCGCTTCACTTCTTACGAGGATACCAAAAAATGGGTCGATTCGTGGATTGCCTCAAAAGTCGAGTCGTTCTTCCGGCGCGGAATCCATATGCTGCCAGAAAGATGGGAAAATGTTGTAGCTAACGATGGACAATACTTCGAGTAATATACATTGTACCGTTGTTTCTAAATAAATGCTCAAAAACCGAAAAAAAAACCTTTAAAATTAATTCCAACATCCAATATATTCATAATTTTTGGAAATTTTTTTATTTATATGGCTTCAAAAGTGCTCATTTTAAGAACAGTTTCAGGATACATAATTGCTTTCAAAATTCACATAAGACACGTTTATAAAATTAATTTATAAAAGATCAGAAAACACTCATATTTATGCTCATTTCTTAAGGGAGACGATTTTAATAAGATTTAAAGATAGAGCTTCACAAAAGTCATAGTTTTGTTCATATATATTATTTGGATTTATTAAAAATGAAAAAATTCTATCGCTTCAAAAAAAAGTCTAAAAGAAGAAATCTCGGGATTCTTATCAACTAATCCCGGGATTTTCGGGACTGCAAAAAGGCCGCACGGAGAAAAATACGCATCATAATTTTTACTCCACTCGGCTAGTCGAAAAATTAAAGTAATCAACACTGAATTTCAAATATAATTTACCTTACGTAAGAACTATTTGATGGGTCCCTAACGTCATATTTACAAATAAAATGTATTTAAATAATAAAGGAATATTTAACTACTACAAATTTCCTACATTTGACTTAACGTAAAGTAATTTTTACTTTCAGAAAAAAAAATGTATGACCATTTTGAATTTATAATTCTAGTCAGAATAGCTTTATATTTTTCGCGCACAAAAATGAGTGTCATAATTGTCATAATTATTTTGACTTATAATTTTAGTAACAATTTCTATTTTTGGACAGACATTTTCTTTACATCCAAATTTTTTGATTCTACATCACATGCGTAAGCAGCGCAGAGGATATGTATCTGACTATCATACGGAAGGGCCAGGGTTCGTACCCCAGCGCCGCACTATGGTTTTTTTTGGACTAAAAAGTGCCAAAAAAAATAATTCACTACAAGGACCTTTTTTTTTAAAAAAAATCAAATGCAAAATTAAAGGTTATACATTGAGCTATCTGAAAAGATGCCCGCTTTTTCTAGCATTTGATCCACAAATTTGGAACAGACGTCGAAATCTCATAAATTTTGAAAAAAATGATTTTTCTGTTTAAAAATGTTAGTCGCATTAAACGCAGGAGTGATATATGAATAAATTTATGTGCATTCAATCAAATCAATTAAGATGAAATCAACTCAAAGGGAAAATGGGCGGTGCCACGCCCCATAAACAAATTCGTCATATTCGTCATATCTCTGAAACTGTTGGACGCAGATAGATAAGATTCGGTATCTTTGTAACAGGCACGTAAAGAAATAATATCCACTAAAAAAGTGGGCGGTGCCACGCCCTACAAATATAAAACTTATCATATCTCCAAAACTATTTGAGCTACAGCAATGAATTTCGGTATATATATAAAGAGTAGTGAGTCAAATAACATTTGCTGAAAAAAAGGGCGGTACCACGCACAACAATGAACATATCCTTATTAATTGAAACTCTGTTCTACAGGAAACAAGGTCATTCATGTAGCTCTGCCTGTGGGCGTGGCTCCACATATTTTTTCAGCAGACATTATTTGTCTTGATGATTTTTGTATATAAACCGAATTTCATCCACATGGGTCAAATAGTTTCGAAGATATGGTGTGTTTTATATTTTTGGGGCGTGGCACCGCCCACTTTTCTAATAAATATTATTTCTCTCTGTGCCTATTACAAACATACCGAGTCTTATCTATCTGCGTCTAATAGTTTCGGAGATATCAGGAATTTGTTTTTGGGGCGTGGCACCGCCCATTTTTATAATGAATTAATTTTTTCTTGCTTGATTTCATTGAATGCATATAAATTTATTCATATATCACTCCTGCGTTTAATGCGACTAACATTTTTAAACAGAAAAACCGTTTTTTTCAAACTTTATGAGATTTCGACATCTGTCCCTAATTTGTGGATCAAATGCTAGAAAAAGCGGGCATCTTTTCAGATAACTCAATGTATAACCTTTAATTTTGCATTTGATTTTTTTTAAAAAAAAGGGTCCTTGTAGTGAATTATTTTTTTTGGCACTTTTTAGTCCAAAAAAAACCATAGTGCGCCGGTCAGTTAATTTTTTTTTTTTTTTTCACGCCAATTTTTTCATTAAAATTACTAGGAAACATACATTCTGAATTGACTAAAACAGTAAGGTAAATCTTACTTCGGTGTGAAGTTGGCACTATTCTTATTTGAAATTCTGGTAAAATTTATGAAAAATAAAGTAGAAAGTACTTTTTTTTTCTCCGTGTGAGATCCCGGGAACGAAATCCATAGTCTACCACTAACCTCAAAAGTAATAATTTTTAGTATGTTAACCTCAAATGTCTCTATTTTTCGAAAAAACTAATACAAAAATTATGAGCACTTTTTTCCAAGTTACTTGGACTAGAGTAGTATCTTCAGTATTTTTTTATAAGAAATTGAAAAACAGATTTATCTTTTTTGTCTGACTTTAACAACCAGACTTCGAATAAATCGGAATTGTGAACCTGACCTTGTTGCCTGACAAAAAAATTCATTAAAACATAAACGGCCAAATCGGGCGGTGAAATTTCTAAATATCATTAACAATGCAACATCTAACTAATTGTTTTTTTTTTTTTTTTTTTGTAAGAAAATGCATATTTTGGTTAAGAACATGAAAAATGCATTTTATTTAAATAATCCATATATATTTTTTTTCCCATCCTACGAAATAAGGACCAAGGAAAAAAATTCTCTTATGCATTTTTCTGATTTTTCTTTTTTTTTCTAAATTTGAAATTAATTATTGTGATTCGGTAGAAAAAAAAAATTCAGCAACGCCAACATTAATATTGGCAACAGCAATGCCAACAGCGGGGACAAAAAAAAAATTGTCAGATCAGGAATGTAAAGAAAATGCTGTATAGAGAAAAGGACAGACAGACAGAATTGCAAGAAAAATAGATAGACCAAACGAAGAAAATTGTGCGCGCCATAATATACAACTAGACCCAAACAAATACATTCACAAAAAAGCACGCCGATATAATACACCGAAAAAAAAAGAAAGAAAATAAAAAATACAGCTAAAGACTTAGTTACTGCAATGATGTTGTTGCAGTTGACGTTGTTGCTTTTGGGTTTAATGAACGGAAAGCCTCGCGCAAATATTCACTCACTTGCCACTTTGCTTTTCCAACAGTTACAGCAGCAGCAACGACAACAACAACATGAGCCTGCAAAGTAACAGCAGCAAAAGTCGAATAGCGTGCGCCCACCCTCCCCCTGCAGCAACAACAGTGGCAGCAGCAAAATATAACAAAAACAACAACTACCGCAAACTGAACCTGCTTGAGCCAGAAGCAAATAATTTGAACGTAGCGCAAAATGAGGAAAATATACACCAACAACAACAATTGCAGTCAACAACAACAACATCGAGTAAATGCATGAAAGCGCAGCAGCGCACTTAGATGGCTGCTGCACTGCAGCACACAGAGTGTGGAAAATGTAAAAGAAGAAGAATGAAAAGAAAAAAAGCACATAGCCTTCTGAAGCTGCAGCGACAGCGAGCAACGCGTTTAGTCTAGGAGTCGGTGTCCTGCCCTGTCTCAACCCACTTTACCCTACCCTACTCTACCTAACGTTCACCTCTTTTTGCTACTTTCAAGCATTGTGACAGCTTCTAGTGCATTAGTTGGAGTTGCTAACGCTCTATCGCAAGCACATTCATATATACACGATATTCATACTCACAAATACATAAATAAAAAGACACACACACACACACACACACACATTGTTATTCACGCACTCTGTAAGCGTACTGGCGGCCCTGTCTAAGTTGACGCATTTGAGAGGCTTTACGACTTTTTTGTTGTTGCTAACTTGATATTGCAATTCAGAATGTATAGATGGTGATCCACAGTGGAGCAAGGAAGAGAGAATCGATACATTTCAATAACAAAAAAAGTTTATGTAAAGATCACACAAATACTAGGAATATTAATAGAACCTTTGTCATACTAAAATGGCCGCTCAATCCAAAAAATAGGAAAAAAAAATTGAAAATATCAACTTTAAAGGTCCAGAACTTTGCAAAACCCTTTTAAACTGTATAAATTAAATGCTCACTTAGAAAGCTCATGTTAAAACGTTAGGGTGACAAAGAAAAATTTTTTTTTGTAAAACAAGTCAGAAAATCAGTATAACTGCTCAGGGGTACATTTTAGACCCCCACAGGTTAAATTTTTGGTTAGTCTAAACCTCCTCTATCATCTCCCAGAATCTTCGTAACCTTACTGTGATTTAAAATTCACAAAACCAAAAATTATCCACATAAGTTGCCACTAAGGCATTTAAAAATAGGATCAAAGTTTCACATATAAATACAACAACACCCCCGTGTTATGTTCCCAAAGATTTTGTGTTCGATACTTTTGGATTTTTACCAATATTTTAGATGCTTTTTGATACTGATTTCTTCGATAATTTAGAACTTTTACCGATCTCTTTTTCGATAACTTTGGACTTTTATCGATATTTCAGATGCTTTTCGATACTTTTCTTCTTTTGCCGATATCTTTGATGTTTTTCGACAACTTTGGACTTTTTTCGACAATCAAAGACTTTGTTTTTCCATACTTTTATCGATTTACTCGATGTTTTCGATACTATTGGACTTTGACTAATGTTTTCGATATTTTTGGACCTTTACCGATATTTTAGATGTTTTTCGAATCTTTTACCCATTGTGAAGTGAGAAAAACTTATAAAATGGTTTATATTGACTATTTAAAATTATACGAATTTTATGAATTTTAGTCATTATTTGCTAGCATGTGTTGTTGTTTTTGTCATAATTTTCTTAGTTAAAAAAAAAACATGGAATTTTCGATTACTGGAAATAATGGCTAAAGTTCATAAAATTAGTAGTGAGAAAAATTTTAACAGTTTTATTGATGTTTCTTCTGCATTCAAAACGTATACAAAAACGGCACTCCGAAAAATCATATGGTCAAAATTTGGCCTTCGGCGATACTAAATAGTTAGAAAGAAGTACATACTTAATAACTTACTTACATATATAACTTTGTTAAAAATTGTGTGAAAAATAATTGCAGTAGAAAAGAAACTTGGATTGAATCATATCTAGCGGGTAGATAATAGATCATTATTTAAGATCAATATTTGTTCAATAGGGTGCTGTTCAAGGTAGCCACTTAGGTCCTTTAGTTTTTATTTTTATTAATGACATTCCTCTTATATTTAAGTATTGCTCTCTCCTATATGCTGATGATTTAAAGATCTGTCTAGTTGTTAATGATGCGAACGATTGTATGAATCTTCAAGAAGATTTTAAGTCACTGATTCACTAGTGTAAAAAGCATCAATTGAGGCGTTGCGTGCATTAACGCCCTAAGTCGACTTAGGGCGTTTTTGCGCCCATCGCTTTTTTGAAAAGCTTGGGTCCTCAAATATATGTGTACTTAATTTCAACTTCCAATTACGATCACAGAATGTCGTAGAGCAATATATATATACTGTTTAAAGAGTTGCGTGCAAGAAGGGCGTAGTGCGACTTGGGGCGTTTTTGCATAAATCAGTTCGCGGTAGGAAAAAAAGGTTTTTACTCAAAACCAAGGTGCCGAGCGAAAAAATTATATATGGCAAAAAATGCTTAGAATTGTCCAAAGAGTATGTGTGATTTTATTTAGATTTTTTTTAAATATTTTTTTTTTAGCCAAATTTTGAAAAATTATAAAATGTTCGAAAAAATTCTGAAAAAATTCACACATATTTTTTGGACGATTCCAAGCATTTTCTGCGTAATATACTTTTTTGTTTTTGAATTAAATCCATTTATCCGGCTGGGTAAAAAAATTGCTATGTTTGAGTGACCATATTTCGATAAATTTGTAGCCTAAGAAATTTTTCAATAAAGCATTTTAAAGGAAACTTTATCTCCTTATTTTTTATTAAATTTTGTCTTTTCCTATCTTTAATCTAAAATAAGTTATAGTCAAAAGAGTAAAAAAAGACAAGAATTCGAAAATTTTTTTTTGATTTCAATATTCTATAAATTCATTAAAATCCATAGCGCCGCTTTTGTGTAATATTGAATCAAAATATTCAAGCCTTTAAAAGTGGGTGTGACACTCTTGCCATCCCATCCACATTTCGCTATTTATAATCAGCATTTGTCTACCAAACTGAGCCACCATTTGCGAAATATTGCCCAATAAATTCTAATTTTAAAGAATTTGCTACGCCTTTCTATGTGTATCTACAGAGTTAGAATTGATCCCAGTCTTAATATTATACTAATATAAAACATTGTAACAAATTCCGTTAAAATCTCTATAACCGTTTACAAAAAAATATTTACCAGGGGCAAAACTTAGATGCAATGTATGCATGCATTTTATAAAATTAAAATTTTAAAGAAATAAACAAAAATTCACATTTATAAATAATTACGGTGAACGTATATTTCATTTCCCTCATTTAAAAAAAAAATCATTAAAATCAGAACAGTTTTGCCGGTTTCCCAAGCAAAATGCTAACGTTATCAGGTGCAAAACTTAGATGCAAATGTATGCGTGCATTTTATAATATTAAAATTTTAAAGAAATAAACAAAAACGCACATTTATAAATAATTGGGGTGAAAGTATATTTCATTCCCCTCATTTAAAAAAAAAAATCATTAAAATTGGAACAGTTTTGCCGGTTTCCCAAGCAAAATGCTAACGTTACTCCAGTGATAGTCAAATGGATTTATGCAAAAACGCCCTACAATTTAAGTTTTTCCTTCTTCGATAATTCTGTCAATATGCGTTAGTATTCTGTGTAAGCGGTAATAATTTACTCATTTTATTAGGTTTAATTGAATAAATTTGTTTTTCAAGGTTCAAATGATGGTTTGTTCTTTTTGTCAGCATTTAAAAACTTTAAATTGAATTATCTCGAAATGCCATTTTTCGACTTGGGGCGTTATTGCACGCAACGCCTCAATTCTTTTTGAATTTTAAGAAATGTAATACTCTTACATTTTCTCGGGAAAGAACACCAATCTTCTAAGACTATTAATGCAACGATTGTGACTGCTGCTCAAGAGCATGTAAGTTAAAAGACCTTAGTGTATGCGTTGATTCAAGGTTCTCATTTCAAACGCATCTCGAATAGAAAATTTTGGTAGAGAAGTAACGATTTGATAGCATTTTACATTGAAGAAAAAACCCTTTTACAGGTTGACAACTGTTCTTAAATCAAAAGAATAGCAAGAAAAAGCATATAGTACAGTGTATGATGTACTAGAGGAATGCAATTAAAGAATTTAGTCACACTGTGTTGCATTATTGCTTCACACAAAATTGTCGCCGTCTAGGTCGGGTGGTACGTAACGTATGTGGTGTGGTGTGGTGTGGTGTGGTGTAGTGTATAATATTGATGTATGCATAGAAATAGTTAGGAAGAATGTGTGCGTACAAGTAGAACCTAGACATGCAGTTACATACAGTAGGAACAGTAAGGAGGCGCATGGTGTAGGGGAGGTAATGCAAAAAAAAAAATGCATTTCAGTACAGGTCTAAAGATTGCGCGTAGCGGACTTGAGGTGCAGCGAAAAATGCAAAGGAATTTTTTTTCTTTTCTTTCCACTTTTTGACTGCGCTGCTTGCTAGTGCATTAATTAAAAAACAAAAAAAGAAACAAAATAAATGCGCACACACAGAGTAGAAAATTAAATATACGAGCAAAAATAAAACACAGAAAAGAAAAAAAACAAATTGACAATGTTTTAAAAATACCGACAAAATTAAAACACAGATAAGAAATAATTCAAAGGAAAATCGAGGGAAAAATTGCAACAAAAAAACAAAACAAATAAATACAAATAATTATAAGGGAAATAAAATAAATACGAGAAATAAAAACAATACGTTGTTGTTGATAAAAATGCAAACATCCAAAGCAAATATAATGTCAGCTACAACAAAACAAACAACAACAAAAAATAAAAAAACAAATCATCGAAGACAACAACCGCGAAAATGCCGGGCAATGAACGCAGCAGCGTAGCAGCAACCCAGCAGCAACAAAAAAAATAAAAAATCAAAATTAATGCAAGAAAAATCAACGCATTTGAGCCGATAAAAATAAGCAAAAAATAAAAAGACACGCGTTTTTTTATATAAAAAAATTAGACAAATACACACACATATACCAAGCCCAAGCTGCATGCACCAATACATACAGTTAATTACAGCAACGAAGGCAGAAAATGTTAAAACAAATTAATATTCCACATTAAAAATAGAGGAAAAATATAAAAATCAACGCAAATTAATGCAAGTGCGTTATTTAATGCAAAAAACGAGCCCCAAATGGCAGCAGCTGCCTTTTAAGAGTTGTCTGAGCATGTTGCTTAGATAAATTTTAATTCAATCGATATCTGAATATAAAAATTTACATGGCTTACATAATCATACCAGTGGGAAATCGCTTTTGCCATAATTATGTCAACGAAATCAAGTCGAGTTACTCAGTCAATCCCACAAGCCAGTAAAGCAAGATACTACGCCTAATCTGCATGACAAATATAACACACTTAGCAACATTAAAAATAAGATAGAAAACAGCCCGCAATTAAGACTTGGCTATGGAAAAGGATCAAAGCTTTATCATAGCCGAGTAAAAACCTTGCTTGGTTAGGCAACAAATACGAAATGATGTTCAGAGATATTTTTATGTTTACAATTCACACTTGCTTGGTTATGGCGATTTTAGTTAGCGTAGTTATGCAAAAACCGGGTTAGTTTGCTATATAAAGAATTTCCGGTTTGTATGAGAAATTATGTAGGTACACACTAAAAAATTATAGTTTACTTTTCTTACTTTTGATTCCCTTTAGTATTGATTTCAAACTTTTTTGGTATTAAATTAAAATTTTTCCAAAAACTAATACTTTTTGACATTGTTCTATATCAATCCTTATTTTTTTTCTTTTAAATTAAACTAAAATTTTTACGGTGTAGTAACGAAATTGTCAGTGTTATGAAAAGGCTATTTTTTGGCACATGCCTGCTGATATCAAAATACACCCAATTCTGTTTTTACACTGTAGATACGTTCCAGATAAAACCGTGTAAAAAAATTGCTAAAAAATGGCATTTCTTAAAAAAAAAAAATTAAATCATATCCACGGTTCGTTTGAACTAGGTTTTACCTCGCTGTCGTCCATACTTAGTATTTTTAGTTAGTTTCCCATTTATTTGTAGACTCAAAAATGCTATTTTCGAAATATTGGGGGTTATCGTGAACAAATATTCCCGGGGAATTTTCTCAGACTGCCGTGCATTCTCAATTGCAGTTTAAGAAAATTCCCCGAGAATCTTGATTCCGATAACCCCCCTCCCCCCCATTGTGTTTTAAAGATTTTTTTTTGTTTTAACTTTTTTTGTTAAAAAAATAATTTTTTGCTTTTTTATAGAAATTTAGCAACAAACAAAAATAAGGAAAAAAATTTTCAGTTTAAATTTTGATACTGAATCCGAATCCGGCCTCAGATTTTCTATATCTTGTATGGTTTTCGAAAAATCTAAACCTAAAACATAAGTTTTTTGCAATTTTTGTGGATATTACCATATTATTATTTTTATACCCTACACCCACCCAGGGTATATTAACTTTGTCCTTCCATTTGTCATGCAGAGAAAGAGGCGAGATAGGTATGGAAAAGTATATATATTCTTGATCAGCGTCACCTCCCGAGTCGATAAAGCCGTCTGGCTGGCAGGCTGTCCGTCTGTGGAAAAATTTTTCACGGTAATACTAAGCAAGATAATTCGATAAAATTTAGCTCGTGGGATTGAAAATAAGCGAAATCAATCAATGGACACGCCTACCGCCCATACAACAAAAAAAAAAATATTCAAAAAGCAATTTTATGAGCATTATTCACGATAACGCAACCAAAATATATATAAATACTAGGTATAGTGACTGTAAGCTCTTGGCAAAAACTTGCTGAATTCGGACAATAGGGCGTGGCGCCTTCCATATAAGTAAAATTTTCAAAATTCTATACTGAAATAACAAATGCAAACTCTTATCAGAAACTTGATTGATTCGTAAAAGAGGACGTGGCACCTTCCATACACTCAAAGTTTTCAAAATACTGTAGTGTAAGCGATATTTGAGGTAATGCAACCAAATATCGCATATATACTCGGAATAGTCAACGCAAGCTCTGAGCAAAAACTCAACTAATTCGAACATGAAGGCGTGGCACCACTATACAAAAATTTTCAAAATATTTCAGTGTAGGGTATTTAATTTTTAGCCAGGCCATACGTTACACCATTATTAGTTAGTTTTTTTTTATATATATATACGTTTGAACACGGAAATCCTTAGCCATAAACCTTTCTAAAGCAACCTGAAGCCATATTCATTTACTTCAAAATACAGTTTAAATTATACCGATATCTTTTTGCTTTTCGAATTATTCTAAGCCGAAAAGGTTAAAAAAACTGCCAAAGTCCACGTTTTTTCGACATTTCATTTTACGATATTTCGAAGACGAAGAAATTTATCAAGCTGCATTATCATTGTTTATGGCTTAGGATTTCTTTGTTCTGTTATTTAACCTCAAAAATCTCAAAAAATCATACTTTTATGTTAGAATTTCTCAAAAACCATACGAGACATAGCAATTCTGAGGCCAGATTCGGATGCAATATCGTAATTTACATTGAAAATTACTTTTTTTGTTTGTTGCTAATTTTTTTGCAAAAAACTCAAAAATTTATTTATTTTTAATAAAAAGTTAAAAAAACATTAAAATACAAAATCACGTAAACGTAAATTTTCGAATTTTTAATCTACAAATAAACGGAAAGTAACTGCATACTCAGTTTTTTAGTTAATTTCTGTCAAACCTTTTCTTTTGATACAAAAACAATGTGAAGAAAATTTTTTAACCAAAATTCGACCCTGAAAATCGATTAGAAAAAAAAACAAATTTCTGTATATGTTGAATATGAATCAATGTAAAACCCAGTTCAAACGAGCCGTGGTATGCAACAGAAAAATTAAATTAATCTGGATATTTTTAATGAAAATAGCTCCATTTTTGTTTCGCTGGATGTAGAAGATAAAAAAAAACTAATTCAAAACAAAGTTACTAATTTAAAGGAGCCAACTAGATGAAGTGAGTTAAAGAAAACTTTTTTGAATGGTTTCATCACATAAACTGAAAGTTTCAATTTAAAAAAAAAAAAATAAATAAAAAAACATACAACAAATGTATAAACGAAAACTTTCTTTATCCGTATTTTACAAATTAGCAGGATTTAAATTAAAATTTTTCAATTTAAAGAATTGAGAAAAAAGCCGATGTAATTAAATATAATGGTACATACAAATATGCACTAAAGTTAAATGTATGTTTTAAACACAAAAGCGATTTCTCTCGTTTTCGCAGTGAAAGATAAAGACAGAAAAATAGAAAAAAAAAGAACCAACACAAATAAAAATAGAAAAGAAAGAATTTTCCCAGAGCTAACTATTGAATGCAGTGTGCCTTATAGCATAGACCGATAGACAGATAAAATGAAAGACAGACATACAAGACATGCAAACGCCCTAAATACAAACAAGATAAACTCGTCTATGGTCTAGGATGAACTTACTCATACAAAAGTATAGAGATACTTAGAAAATAGATGAAAAAACCATATAAATGGGAAGTATTGAGTATAAAGTTTATCAAGTGAAAGACACAAATATGGCGCGGTGGCAGAAGAAACTTACTACTGACTATACATGTATGCATTAAAAGTTGTAATGCAGACAGTGAAGTGCGGCACAATGCACAGCAAAAAGTATTTATATGGCTGACTAGAAATAATTTTAACACAATCGCGCACTCATTCAAATTCAATATCCCAACTTTGATTACTATTATGCATAAAATACACAACAATAACTTCAGTCTTTGCACTTGTTTTGAACTCAACTGTATGTAAGCATGCAATAATTCATAGATAATAGTACAGTGCAGTGCAGTGCACGACACTTTGCCAATCGCATCTAAAAGATGCTCAACTACTTATGCTTGATGCTGGCTGCAACTGAAGATTGATCAGAAGATGAGTTTAAAGTGAGTTTTTGCTCTGACTTATTCTGTAGTTATGGCAAAATATATATAATTTTTAAGCAATTTAAAAAGAGAAACGCTTAGTGTAAGTGTTGCCAACTAGCAAGAAATTGTAGAAAATTGCAAGAAAAAAAGAAATGATATCGTAGTATTTAATGTACGTAAATTATGTGAATCAGAACAGCAATAGCAACAATTGCTCATCGTTCCACAAAACCAGTTGAAAATGTTCAATTTTTTTCAAACAAAAAGAAAAAAAAAATACTACCTTAAGTGTAGATATTGTTGTTATGGATGTTGGATGCTGAATAAGCTGACTTCGACGAGATGTCGTTGCCATTTAAGTGACACTCTCAGATTTAATTAAGAAAACATCTTCTTCTTTATTTATGACAAGTTTTGCTTCCATTTGATGTGAATAAATTAAACAATGGAAAATGTGGATTTACTTAATATGGATGATTTTTTATTGAAATGTCTGTAGACTATAAAAAAAAATCTGAAAGAATACAGGGCCATTGGGATTTTTTTAACTAAAAACTTATTTTTAAAAAAGAAAATATTTAAATTCTTTCATCTGTTTGAAAAAAAAAAAAAAAATAATATTAAAAAAAAAAAAAACAAACAACGCCAAACCAACAACCATCTAGTAGGACTAGAATCGCACAATGGTCAAAATTTGACCACAAATGTATTAAATAGTTTTGGTAGTTTTTGGACAGTACAATGACAAATGTAAAACGAAAAGAAAACAAAAAACATGAAGTTAGTGTCAGTCAGCTTTTTGTCTTTCTCTTTGTGCTGTATCCTCTTTTCAGCTCTGCTACTGCGTTAAATTGCTTTTTAGGGGGTTTGGCACCGCATAAATTCATCTCTGTTTACATACTTATGTTCCAAATCTCATCCTTACGGGTCAAATAGTTCAAGCGATATGCTTCATTTTGTTTTTAAGGAGCGTGGCATCTCCTATTTTTCTACCATATGATCTATCTTTACTTAGGTTAGGTTAGATCCGGGAGATGAACATGTTGTCATCATTAACTTAGGCCTCGAGAAAGGGCCCATTGTATACCCGATACTAAGAGCTTTAGCAGAGAAAGTCTAAGAGAACCACTTGGATGTACATATATACTTCCATATGGATTTAAGACAAACCTCAGACAGTGAGTGAAGCGATTCCAAATTGAAATGACCAAAATACTTTCTACGTCTAAACGCAAGCGCTGGACATTCACAAAAGAAATGAAAGACTGTTTCTTCCATATCAGAGTCTTTACAACTTCTGCAAAGGTCGCCAATGTTTGAGCAACCTAAACGAGATGCATGGATTCCCATGGCACAATGTCCAGTAATAGCACCGATTAAGATCCGTACATTATGTTTCTCCATTGCTATAAAAAACTTAGTACGATTTATACTATATGATGGCCAAATAGATCTAATATGATTGCAAGTTTGAAGATTTGACCATCTAGAATTAGCAAGCTGAATACATTTATTTTCGATTTTTCCCTTGATTACGTTAAGGGGTTTTTTTATTGAAAGGTCAGCCAAAAGGGCATTTTGGTTTGATTCTATTTTAGCCAGTTCATCTGCAATTTCGTTACCCTCGAAATTACTATGACCTGGAACCCAGCAAAGTGTTAAATTATAGTCCTCGCTAATATCGCAAAGGATATTTCTACAGCTTAACACCAGTTTTGACGTGATATAATTTGATGAGATTGCTTTGATAGCCGCCTGGCTATTAATGTAAATAACAACGCTTCCAAGAAATGGGGACTTGAGGAATTCACAAGCTTTAAGAACAGCAAAAACCTGTTCATCTTTACTTATATACTATTAAAATTACATCAAAGTAGGTCAAGAGGTTAACGAGCCTATAAGACTAAAACGCACAAAAAACATTGTTATTGAAGACTCAAAAAAAGACTATAATGGTAAATCGCTTTACTGTTCGTCACTTCTGACACATAGAATTTTTCGTTGATAGCATTAATATGTAGATCTTTTCGAAAAATATGTTGTTCTTAGAAAGTTTTGATTAATAATTCAATATGATATGCTGTCTGTTTTGTTCCAAAAATCCCAATTTTTTTAGAATATTTTCTTTTTCTTTTTTTTTTTTTTTTGAAGAGCGGAAAATTTGTTATGGACAATTAAATGCCCATAGATTTATTTAAAACAAAAAGATTAATGAAAAATATTGTTGTTTAGTAAACATTTTGCCAAACTTATTGGGGCTCAACACGAAATTGCATTTATTTTTTTATTTCTTTCGGACCTTTCAAGGAATTTTCAGGTTAAGCTACTTTTATTAGAAAATATTTCGAGCGCGCCAAGTTCGATAGAATTTATTTCTAAGAGATTTTAAGGAAAAGTCAATAACACTTTACTAATTATTATACAATAATTTGATCAAAATCAACTGAGTTATAGCAGAAAAAATTCAATTTAATTTATAGTGATGTCTCACAATTTTTCATATCAAAATCACATAAAACACCTTGTGTTGCTTTACAGTGGCAATATAATGCAAGCACTTTCGGTTTTCTTTCTTCATCCGCTTAAACGTATGGATAAATATGATTTTTACGTCACACGACTTTTATGAATTTTTTCCAGCAACGTTAGCTAAATGATAAATATTTTTCAAATTCTATTGCCTTTTTAAAACTTTGCGCGAATAAGTGTAATTTGTTTCCAATTTCGCTCTTAAAGTTTAATTCAAAGAACTTCAATGATCTAACGTGAATATTCCCGCGAATAAAAATGAAAATTGCTAACGAAATTTAATTTTGAGTTCAAAGTAAGTACTTACTTAACTTCAAGTTTTATGATTTTTTTTTTTTTTTTAACAAAAACTGATTTACATAGAAATCCCTCTACTCACATTTTAATAAATTCCTCAAATTATTCAAGCATAAAATTTACTGACACCAACCTGCAAAGAAAATAAGGAAATGTTGAAAAAATTAAATCATTTTTGAAATAACGAATAAAGGTATTTTATCTATTTATATATAATAGAAAGTGTATGGAAATGCAAACAAATCTTTAGATATATCTTGAAAAAAAAAAAAATATTAGCAAATTTAAGTCAATATCAACAAATTGCCAAGTAAATAACAGTTTCATAGGTGGCATTTAGAAGCGAAAAAACAAAAAAACTACACTCAAAACGTTACGCATTAACGACAGACTCCCTCCTCCATTCAACACAAAGTCGTAGTCGTCGTCACACAATTTCAACGAAATGGATTTTAAATTGTTTAAACAAATTTGTTGTTTTTCATCATTCACTTTCAGTTGAGTAACAATTTGTTTATTTGCCATAATGTCTCATAAAAATAAAAAAAGTATGTATAGAGGAAAAAAAATTGCTTTAAATTGAAGAATCCGTCAACACAGAGTTTTGTTGGCGGCAATCTATGAAAATTATGCACAAAACAAAAATTTCATAGGGTTATTCCAATGAAAACTTTGAAATGTTGACTCTGTGATGAAAGAAATTATACTTTATGATTGCTTTGCGCTGAAAAGGTATAATTCTTATACAAAGCATTGTTTTAATTAATATTTATATTAGAGGCCTGCGCAAGACATCATGGAATATAGAGTACTTTTTCTTACGCATACATTTTGCACTGAACTGAAGTATTTGAAACAAAAAATTCAAGATTCAAATCTTCACTGTACATCGATTTCATTTTGGCACTGAAGTACACTGTCTTGTTTTATCAGTGTCAAAAGAAAAAACATGAATCTAACAAATACTTCAGTGTACTACACTTTATACAAACAAATACTCCAAGTCTGAGTAAAACGTGCGTGTAGATTAACTGCAGTAAAATGTCTGATAATGTAACAGTTAAAAGTTGCAACGCATTTGGAAAACATGATTGTAGTAATTTTCATACATTTTCGCGCGAGAGAGAGCATGTTCAAAAAAAGGCACAAAATGAGAGCATAAAACTACTGAACTGAAATGAAGCAAATCAAACAAGACAGGTCCGTGCAGTATTTGTTTTTTCTTCTTTCATATCCAAGTACTGTCAAGACATTTGCACGTTACACTGAACTGAAGCATTTGATACATAAAAAGCGGGAACAATACAATACATATCTTGAAATGAAATGTGTTTGTGCAGACTTCTAGTTAATTGCTATAAAATTAACAACTCCATGATTTGACTTGTCCCTCACGAATGAAATTTTTTTCGTTGTTTAGGGGATTTTGGAGGATTGTTAAAACTGTTAAAAATTTTTAAAAATCACTTAATCATCAATCAATGAAACTTTTTCGAAAAATGGAAATTTCTTCGAGTGTAATACAGTAATTAGTTGAGTTAATAAACAAAATGCTTCCGTGTCAGTTTGTTTGTGCGCTTTTTCCGATTGTAATCCGAATTGACTTGGTAGCATTTTATTATAAACTGAAACAAATTAAATAAAACTGCCAAATGTTGTTGTTGTTACGCAGCATCACCAGTATTGGGGGGAAAAAAAGAAAAGAAGAATGATAACGTTTTTGTTTATTTTAGCACCAGATGTTGAACATTTAATATATGTACAAAATTTGGGTATGTTTCTGTGTAAAAGTGATAAAATATCAAGTTTAGCTAAACAATAAATTCATTTAAATTAAACGTAAAGGTAACCTAATTTTTGCTTTTTTTATAATGAGCTATAAAAAACCCCTTCAACATTAATTTTAGCACATCGGAGTTAGTTCTAAGGTTAATTTTGAACATAAAAAAATTAATAATGTCATACTTTTATTGCAGGTTTTTTTATGCAATTTTATGACCACCTTACTTCTTATATTCCTTTAGATCAGCGTATCCCAAATGGTCCATAAAGACCCCTAAGGCGCAAGAGTTGTAAATAGTGGTCCACGGGTTGAAAATTTGTAGTGAAAGTTTGACATGAACTGAAAATCATTATTTTTTAGATTAAAATTTGTCAGAGCATCTCATAGAAATGTAAGGGAATTTTTTTTTTTTTTTTTGTTTTTTGCAATGTTTTTGACTCCTAAGGAAAGCACCTCTAGGATGCGATTCAAGAAAAACCAAAGTAATCCACGGTATAAAAAAAATTTTAGGAACCTCTGCTATATAGAGTAACGAACTTCATTATGTTATCAAAATAAATTAAAAAACAAACAAATCACGAACTTCTTTTGTTACAACATGCAACTTCATTAAATAAATTATCTTAAATTAAGCGTAAACGTTTCTATCAGTTGAAGTTAAATTAAGTTTTTATCTTCTTTTTTATTTAATAAAACACAAACTTATTATTTTGAGTCACGGAGTTTAAATACAATACTGGTCATTAGATTGATCTTTCTTTATAATATTATAGTTGAAATTATGTATTTACAATCATTAAATCGAAAATGATTTAGTAAATCAGATCATTCGGATCATATCAGTTTGTTACGATAGAAATATAATTAATTGATTTATTCTGCACAAGACGATATGTTAAGAAAAAGAGTCAATCACGTATGTATATTTTTCTCTCGTGATTCAAAGCCATTAATCAAAAATTGAAATGCCCTGCTATGGTCGTCATCACTTTTGATTTTTTTAATATAAAACTCAACAATACTGAAGAAAAAGTCGTAGGAGTGTTGAATAAATGAGTACAAAAGAGAAAATGTAGATTTCCCGCAGGCAAACGGACTAGTTCAAGTGCAGTTAATTAACTAGCCCTCTACCAACCAGTACTAGTCCGCCTTCAATTCCTTTTGCATACAAGCAACTGTTCTTTTTTGTGGGTTGATGTCCTACGAAATTTCAATTGTCCCCGTCTCTGTTACGTTTACACCAGTGTGGGGCTAGTTGTGGTGTGAAGTAGTCTTTTAACAACTAGTCTTCAACCAGTGGTTTCGTGTGTAGTCAACCTATACTAATATTTTTTTTTTTTTTTTTTTTTTTTGACATTTTATATTTTCTACAAACTACAAACTCATATCAAACTGGCGCCCACTGCATCCTTTTTTCACTAGTTTCGGGCTAGTATTAACCGTGATCTAGTATGTTTTGCAGACTGTCTCATATTTTTACTGCAGGGTAGTTTGAAATAAATTCAGAAGTTTTTGAAGTATCCGCAAAAGTTCGGAAGTCTTTTCTATGAGCCTTAAAACACTCACGTTAATAATGATGATCATTACAAATATGTTGAGAGTAATCATTGCTCAAAATATGGTTTTTAAACGTACACAGACGTCATAGATAAAAAAAATCAAGTTAAGATTAGTAATTAGGAGGTCCGAAACTACCATAAACATGATGGAATACCATGGGGGAGTTGAGGGATAAGAAAAATGGGCCAACACAGATCCTGGCTGCAAACAGTCACTCTTTTACTCATATTATCATACCCAGTCTACGTATTATCATACCCTGTCTACTATTAAACTTAGAGTTTTCTATAAAAAATGTTTACCCAATTGAGTATTTTTTAACTCCAATATCATGATTTTAATAATTAATTATTTTTACCAAAATAAACACCGATATCCCAATAACGCAAATTTGTCCTACAATTCTGTTTTATCGAAATTTTGTTTCCAAATAAATAAATCAATCAGGCTTCAAAACCTACAATCAGTATTTTTCTACTTTATTAACCCTTTCATGGCACACTTTGACAGTATAATATACCTGACATCCTGGGACCTTAGACTTTAGGCACTAAAATGGTTACAACTAGTAAGCCATTTAATACTTTTATTTGAAAAACTTACTGAAATATACTATGAAATTATATTTGAGAAATCCAATTTTAACCTTATGTACATACCTATCGTCGGGTTAAAACAACAACTAGACATCTACAATTTTTGATTTTTTGAGTTAAGTATACAAAAACATGGAGAAAAAACGGCTCTACGCCTCAATCTCGTCCAATTTTTTATAAAAAATAAAAACTAGTAAGGGTGGTAACTTTGGCCTGGCCAAAAACTAATACCCTAGACTGTATTTCGAGTATATTATTTAACAGTTAGCTGATAAACACTATGCAACATTCTTGTACATACAAATTTTTATTAACATAAATTGTTTTATTCTTCCGTAACTCCTAGAAGAGTATAAGAACAAATTGCTTATATGGGATGTGCCACGCCCTCGTCTCCGAGCTTACCTAGATTTTGCGTAAAGTATGCATTTACGGTTCTGAGTGTTTGAGTGAAATTCGGTTAGGTTTTCTTAAAAAAATCTTTCAGTATACCATTTTGAAACTTTCGCATATATGGGAGGTGCCACGCCCTCTAGTCTAACTTCGCCTACTTTTTACTCAGAGTTTGCCATTTTACTCAGAGTTTGCCATTTTAATCAGAGTTTGCCATTAATGTTCTTAGTGTTTGGGTGAAATTTGGTGGGATTATCTCAAAAAACATATATCATTTTGAAACTTTTGCTTATATGAGAGGTGCCACGCCCTATTGTTCGAGTTCGCTTAGTTTTTCCTCAGAGATTGCATTTATTGATCTGAGTATTTGAGTGCTTATTATGCAATTCATTATACCATGGCGTTAGGAAAACATCCATAATTTGGCATCTCGGCTCATTTAAAGACAATTTGAAATTTTATAAAAAAATCTGCTTCAAAACTAGTCATCAAAACTGTTTATTTGTGTGTATTTTTAGCTGACAGTAAGAAAGTCAAAAAGTTAATGATTATAATGTGAAATTTAAAACGCCTTGAATAGTTAGTAGCTAGTTTCACTTCGAAAATAAAAAGTAATCAAAGAGTTTTCAAAATTAACAATAACTGCAATTGAAGTCACGTGCAGTCACTGAGACCACAATGTGCCATTGAAGGGTTAAATTGCATCTGGGCCTCTTTTTTTTGCCTTATTTGACGACAGTTACAGTCACCACATTTAGTTGTAACTTCTTTTTTCTTTTAGGTTAGAGTTGCTTTTGCCAACGCCATCAGGTTGCAGAAACCAGCTTCCTTATTTGGAATTTGTTGTATTTCTTTTTTTTTGCCAGACGTTAGATTTCTTTTTTTCTTTAACTTATGAAACAGCATTCACAACCGCGACCGCGAATCATTCGCAGTAACTTTTGTTGAAAGTTGTCATTGTATCAGTTTAGATTAAAAATAAATTTAAAGTTTCTTAAACTTTATTTAATTGTAAAAACGTCAAGAACGTTTGTTTCTTATTATAGACTTTTTTTTACTGTTTTATTTGTACGTACGTACGTATATTTGAATTATATGAATATGTTTTTAATTGGAATTTAATTGTTTTGAAAAGTTCAAAATGCATAATTCTGATATCACCATATTATTATAAATTTTATTATCTGCTTTTATTTTTTTTTAAACACCCAAAAAAAATTATAATTTTTTGCATAGATATAGAAATAAACAAAACCGGCTTTTAACCAACCTGCCTCGTTGTTTTAACTGTTTTTGACACTTGGCTATTGACATCTAAAAGATAAATGCCAACAACAAAAGATACAATTCAGCTAACAAACTGGTTTGCCGAATTTTTCGCACAGTTGGTGCTTTTTTTCCAATCATCGAAATTATTAAAATATTTTGTGTGTTGATAAGCAATTATGCCGCTTTAACTTTTTTTGATTCGCGCCACTAATGAAGTTTGTGAAGTTGTATACGGAAATTTGTAACGCTATGTTTAAGTTAGTTTGCTTAAATTCACATGGATTTCTCTGTGCTAAAATTTTTATATTTTTTGTTAAAATAATCAGTGAGATTTTGGTAAAAATGTCAAAAATTACATTTAAATAGATTTAAGAAATTTCAAATTGCATACCTATAATGAAAACTCTTCATAAAAAAGCATACTTAAATTTTTATGTTAGTTTTTGTTCCAGAAATGGAAGGATGTGCTTTTTATTCTTCTATGTACTTAGGTATAATTTTCGACTCCAGTATTTTTTCAATCGAATGTATACTGTATATGGGTAATTCTACTCACGATGGAATATTTTGTGGCTCATCTTATTTATCATATTTTTAGTAACAATATTTCATTGATTTATAATCAAAACTGAACGCCTAGATTGTTTCTAGTATGACACTGAAAATTAACTCGATCCCAAAGATATCTCATAAAAAATTTAATTTTAAAGTGCCAAGCCTTCAGCCTCCTGGCAATTATTTTTTCCGAAATTAAAGTTTTATTGGCAAATAAAACTCAATTTCAAGTGTGAATTCATTTTACACAAGAAATGAGATATGTAATCAATAATCAGGCAACGTAACTGTCAAATTATGAAATTAATGTTTAGTTTTTTCGACTTTTACCTCAGCCTCCTGGCACATCAAACTTTTATAGCATTTTATCTAGAAATCTATAATTTCGTCGTTGAGCGTTGTATTGACGATTTATCGACTGAAACGTGAAAAAAAAACTCAGCCTCCTGGCCTCAGTTTCTGGATCTAATAATTAGGTTTGTACAAAAAGAAAGCACTTAGTTAACAATATTATTTGCTTAGGTAGTTACTCAGCCTCCTAACATCATTTATCTTTTAAACGGCCATAAAATTAGTGCATCTTATTTTTTTTTTAACTTAGACGACTTCTCTGAACTCAGATAAAAAACAAATTGTCCCGAATATAGTGCATTTTCCTTCCATCGTGAGTAGAATCACCCATATAAACAAGCAAAGACAAAAAAGTTGTTACGAATCTTACAGTCCATTAATGGCAACTTAACTTATAGATAGAATAATTTGATGTGCGTCCTATTAAATTAACGGGCATAATATTAGCATTTTAATAGGGTTATTCTTGTTTAAAAGTGCCAAAATCTCAGTTTTGAGAACTATTTACAACTACAGCGAAATAGATTTTTCTGATGCAATACCAAAAACGGTTTCCCAGGTTATTCCCTATGAAGAGGAGGTGTTTCAGTCTGTATTACATTTAGGAGTTCGACACGACGGGCACTTGCGCAAATGCTTTATCACCCGCTATCCGCAAAAAAGATCTCAGAAATTATCATTCTTGCGATAAGTGGCCTATGATATTCTTCATGGTACTGTCCAACCAGAATCAGTTTTTCATGTTTTGAGATATTTGAGGTTAAAAATTAATTAATCGTTGTTGAAAAAGTTGATATTTCGTACGACTGCGTTCGAGCACTTTGGGGTTCGTAATAAAATAATAACGGCTTTAGCTTCAAAAAATTTGGAAAACTCTTACTTTTTTTTAACCATCTTTTAGACTTTCAGGGATAATCATGGAATTTTCAAAAATCGTTATTTTTTCAACATTTTACTATACACCCTATTTCGATTTAACAACAGTCAACAAATTGCAAAACAAGTTAGCAACGCTCTACCCCTAACAAGAAGAATATCAATCAACTTTAAAAACAATTTTCTTGGAAATACATAATTGTATCGCTTATGAAGATTAAACTGCTCTTTAAGTTTGCGAAATTAATTTTGTGCCAAAGTTTCTATTGTGTGTCTGATGATTTTCTCGTGTCATTCCCTTGAGCATCTTTCCCACGCGCCACTGCCGTTTATCCTTAAACATACATCTGTCAACGATTCAACTTCCCAATATTTATAAAATCATCATTTTGTAGTCAAAATAAAATCAATAAAGAAAAATTTTTAACAATAACAAAAGTAAATAGTATGAACAACAAACAAAAAGGAAGAAAAAAAGAATATTCATCACAAAAATTTTTCCGCTGATGTTTGGATTTATTCGCAATAATTTTTTGCTGTTGCCTAGAAAACATGAGAGAAACAAGAACAAAGTTCAAATGCCATTCAGCCTTCTCGTCTTCTATTCAAATGCAAAATATAACAAGGCTGCGAAGAAGGCATAAAGCAGTAGAAGAAGAAGTAGGCAGCATGAGGCTGAGAAGTGGGCGGAAAAGAGGCGTTGATGCCAGTAGTATGAAGTAGTAGTTGAGGTGAAGGTAGCCAAGAATAATCCTACAAATGCTGCAAGCAACAAAAAAAGTGAAGAAGTAATATGTTGGGGGTGCCACAAAAACATGCAATGCAACCAACGACTGCAACAAACTCTGGGGGCTTCTCTTCATATTCAAATCCAAAAATGTGAATGCATCCAATCCGGTGGTTTAAAGTTTAACCACAAATGCAGTAGCGAAGGCGAATGTTGGAAATATACTAAAATATGTTGAAAAAGTACGAAAAAAAGTAGCAGATAAATGGTTAAGCCAATTGAAGAAGACAGGCAGGCAGGGCAGGGCATTTCGAGACGAAAAATGCAATAGAGCTACGTAGAGTCGACATTGCAATTGCAACGCAAAATCAGTTGGAAGCGACTACGACAACAACGACAACGAACGCGCAAAAATATGTACATTCAAATAACAACAAACAATAAACAGCACGAAAGAAAGAACAGAATATCAAGTGGAGAAAACATAGAAGATGAAGAAAAAAATAGCATGAAATAAAACGGATTTATATGAATAGCAACAACAACGACCGTACGACCAGACCAGAGGCCAAAGAAACCCAACGCAGCGCATCCAACATGAAAAAGTATTCAATATCAAATACGCTAAATGGCAAGTCGTGCGCAGCCAGCCAGCCATTCAGCAGTTGAATGAGTGAATCGTCGTTATCTGCACATTAGGGTGTATGGAAAAAAATTTAAAAAGAATTTGCTGATATGATATGAGAAAGTACTCTTTTTGTATGGATTAACTATTTGTGTCTAACTTCATTTGATAAAACTAGCTTGGCCTATCTTTATTCGTAAAAATTAGTTTGCCCGAAGTAAAACTAGTTTTGCGTACGCCAGGCTTGGCTATACTAGCTTTGTCTTAAGTTTTTCCTCGTTAGAACTAGTTTGGCCTGATTAAAGCTAGTTTGGTCTGGGTATAATAGTTTGGCCTAGTTATGACCAATCTGTCTTGGATTGGCTTAGATAAGACTAGTTTGATTAAAGCTAGTTCGACCCGTGTTTAGCCTGATTAAAACTAAATTGGGCAGGTTTAAAACTAGTTTGGCTTGGCTAGAACTAAGGAGCGAGATCGAAAAAATCTTAACACACGTTTTACCTAATAATTTGTTTTGGGTGTAAAATTTAAAAATTTCTTTGATAACTTTGAAAAATATGTCAATTATTATTTTTAATGACAAACATGTCGATTTGTTGTGAGTTTGATCAAAATGAAGTACGTCTTAAAATTATTAAAAATTTTCAAAAAAATTCAAATTGGTCCTACAAAAAATTGCCCAAATAATTGAAGGTCTGCCGTCAAACTGTTTCCAATGTTATTAAACAGTTTCAGGAGAATTTGACCATCGATTGGAATCCTGGTTCGGGAAGAAAACAAGGACCACATGATATTGGGAAAGCCAAGAAAATTGAAAGGATATTGAAAAGATCTCCAAACACATCTGCTCGAAAAGCTGCCCGGTGAGCCCAGTGCTCTGACTATTTGGTGCGAAAAGTTAAAGCCAATGCTGGTATGAAAACATACAAAGTCCAAAAAGTTCCAGACAGGAATGCTGGAAAAAATGTAAACGCCAAAAGTAGGGCTCGGAAATTAAAATCGAATTCCATACAAAAATATTTATGTTGTATAATGGACGACAAACGTATGTAACTAACTACGCTAAATTAATGCGAAACGCTTAGGCCAAACTAGTTCTGCCGAGGAAAAATAAGTTTGTCTTAAGTTTTGCCTACGCCAAAGTAGTTTTTCCTCGGTAGAACTAGTTTGACCCGGTTTAAAACAAATTTGGCCTGATTTAAGCTAGTTTGGCCTGGGTAAAACTAGTTTGGCGTGGATAAAACTAGTTTGGCCTGATTAAATCTACTTTGACCCGAGTATAATAGTTAGGCCTGGGTAAAACTAGTCTGGTCTGGCTTAGATAAAACTAGTTTATCCTGATGAAAACTAAATTGGCCACGTTTAAGCTAGTTTGGCTTGGCTAGAACCACTTTTGCCTGGGAAAAACTAGTTTAGAATGAGTAAAATTAGTTTGTTCTAAGCAAAATTAGTTAAGTTTACGAACAAATACCAACTCGTTAGTCGAAAAACAAATGTAGCTATGTATGTTCGTCCGAAGAAATCACTATAAGGGAAAAACGAAACAAGATAATATTATATTTCGTAAACTGGCACCTACACGTCAATATTTAATAGTAATTTCGTACGAAAAATAATGCTTGGGGCAAGCTCTGACCAAAAACTGAACGAATTTAGGCAAAAGACGAAGCAAATTCCAGATAAACCATGAATTAAAGCGAGTTTTACAAATATATCATTAGCATTATTCTGTATTTCAAAAGAAGTGAATGACTATTTTTCAACTGATTATAATGTAAACATACTGCGAAATTTGACACAAACTGTATAAAAAAGGAGCCACAATACTGTCTTAAAATTTCCAACAGAATCTGAATAAAATTTACTCTAAAAGGATAGAGCCATCGATATGTAAGCGAACAATTTCACACATAGTTTGTGTGAATTTCCACACTGTATTATTAAGAGTGTATACCTTCAAGGTAGAGAAATGGTTGATATTATTGTGAATAAGAATTTAATACTACACACATTTACTATTGATTCCCTTTAGTATTGATTTAAAACTTTTTTGGTATTAAATATCGATTTTTTTCCAAAAGATGTGAAATTTATACCAGAAAAGTTTGAAATTTATTCCAAAATAGTTTAAAATTTATACTTTTTTGGCATTGTTCTATACAAATACTTTTTGGTTTTAAAATTTAACTTACAATTTTACTGTTTAAGTTTCCACCGATGATTTGAGCTAATTTACGGTTTTTTCGAGATTTAGCTTTTAAATTTCGATTTAAATCGAGTGATTTAACATACAAAAAAAAAAAACCTCCTTCTGACGAGACTTAAGCATTTCGTATAAGTCTGAATAAGGCTACCAATTTGTGCCAAGTGGAACCTCTTAGCTTTGACAATTAGCATTATATGTCATTAAAAAAAGCAAATATTAAGAAGAAAAGGAGTAACAACTTTCATTTTCCCGCTTATGACATTTATTCGATCAAAAAAGGTCTTTTTCAGCCGGTGGAAACGAGTAGGATTTAACAAGATTTATAAATCTTGTCACAGCTCACCGGTGGAAACGTAGTATTATAGGAATTTTTTTTATTTTTTTATCAAAACACCCTAGTCCATTCTATCAGTTTGCAAGCGAGCAAGGCAATGAAATGCAATCGCACCAAAGCGCAGCGTAATTCTCTAAAGGGCAACCGTTGACAGCAATGCTACGAGTAGAGTAGAGTACAAAAAAAGGGGGGATTAATAGCGCAGAGTGAGGCGGATAGGGTGGCCAAGTGTTGTCAACTTGTATTGTTAAGTATTTAAAAACAAATTAAGCGATAAGAAGACAGAGTGATTTATATAGAAACCAGAAAATGAAACTGTAAAAAAAGAATTCAAATGTTTTCTCGGGGTGTCATTGGGTTTGCTAAGTTTCAATCAAAGCAGTAGGGAAACTTTTAAACCAAAATAAACATAAGTTAATCTTTGCGTTTTGGGACGTTATAAGTTGATCCTTTTTTTTTGTCCTTTATTGCTTTTGGTGACCCTTTCGACGTAAATAAACATTTTAAATCAAATTTTATTATGATATATTTTATTTTTTATATATAGAAAAAATATTATATATATACAGATATTTTATGAAAGCACTTTTTGCTACCATTTTTCTCTTTGTTCAACTACTACTACCTACTACCACTACTTTTTCAACGTCTCTTTTTTTTGGCGGTTGTGAGTTTATTCATTTATTTGAATTTTACTTTTTCATAACGCGCAGTGAAGAGCGGCGTTGAAACCTTTTTTACATGTTGCCCTTTTATTTTAATGCTTTCATGAGTGAAATTTTAAGCAAATTTCATTGAAATGCTTTTAATTTTTCATAAATGTTTGCAAAAAATAATACAAGAAAAAAAAAATATTAAATTAACTAAAGTGCGCGCACAGTACTTTTTCAATTAAATGTTTAATTTGCGTAATCATAAAGTTTTAATACCCTATCAGAAGAAGGAAAAAAATACTTCATTTATATAAGGAAGGATTAATTATATTTTATTTCGAGCGGATTATGCTTAAGATTAAGTAAAGCAAATTTACGCAATAAAAAATTAATTAGAAAGTTTTTGGGGTTTTCAAAAAAAAAAAAAAGTGTTATTTATATCAGATAAAGAGAGTTTATGCTGATGAAAACTTATTCGTTTTTTACGCCAAGGGTAGTTAGACGGACATTTTAACTATGTTCTTCCGCTTGTAGCCAAGAGATGGAGGCGCAGTTGGTATAGAAAAGTATAAATCTCGAAAAAGATGTAAAAATATGATTGATATTTCCATTATTAGGAATATTTTAGGAGACGGATCGTGGAAATCACGATTGCAGCAAAACGAAGCCAAATAATTCAATAAAACTTTGTAGACTGTGCATGTCTTCAAAATAAGTACGGAGCAATTTAAACAAGTTAGCACGTTTAGCGACCATGCCTACCTTCCATACAAAAAGCATTTAAAACGCAATATTAAGAGCGTTATTTAAGATTATTAGGGTATTCCTTAAAACATGTAAGCCTCGAAAACCTCGTAAACTCGTAAAACTGTCAAAGTTCGTATTGATTTTGACAACTATTACGAGTTTACGAAGTTTTCGAGGCTCCTAAACGTTTTAAGGAATACTTTCAATATAACCAAAATACACATATGTAAATAAATGTAACCAACTAAGGTAACCTCCGAGCAAACTTGGGGAGGGCGTGGCACTTCCAGAAGCAAAATGCTAGACATATTATTTATTACATACTGTAAAGGTAATTTAAGATAATGCAACCAAATCAGACAAATACTAAGAAGAATGATATAGCTATGTAATCTCTGAGAAAAAACTAAGCAAAACAACTGTAAAACCTTGGGAAAGATTGATTAAAAGCAATAGAAACATGTGCGATCTGTGGACATCAAAAATTAAAAGTCCATAATGTAATTAACAAAAACTAGTCTAGAGAATATTTAGTTTTCCGATCACACATGCTGTTGACGAAACAATCGACTTATTAAGTAAATAATCTTTGGCGAAAACTTTATCTTCAGAAACTGACTGTTTAACTGGCCTCCAAGGGATAGATGTTAACGAAAGAAAACGTTAGGTAGTTTTTTGCTTACGAAATATTAGGAAACTATATTTTTTTTTGACATTTAAAATTTTTTTTTTTTTTTAATTTTAAACCTGGCAGGTTTCAGAACAACTTCTAGAACGGGGTCTACAAGACACTTTTCCATTTGATTCCAGATTTTGAGGCGTAGAGTTTTGGAGTTGATTTCGAGTAATCATGGTCTACTGAATACGAATCACGATATCCTTGCTTAAAAGCGCAAAAATCACTGTTTTGAGGTATTTTTTATATCGCACTCAGAGTAAACAGCGTAGTTCAATTTTTGTCAATGATAGCGGATAGCCATAATCTTTTTTATTAAACTTTACCATTCAACTTTTCCAATTGGATCATTTCTTTCCGAAATATGATCTGTCGAAGCAAAGGTAACTATCTCAACTCCATACAAATACAATTAAGTCTTTTCTATGGAGTTAGGATACATATACTTGAATGGATAATAAACTCGGAAAATGAAGATATAATTGGAAAAGTTAGAAAGTTAAGTGTAAGAGAAAGATTATAGTTATCCATTACCCCAGGTACTCAGGATTTACTCAAAAAACTAAGGTCGCAAAAAAAAATGTTCGCTTTATAGCATTTTTGAACCCTTTAGAAAAATAGGTACACTCTTCGGGGGTTTTTTTTTTTTTTTTTTGGTTTGTAGGATTTTAGGAATAAAGAAACAGAGCACATCAAATGAAATGAAGAAATGAAACAGATCAGGAAATATATGCATTAAAAAAGTATTGGCTGAATGATACAAATTTTTGGAGAAAATAACGTCTCTTTGAAAAAATTAGAAAATTAAATAGAATAGCCATTATATGTGTCGCCCAGAAGCCAATGCGGTTAAGTCCATTTTTTGATGGTAGCAAATTTTCTAAATATGTGACCTGGTCTATGAAAAGGGTGCTTACGTGTCAAAAAAAAAGTTTTCCAATTTTTTGCCGATTCGTATAAATTGACCAGCTGTTTTCACGAAATTTTTTTTTCGCACGTAAGCCCCTTTTTCATAGACTAAGCCACATATAAAGACAATTTCTTGGGTAACCGATACACTATAATTCAAAATGCACAATTTTGAAACAAACAAAAATGTTTTTCGCTTTGGGAAAAATTAATTTACCATTCTTCAGCCATGTGTCAAAGTTGATACATTTGCATTTTACTGAGATATTGCAAAAAAGGCGTGATCTTAACTCTTTTTCAATTAAAAAAAGTAATTAAAATAAATTGTTTTTTTTTTTTTTTTTGTCAAATAAAAATGAATAAAATTGATGATGTTATGCATTACTGATGCAATGTAGTTCAAAATGTTAAAATATATTTTGGTTTTCTGTGTAAAAATCTAAAATTCAAATGAGACCCCATTTTAAATTTCGAACTTCGTGTAAGCTTTTAAAATTTTGTTGGGATTGGTTAATCTTAAAAAACCCGAAACTAGGTAGATGTTGATTTTGTCAATACGTGTAATATTTCAAAATATAGACACCCAATTTTGCCCATTTTTTTTAATGCTTTTTTTTTTTTTTTTGTCAGATAACTTTTCTTCCGTAATTCAGATTTATTTGAAGTCTGGTTGCAAAAGACAGACAAAAAAGAAAAAAGAAGAAGCTGTTTTAAATTTTCTTATTAGAAAATACTGAAGATACTACTAATCCAAGTAACTTGGGTAGAAGTGCGCATAATTTTTGTATAAGGTTTTTTGAAAAATAGAGATATTTGAGGTTAATATACGAAAAATTAGTACTTTTGTTACTTTTGAGGTTTGTTGTAGACTGCACAAAATTTATTTTTTTTTTTGCATAATTCATTACTGAGTACCACTTTTTGCCTTCAAGCTCTTAAAAAGTGCCATACAATATTTACTTCAAGAGTTATTGTTGATTTAAGATGATATCATGAAATCCAAAGTCGTGTCGTTTTACCCGTTTTATGGGATTTCAAGATGTCATTTTAAATCGGCCATAACTTTTAAAGGAAGTATCGTATGACTCATTTTGAAGAAACAGAATAGAACTACGAGATACATTTAGTAAAAAATAACTAAATAATGAAAATTTTGTGCAGTTTGCATCTAACCACAAAAATAGTAATTTTTCATGAGTTTAAGCTCTAATATCTCCAAATCCTTGCTGGTATGTGTTATTAATTTAGAAAATTTATTACGTACCATTTTTGTCCCGGTAGTACAAGGGTTAAGATTTTTTTCAGAAATGTTCATTTAGTCTAGTCAACATAAAAACTACATTTGCAGTTGATCATTTGAATATGGACGTTATGAATTTTGGACAGAAAAATGTGCTTTTTGACCTGCAGTGCGATATGTCAAAAAATGTTACTCATTTTTATGCGAAAACATCGTAAAATCCATTTTTTCTTGAAATTTTTTCAGTTTTCTCGTATTTTAAGCCACGATATCTCGAAGACAAGGAAAGTATCGAAAAATTTTATTAAACTTTTTCGACTTATTTTGGTTTGTTTTATATGAAAACATAGTAAAAAAGCGGGGCCACGGAAATCGTAGTCGTGCTACAAATGATAAATACGGATCTTCAGATGACTATATCTCTGAAACAAATTATAATTTATTTTTAAAGTCCATTAATCCCTGAAAAATGGATAATTTTCCCTGAACTAGACTTGCTCCTTTTTTCTTTAAGCTATTGTACTAAATTTTCTACTCCAAAACCGTAGTTTTCTTTGTGTCATATGGATTACTGTACATCACCGAAGGCAACACCAACAGTTGACCGACAAAAAGAAAAAAACGCCACTGGCGATTTTTGGAGAGCGCCGAGAACAAGTAGCGTCAAAAGAATCAAATCTCAAAGACAGAAAACGTTGAACCGAAAAAATCGCATGAAAATAAAAAAGAAATTGAACAAAAACAAAGGAAATACAACGATGACGACGACGACAATGCGCTGGAGAAACGAAACAGAGACGACGTTTGACAAACAACAATCAAAGAAGGCAACGTTGAACGACGACAGAGGAGCCAAGAAGCAAACAAACAAACAGAAAATAATCATTGAAAAGGTAGTAGAAGAAAAACATGATAATTAGAAAAATGTAAAAGAAATAAAAGAAAAACGTAACGCAAGAAAGCGCAGCGTAAATTAATTAAACAAAAAAGGAGAGAATACATATTGGAGAGACGAAGAGAAAAAACGTCACCGCCGACGACGACAGAAAGAGTTGAACTACGGAAATTTGCATAAAAATGTAATAAATTAGAGGAAAATTCAGTGAACGAAAAAGAGTTTTGCCGGTTTTTCGCAAACAATTTAATTAAATAAATTTTATTTTTTTTTATAACTTTTGGAAAAGTAAATAAGTCTCAGTTGATGAATAGAACATTAGAACGTAGAAGAATAAAAGAAAATGGATAAATGTCAAAAATACTTGCACAAATGCAGTAAAAAATCACAAACCTTTTTTTTATGTTTCGTAGGCGCGCTGCAGACGATTGATTAAACGATTAATTCAAAAGGTTCACTGTGTAGTTAGTTTCACTGTACTTTTCGCTTCTCAATTGGAAATTTTTCAACTTTTTAGCTCGAGAAAATCACGTTTTTTTCTACTTTTCCCTTCTTTCTTTCACTGCAGTTATTTGCGTTCAAAATTTTTTATTTCAATTAAGAGGGTTTTCTCCAAAACTTTGTTGTTGCACGACAGAACAAACAGACGACAATCAACCACTTGAATAAATAAAAATTCGTCTACACTTTTTATTCCCTTTATTTAATTTTTGTTTTCCTTTGTGATTTTTTTAGTTAAAATTTCTTCTTTTTTTTAACAGCGAAATTTAACTTCCTTCTCTCATGCACTTTGTGTTGGCGACTTTAAAATTTCTCACAATTGGGAAAAATTCTTTTGCACTTTTCACAGACAATTTTTAGCTAAAACTTTTCTTTAAATTCACCACTTGTTAATTTTTGTATATTTTTTCAATAATAATATGTTTTCTTCTTTACTGAACTGTGAAAATACTTTTAATTTTAAAACAGAATTTCAATCAGAACTCGTCCGCTTTGCATTTCGACACCACGATTAATTTTTCATGAGTGATGTTCGTCGTTAGTTCGTTGTGCGAAGTACGGTCGATTTTTTCTGTTTTCTTTTGTGTTCGTTCGTTGTTTATCTGGTTGTTTCGCTCTAGCGCACAGAAACCACAGCAACCACTAGTTTTTCACTCTGAGATACTAAGTCAATTCCAAACGTTTCACTTTGAAGTACAAAGTAAATTCCAAACGTTCTACTAAAAAAATTGAATAGTGTTGCCACACAAAATTTTTTTGGGATACAAAAATTTAATGAAAAAAACCAGGGTATTGTTTTCGATAACAAAAACCACTGAAGGCCATTTTCACAGTGTGAGCTTAAGCGTAGTTTATCTGTTGAGTGTAATTTAAGTGAAAATTTCATTTTCACAGTCATTTGAATATAAGAGCCGCTTAAGCGCCAGTCTTTCGAGTCTTAAAATAGTTAGGGCAGTGTATGACATACTTGACATTGTCATAAAATAAAAATTAAAACATTCTTTAAATGAAAATAAACAAAAAAAAGTAAAAATATACACATTTTAAGAAATAAAATGTTTGTATTTTTGAATTTTTTTAAATTTTTGTAACTGAATTGTGTTTATAAATTTACGAATATAAAAAACCTCCTATGTCAGAGCAACAATCTAAAATGTTTTTACTTCCTAAGCTTCTAAATTGACGTTGAAAAAATGTGATCCTTGAATATTGCAGCCAAGCCCCAACTGTAGCTGGCACTTCAGGCCAATATTTTTGTGCTTTTATATAAAATTCAGGACTGCATGGAAGATAGGTTCAGGCGCAGATTCTTTCGCTCCTTTATGCAAGTCAACGTTCTCAATAGCTTTTAATCACTCTTTTTCGCGTAGTTTGGTTTCCACCCACTGCAGTATGATAAAAAATGTGTGCAAATCCAATATGCGAGTGAATTATCCCAAAAGCAGCTAAAATATTGAAATACTAATTGAAAGTTCATTAAAATATTTTTTTATTTGTAAACAATATTTTACGTCAAATTGGTCTACTGTCAAATTAGTTTACCAGTATTTGTACTATGCTAATGACAAATGTGAGCTAGTCAATTGTGAAATTGAAAATTTTTTACTGCTTAAGCTACATTAACGGTTAAACTAAGCAAAAGCTTAAGCTCACACTGTGAAATTGGGCCTGAGTCGTCTAAAACACAGCCAAAAATAATAAATAAATTGTTTTTAACTTTTTAAAAAAATCCATAAAAAAAACACAGCATAAATTTAAAATATACGCCTTCCTCTTTTCCTTTTATTGGGGCCAGTTTACGTTTGCGACTAAACTGCCTTGTCGTTGTCTATTTCGTGTAAAATTTAAAAGCTACTGCTCCCATACGATTTTCAGTCGTGCAATTCCCTTTTCTCAAGCCCAAGATACAATTTCTGCGATATCGCAGCGCATCTCAATATTCAATAAGAGCTGGTTCACATGGCAAACTAAATTAGATTCCAAAAAATTTTTAATTAGTGTTCGTTTAGGGGCCGTCTATAAAGGACATCACGGCTTAAGGGAGTTGGGGGCTCCAGCATTTAGAGAGTTGCCACATATTTTTTTACGAATACACTTTCAGATTTTGGGGAAGATAGCAAAATGATTATTGCGTTTTTGTTACTTATATAAGCTGTGTTTTAGGCTAAGTTTATATTGGATGCGACTTGGTACGAAAATTTAATTTAATTTTTCAATATTCATCTCTTTGTATTTATCGTACGGCCTTATGTGCTACGACCAAAATATTTTGTTTGCAACAGATGTAGTCAAACGATTAATACAAAGAGATTAATATTGAAAAATCAATATACTTATTTTGATTGAAACATGTGTTGGTCGTACGTTATAATCTCTATGAAGTCGCATCCATCCCGTACGTTTCTCAGAAAGTGCTTAACAAGCACTGAAAATCTGTCGTCGAAAACACAGCTATTAAAGACAGCCATTTGGGTTCTAGCATATATTACGTAAGACTTTTAGAGGGAAGGCATCATAATTTTCTTACGCTTTTTTGGAACAGAAAACATATGACTAAAATTTTTATGGGGGAGGGGGGTCTTAAAAGTTTGGAAAGTGCCTTGAGTAATTTTTTCATGACCGCTAGAGTATGATATTACAATTCTCTGGACTTTTAACAAAACAACCAATCTCGATATATCATAAATTTCCATGATTTAAGTCATATATAACCCTATACTCCTTCTAGGCTTTGAAGGAGAATACATACAATTCATAAATACAAATTTAAATACGCTTCTTTTGGTGAAATCGCTATGCCTCTATGATTTTGAATCCCAGAGATATCGACCCCTCAATAAATTTTACAGTAGAAGATTTTTTTGAATTTTCTTTGTGTACATTGTAGTGCAAAAGTCAAAATTGCTTTCGCTATAATTTCGTAATGGTACTTTTTACAGTTATGAAATTTGTAGAGAAAATGCGTACGGACTCGAGTTATCGATTTGTATACAATAACTGAAATCTAAAATCGTGTCGGTTACGTTTTTTGGCGGATAGGGCTTGATTTAATGGGTTCTGCTAATGTACTCAAGAAATGAATTTGGCATCGTTTGTGCGGTAAAGCGTTGCAAAACAAAGAAAACAGTTTGACAGCTGACGGTTAAAGTTAGTATAACGCATTGAAGAAAGAGATTCAACGCTACGTCAACAGGATTCAGCCACATGTCAAACAGTTTTTAAGTTCTACTAAAAAGTTCCTAGTTTTGAGTTAGGTTGTTTTGTCGAAACGTATAAGTTAAGTGTTTCCTTTATTTTATAAAGTATTATTTCGTTTATTTAAATGAAGAAAATTATTTCCTTACATTCTATAGCAAATTACTTTTTAGCTTTCGTTGGCACTGCAAAACGATTTGATACTTTGCAACTATTGCAATTTTAGATAAATTCAAATTTACTGATTGATCAAATAGACTGAACATGCTTAAAACTTTGAATATTATCTTCAACTAAGAAAAATTTTCCAAGACACCACACAACTATTACCAGCGCATTACGTTATGTTAACCTACAAAAAGAGCTTTTCATATTGTCGGGTTAAAACTACAACTAGATATTTACATTTTTCATGATTTGAGAAAAACGCGTTTTAAGTTTTTTGAAATTCATTTTTTGTATGGAATTTTAAAGTTTTCTGCTTTTTATTTGTTATGTAAAATTGAATGTGGACACAAATTCAAAAAACCGACAACACTGTTTTTTCTTCATGTTTCTGTAAACTTAGCTCAAAACAAAAAATGTAGATGTCTAATTGTAGTTTTAACCCGACGATATGCAGATGTAAAATATTCATGCTGTCATTAATATCCATTTCAAAACAAAGTCTGAAGTGCAGACGACTATTAAAAATATGCAAATCATATTCAAAAATGAATGAGTGAAAGCATTTTGCAACGTAATATTTTTTTACGGTATTACTGTAAAATTGAAAAAATTACGATATATCGGATCGTGTGTAGCGACATTAAAAGTTCGATTCCATAACAAACTGCATTTAAATTTTGAAAGTCTGGCCGCACAATTCTCATTGAGTGAGTTTCTTTGTACTCTTCTTTTACACTCAGACGTTGTTGTTGTTGTTTCGCAAGGAAATGCAATTGGCAACGCGTTTTGTTTTTGCTTATTCAATTTTTTGTTTTCAAAGAACAATATTCTGAATTAACAACAGACAACAATAATTCTTTCAGACTTAAATATATTCACTAAATTGTATTTGATTTGGGAGAAAGCGTCAATTAATTTATTTGAAGCGTTGTTGAGTTATTTGCTGCCCAGTGTTGCCACCTTGAAACAAACGAATCATTTGAAATTTTATAAGTTATATTAAATTTGTTAAACTGGCCAAATAGATCAGCCAAAAAAAGAGCCGATTTTTCCGATAATTCCAAGATACGTACACAAAACCTTTACCAATCGATAGAGAATATTCCCCTGAACAACATATCAAAATGGGTTCTCGCAACTATTCCGGGAAATTATGTAAATTGGGATTTGCCACGTTAAGTGCAGGCAAATAACTTTGATGTTTTCGATGTAAATAATAAATATTACATTATGTTAAACCTATGTCCTCGATCTAAATACAAAATATTTTTGCAATACAAAGTCTGGTTAACTAGCTAGGGGGTTTTAAAAAATTTAGATAATAAATTTTTTCAGGATTTTAGTCTTTAATACAAAATTTAAATATGCCCATTTTTCTCTATGATTTTTATTTTAAAAGATATAAGGGTGTCCTATAACTTACGCAAGATTTGAAATTGCCGCCATTTGTGCGGTAAAGTATTGCCAACCAAAAAAGGATGCAGTTTGATAACTGACAGCTTGGGGCTAGTAAAAAAAGAGGCGATTAAACGCTGCATCAACGAAAAGTTGCCAATTTTGAGTTGTGTTGTTTTGTCAAAATGCCACAAATATAATTCATTGATTTTGACTAAATTTATTTAATACACCTCATTAAACAAATACTTAATTTGACCTAAAAAATGCAGTCAAAAAGCTTTAAATATAACTTCCTGAATGATGTTTTTGTGGCATTTTGTGTAGGTACATAAAAAATTTTATTTTAGTTGTATGAAAAGAATAATTAATGAACAAACAAACAAATGAAAGAATGACATTGCAACATATTTAAACATTAAAGGTATAAAAAATAATTTTTCAATGAAAAATATTCGGTAGCGAAATTGAAATATTTCACCTTTCCCTACAGAATTTGTTATATGACACCATTGTTTACCATTTTAATAGTGCAGTTTGTGATAATGTACGCAATTACGTAGGAAATTCAATTAATTTTTATTTGTTTTGACAAAAATTGAACATTACTATGAGTATAATGTAATTAAAATATATATAAAAAACATGTAAAATGCATTAAAAATCACATAAAAAAATGTTCCATTATTTAAGTTAATAAAATGATAAAGCAGCAAATGAAAGTGAATGCCTTACGCAATATACGTATATAGTATGATATGTGCACCAACCATGAAGGCTGGGCGTCGACAGGATTCAATGTCATCAGAAGAATGCAGATGGGCTTTAGAATGAAAAGTTTCGTATAAGTAAATAGTCTATAATAAGCAAATCGGGATGGAGATAGAGGAATAAAGCTTAAAGCATCAGAATTGCTCGTATTACTCAAAATCAAAACTATGAAGATAATATAAGGTGTAAAGCTTCTAGAGGGTGGTAGAGATGGCATTGACTAAGAAAGAATAGCACCTGGGGGGTCTTAAATGTATTGCTGAGAAGTTATAGGAAAAAAACTGATTTTCTGACTTGTTGGGACACCTTATCGTTTTAGAAAAATCTTTTTTATGAAAAACTTTAAGCTAATTGTATGAGCTTTCCAAAAGCGTATTTGGTTTATTAGGTTCAAAAGATTTCACAAAGTTCTGAACCTTTAAAGTTGATATTTCCAATTTTTTTCCCTTCTTTTTGACTTTGGTGGCTATTTTAGTATGAAAAAAGTCCTATCATTATATCCTTTTACAATGCATAACTTGCATGCGTTGCGCTACATATGCTCGCGCACGGAGTCTTCAGACAGATTGTTCTTTAAAAGTATTTTTTCTGACTTTAAATTGAAAAACTGGTATAATAAATGTACCACCAAATTAAAGGAAATTTAAAGAAAATTCTAAAAAAAATTATAAAAAAGTATGTTGATAAGACTTTTTAAATACTAAATGGGCACCAAAATCAAAAAGTAGGAAACAAATTAAAATATCAACTTTGATGGCACAGAACTTTACGAAATCCTTTTACAGTCTATAAACTAAATACACTTTTAGAGAGCTCATGAAATTGGCTAAAAGTTTCATCTGATAAATTTTTCTCTAAAACCTCAGGGTATTCCAAAACAATTTGTTTTTGTAAAGCAAGTCAGAAATCAGATTTTTCGCATAGCTCTTCAGGACTATATTTTAGACCCCACCTAGGTGCATTTTTTTATTAGTCTAAGCGTCCTGTATCACCTCCCGAAGCTTTGTAGCCTTATCGTTTACACCCTATTTACATATTCTACTTTGCGTACTGCAAAATTTCGGAAAGTTTTGTAGAACTTCTTTTGATTCCCACTTTTTTTCTCCATATGGTGGCTTTCGTTTCGCTTGAAATAATATAGAAATTTTAATAAAAACTAAAACATGTCACCTACTAATCCTTTTTGAAAAAAGTATTCCAATCATAAAAATTTTCAATTTAACTAATATTATAAACAACCAATTATATGCTATTTTATAGTTAGCACATTTTATCAATTTTCAATGTCGGAAATTTTTCAAACCCCAATGCACATGCAGCTAAATGACAGCAATAAATGACGTTTGGTTGCAAATTCACATGTGAAAAGCAAATGAACAACCACACAGAACTGGGTTAAATTTATGGAAATATACATAAATGATTTTTTTTTTTTAGTTTTATAGATATAATATTCTATTTTCATTACAGCGTAGTGGGAATTCAAATACTTGTCAGTTGACATATACAATCTACTGGTAATATTATATTAAAGTGGAAATATGTATGTAGAAAAAAAGGAGCTTTTACAGCATGAAAGTCAATCAAAACTGATGTGTTTTAATTATTTTAAAATGTCCCATTTATAGGGTGACAGCTTGAAAACGGATGCTGTGTAACTGATGTTTTAAAACCATTTCCATATAACAATTAAGCTTTGAAGTGCATTATGGAAAGATGTATATGGAATATGGAACCCAAAACATTTGCATAGTTACTAACGATAGCTTAAATGTTAAGCTGAAAATATAAAATCAATTTGGATAATGATTACATTAGGAGTATTCAAAACATTGGTACAGTAATTATGGCATGAAAGTCTCGTAATCCAATGCCAAGTGGTAGTTTTTTTTTGTATAGCAGAGTACTTAGTTTGCAGAGAAATGATCATTCTGATGAGAAGTCAATCTTGGATCCATAATCAGAGGATACCCGTTTCTTAAATTTTTATAGAGATCCGAGAGTATTCTGCGAGTATATTTTTCAAGAAACATATCCTTGGGAAAACATTTTTTCTGAAGTCGAACTGAAAGCGGACATTCTCTGAATTATTGACCTCAACACTTTGCAAAAGTGGCACATAGTAAGGGGTTTTGGAAGGAAATGAAATTGAAGTCTTATCAATACTGGCGACACCTATGTTATGACTGTCGAAGTGAAGTCTGTTTATAACCTAACGGTTTATGTGCATTAGATCGAAGAACTCGTGTTCATTATGTCCATACCAAACAAAGCTTAAATTGTCTTATCAAAAAGATCTTTTCGATAGTTTCTGCGAGTTCATATTTTGCCGAATTTAAATCAATTGTTTCGTGTAAGTGTGTTCAATGTGTCTTGTATTCAGTATATTTTCATGGTGTGAAAGAGTAATTGAAATCTTCTCTTCTTATATGAGATAAAATTGTTTGTTTGTTTGTTTTTTTGTACTCAATATTTTTTTCTCGATTTCAATGAAACTTCGTACAGTGTTAGATATTAGCATACAATGAAGAATGAGCTAGGCGTGAACTTTGTAAATGCTCACCAGAGGGCGTGGCATCGCATTAAATTTTAAATTTGATATGGTCATAACTCGCTAACCATACAAGATATTTGAATAAAATTTGATGAGAAGGTACGGTTTAATAATGCCTTGAAACAGACAAAAATTGGGCGGGATCGAAGTAGTGCCATGCCCACTTTTTAGACCTGGAAAATTTTGATTCAATATTACTCGAAAACGACTCCAACAATTTTAATAAAAATTTAGGAGAAGTTACCCCTTCAAACAGGTATGTTTTATACCGTTATATTGGGAAAACTCGGTGAAGGGCGTGGCACCGCCCACAAAAATATAGTGCGCTATAAAAAGAAAACTATTAAAGCAATCTTTCTGAATTTGACTATAGGGAGTCTACTTGCTATTAGAAACCTACGTCCTGAAAGTAGGCAAAATATCGCCGTTGCGCGTGGAACCTCCCATACAAGCAAAATACGTTAAATGCTATTTCTCGTAAATTTTACAAGGTATTTCAACGAAATTTGGTATGTAGGTACTGCTTAATAATACCTTGTAACAAACGAAAAGTGGGCAGGATCGAATAAGCGCCACACCCACTTTTTAACCCTTGAAAATTTTGATTCATTATTACTCGAAAACGACTCCGACAATTTTGATGAAAATTTAGGAGCTGTTACGTCTGCAAACAAGTATTAATATGTGATATGCCGTTGTATTGGGAAAACTCGTTGAAGGGCGTGGTATCGCCCACAAAAATATAATGCGCTATTAAAAGAAAACTATTAAAGCAATCTTTCTGAATTTAACAATAGGGAGTCTACTTGCTTTTAGACACCTACGACCTGAAAGTAGGCAAAATATCGAAAGTGCGCGTGGATGCTATTTCTCGCAAATGATACAACATATTTTGATGAAATTTGGTATGCGGATCTGGATCAGGAGTATCCAAAGCATAATAAAAAGAAGACTTTGTTTAATAATTGCCACGCCTACTTTTTATAAAAATAAAAATTTTTGTCAATAACTCAGGCACAAAAAAAAAATGGAATGAACTGTTTAATTCTTATATGCAGTCTTATGTACTTTTTGACGCTAAGTCCGTCTTCATCAGCAGAACTGTCACTATACCTGCAGGATTTCGAAATTTACTTGCTTGAAGTTGAAGAAAACGCTGTGTTCAGTCTTACAGCGTAGCTACAAGAAAAGGTAAAATTCTTTTTTATTAATAGCATCGAATAGTTACACTCTTCCTTGTCCAAATATCTTTTCGGATTTTTCCAATATGATTCTTATTTTCCGAGTTATTATCCTTTGAAGATAAGATATTTCAGCCGCCATACAAAAGACGAAATATTTTGGGTGCGTGGCATATCCCATTTATTTATTTTAGCGCATTCTATTTCACCAAAAAAAAAAATTTTAGTTTTTGATATTTTTCTATACCATTCGATACTTTCCGAGTTTGTCTAATTATTATTCTCATCGGTTTATTTATCACTTCGATTTCATGACCGTTAGAAGTGAAAAGATACAAGTTTCATAACAAAAAATAGCTATGATAAAAAACATCGACTAAAATAATAAGATTAGATTATTGACCGAGCAGGGATCGGTCTCCAGGTACTATATTGTTATAGCAAATGTTATTTTTTAGTTTTCACGAAATGGCAACTAAGTATGTAAAGGTTGGGACATTCTTCATGTCGTATAAGTTGGGACAGCACTTTTTTGATTCCAAGATATTCTGATACCATGTAAATGATATTTTTACAATATTTGATGAATGTAAATGTATTTACAATAACTAAAAAGCAGTTATTATTGAATTTTTGCAGATTGTGACGCATTTATGTGCCTTGAATTTCGCTATGTCACGAAACGCACGACAAACCGATCGTGGAATTACCAATTTAAATGCATTGGTCGCAGCGATCAAGGAAATAAAATTGACTAATAAAGGCATTCAATCCTCCACAAAAGCTTATAAAATCCCAAAAAGTTTGGCGAGGTATATTCAATAAGTGAACGATAAAATTGAAAACATTTTAACCATTGTAGGCAATGCATTATTGTTGGAGCTGGTTCAAAGAGTTGCTTCGTACGCCACTCCATTAATGGTATACAATAGAGACTTGAGTTGCGAAAGAAGAACCTTAAAAATAAAATATGTGGAACAGTTTCTTCACCTGTAAAAACTGCTAATCAGATTAGGAGGAAAGATATATTTTTACTTAAATTGTTTCTTTGAGACATGACGTTTCAATATACATTCTAATAAAAATAATATCATGCATGCAGTTTTCCTTAATTTTTTAGCTTACTTTGCAGATTTTTAAAGTGTCCCAACTTATACGGAAAATTTTTTTTCGGCCAAAAAAGTTGTCTTCATTAAATGGCTATAATTTTTGGCTTGATTACGATATCAAATAACTTTCTACAGAGAAGTTGTAGCCAATGACCATATCTTTTAATTGGTTTATCTAAGTTAACATTTTTTCCATCCGTTTCAAAACTACTCTCCAAAAATTGATCCCGTCCCAACGACATTCTCTTACAATTTTTTTTTTCAAGTTTAAGGTTTGATCATTTAAATGGTAAAATATGGCCAATTTTTCATAACAATTGCAAAAGTTAAAGGCACTAAAAAAATTATCAACTTATTATGTGGAAGAACTTTATTTGCTTATGTTAATAAAATGTCACTCATGCGACATGTAAAATGTGTTTATATAGTAAATAATTTTGAAATGACTTCAACCCTTGCAATTATTATGAGAAATTCATAATTTTTTCAACATTTTAAAGATAAAATCTTAAGCGTTTAGTAAACATTAAAATATTTTGCATATGGGACATTCCATTCCAAGCCAATGCTGTCAATTTGGTTAACGCATCTACGATTTTATCGAAACTTTTTCGACCTAAACTGGTCGAGACTATCCGCAATGATTTTCAATTTTTTTTTTATAGCGCTGTTCTATTTGACAAATTTTAAGACAAGTTTGAAAATGGGCAAACTATTGGATTAAATTTTTTAAAGTTTTAATTAAGAAAAAAAGTGGACTATATAGACACAGGGTGCCAGCGTATAACAAAAGTGAGCCGATTTTGGCTCGACCAACAACAACAATATTTCAGTACAACAATCACAGAAATAATTTTTGTTGTTATTTCTTGAGCTCGTCAAAATATCACGTTTTGTTGTTTTTTTTTTTTTGCATACGTACAAAATCGAACTCAACCAGCATAAAACAATAACAACGACTACGACGCGTCAACTGGAAAAGGTCGCTAGAAAAGGAAATCCAAGAATCGGGAAAATCGTGGCAAGAGATCAAAGTCATCGCAAGGGATCGTGACAAATGGAGAGATTTCATATTGGCCCTATGCTCCTCCTAGGAGTTAAAGGAGAATACATACATACATACACGACGCGTCGCATCAAAAACAAAAACAACAAACAATATGGGTATTAGCGCATTGATGCGTGGTTGCGAAAATGCAAGTCTTTTTCGCACTAATTCTGAACGTTCAATGTAAATATTTCCATCTTGCGAAATTGCGGAACTAGTGCAAAATTTTCGGCAATGTGTTTGTTGTTTTACTAATATCAAACTTCGCAAATCGCACTTTCGCAACGACGCAATTGCATTGCGCATCAACGCGTGAATACCCCTAATTCTAGTGTGTGTTCTAGTTCTCAGAAATTTTAAAAATTGTTTGAATATTATTGTTGTTGTAAACCAGGCACAAAAAACAACAAAAAATGGTTTTTGGTATTGTTGTCCATCGAATTTGAAGTTGTTGTAAAAGCAAAAATTTTGCGCTGATTGCGCTTGGCTCAGTGATTTTAAAACGTTGACACCCTTGATATATACTAAAAAATCCTTAGTCGCCTGAAGAGAGAAAAAATTATCACCGACATAATTAGTTTTCCCTATCCAATATGTCTCTCGAATATACTACCCTCCTTTTTCCATTCCTTAAGAACGCTTTCATTCATAAATCATATTTGTATCTTAATTTTGTATGAGAGCATCCTTAAGGTGTAGGGGGGTTATGGGTATAATGCAAAAACCAAATGGTGTCCGTTTTGAAGTGAAATACAAGCGATCAAATTTGCTTGTAAATTTACATAATTTCGGGCTTTGTCAATAGACTGAGCTTTGAAAAATGGACACAATCAAGCTAAAACTAATGAACCATTGAAATTTGTGTGATTGATCAATACAAGAATGATCCACAGAGGATAGTTATTAGTTTCGTAAGGAACGTTCTATTTGCATATGAGAAATAAAATAAATTTTTGTACATGGTCAAAAATTTCTCAAGAAAAAAAAAAAAAAATTTGAAAGATAATGCAAAAAATTTTTTTTTCAAAAATATTTCACATAATATAATTTTATTATAATATTCTTTTTTTTATACCAAAATTTTTCATTTATTATTGAAAATTCCTTTGTCAAGTTAAAAAAAAACTTAAGCAACTCTGAGAAAATTATAAAAAATATGTAGGCCCTCTCCATACGTCTAGAAACTATATTCCAGAAAAAAAAAAAAAATTGGTCAAAAGTTCAAAAAATCGTAACAATGTGTGTGCCGTGCAATTCTTTTTTCAATAGTAGACGAAAACAAGGCATCTTACGAAAAAAGTGCATAAGGCACAAAATGCTTAAAATCTTCCAAGGAATACGTTATATAAAATTACGAATTATAAAATGTCTCAGAAAATTTTGAAAAAATTCACACGAATTTTTTAGACGATTCTATGCCATATACATTTTTTACGTAAGATGCCTTGTTTTTCTCTATTACTGAAAAAAGAATTGTACGGCACACTATATTGTTAATAACTTTTGAACCAATATCGATTACTCCAATTTTTTCTGGGATATAGTTCATAGACTTGTGGAGAGTGCCCAAATATTTTTTATAATTTATATATTATATTAAAACTAAAAAATATAATTTTTCTTCTGAGCCATTTTCTACGTTTTTACATATAAATTTTTAGGTTTCTCACTTTCTTGTTAAGGACATATACATAACCCTCGTAACTATGCAACATGAATTCATTTATCAGATAAAATAATCATATGATAGAAATTCGTTTCTTCGAAGAGTTACATTGATGTTGAAATCCTTTGCAACATTATCGATGCCGAAGATTTTGACCAAAAAACTTTGTCTAAGCTGACATTCTCGAACAAAAACTCTAACAAAGGTCATCCAAATCAAAATGAGAGTATTCGTAACAGAGAAATAAGAGATGAAACTTTTGTAATCAACGTTATAAAAAAGATAACAAAAAATCAGTCAGAAACATCAGAGTTGGTGAAAACATTTAATGAACTTTTGTTACAAAAAAAGAGCACAAAAATGGCAAATGACATTTCTCCTTAGAAAAAGCGCACAACAAAAAAACCACAAAAATGTTTACTAGTGACAGCATGTGTAAAATATGAAATGACGTAGAACAGACCCAAGCGGGTAGGAAAAGAGAGTATAGAAAAAAAAGTCTGCAGACATTTCTCGCACTCTTTTCTTTTTTTTCTCATTATGATGATGGAATCAAAGCTCTGATGTTGGATGTTAAAATTTACAAAATGGCTTTTGATTTCATTACGTGGTATCGTATTACATACAAACATACATACATATTCTAATAACACTCAAACATATGTATGTGTTAGTATGCACATACCCAAGAGGAAAAATTTCTAGTGCTTCTGATCCAAGCACTTCAAAAGTGCTTGTTCCCATAGAAATTTAGAACCACTTTTACAATGATTTTTTATAAGGCTGCAGTAGGAACAACATGGGTTCGAACCTACCCCGGGTGATTTTTTTTTAATTTTTTTTTTATTAAAATATTTTTTATTCAACATCTTTTATTTCACTTTTCTACTTTCCTTTCTCATATTAATTTACTCTTGTTTAATTGAATTGAAATTGATTACACAAGGATTCCATGTAAGGCTGCAGTAAGAACAACGTGAGTTTGAACCCAGCCAGGGTGATGTTTTCCTTTTTTAAATTTTTTTTTGCTTTTTTTCTATTTAAATATTTTTTATTCAACCTTATTATATTTCACTTTTCTAGCGCTTATTTTTGAAAAAAATGCATTTCAGAAGGGTTTTTGAAGCACTTCTGTTCCCCTTGGGTATGTATGTGTTTGAATGCATATACACATACACACGTTCTAGTGTTTCGCATTCGGTTGCTGTTGCGACCCACCAAACATTTTTTATCGGAGAAGAATCATTTATAAAACGCCACGCAGTGATCATTAGATAGTATAAGTTTTTTTTCCCTATAGCTTCGTCTATTATTAGTATACTACATTTCATTCATAGAGGTAATTTATTTGCGTTTTTTTTAGACTATTTGTACTCATTATCTCAATTTATACCACCCTAAGGTGTCAAGAATACATCATAAAACTAAAGCGTAATTATTTAAGTACCACGCCCACTTTTTAACGAGTGAAAATTTTAATAGATTATTTCATACAATCTAAAGAAGCTACTTTGATGAAATTTTGTAACTAATACCTGATCATAAGTACCATGCCCTAGGCATAAAAATATAATGCCGCACCTACTTTTTCCGCCATTCAAATACGTTATATAACGCATGTTATACAAGCTAGTGTCACGCCCACTTTTAAACGTTTGAATATTTGAACATTTTTTATCTCGCAAGCTATACAAGCCATTATGATGGGGTTTATGTGGTAAGTAGGCTCCGAAAGTGTATACCATATACTGAACAAAGAGTGAGCGTTAGCAGTTTTGTGCCACGCAAACTTTTTAAACATAAGTTTCACTTTCATTACGTGTACTGAAAAAATTAACAGTCCGCTGTTAGGCAGTCAAATTCATTGAAGGCATTCCGCAAAATGTATAAATCATTCCAAAATCTCATAAAATTGTCAAAACTAGTATTTGCTTTGTATGCGAGGGTTCGAATCCTATCCCATTATTTTTTATTTTATTTTTTGGTACATGATTAATGTTTCCTTTTTCTGTTTAAAAAAAAAAAAAAGCTCAAAAATTTCTATTAGTAATAAAAAATATTTATCGCATATTGCAAAAAATTTCGAATGATTCAAAAACTGTCCAAAGGTTTACTGGGTGTTGAACATCAGCGTGTACGTGTACGTTTACACGCAGCTACTTCCGGTTTTGGTTTTCACTTTAGACTTGTTCTTATACTATACGGCCACATACTCCTCTGCTTTACGTTTACGTTTAAAGTTTGTGGTAATACGGGCGTGTTAACGTCATTTGTGGCTGCTGATGACGAAGCGCGTTGAGAAAGAAAATCGCTGGCGCGTTGGTTGGCGTTGTTGCTGCCAGCTAAATTTGTACAAAATTTAATTATGAATTTTTTCGTTTTTTTTTTTAAACGCAAAAAGAAAACTTTTGCACCAAAATTATTTTTGCGGTTTAAACAGATAACAACAACAGCAACAAACAGAAGAAAAAATTATTTTAATTAAAATTGAAACTTTTTCTTAATCAACATTTAAGTGCGTACAAATGGAAATTCAATATCAGAGTTTGGAAAAAAAGTTTAAAGAACCTTATTTTTACCATCTTCAAAATCGTGGAAAAATTCACAATTTATCGTTATAATTGCAAAAGTTATAGCCATTTCAAAAGTATTTACTATTTAATCACGCACAACATGACGTATGAGTAACATTTAATTGATATGGTAAAATAAATTTTCTTTTTTAAACACTTTTCTGCACTTTTTGCGGTCGTGAGCAGTCAATAAGTTAGAAAAAAAAGGAAAATTCATTAAACGTACAAATATTTTCGAATTGGAACGGTATATTTTGAATAAACGATTGAGACAACCAAAAAATAAGGTCCAGAACTTTGCTAAATCCTTTTAAACGCCATAAATTATATACACTATCTGAAAGCTCAAACAATTAGCTACATTTTTGCAATAAAAATGTTTTCTTAGGTTGATCCAAGAATTTGTTTTTTGTAAAACAAGTCGGAAAATCAGTTTTGATTCTATAACTCCTCAGCGATACATTTAGACCCCAGTCCAGGTGCAATTTTTTCTTAGTCTAGGCCTCCTCTATCATCTCCTAGAAGCTTCATAACCTTATGCCATCCACCCTGTATATAACCTCAAAAATCGTGTTTTTGAACTTTTAGCTTTGAATATTTCAAAAACCATACATGATGGAGCAATTCCGAGACTGGATCCGGATTGAACATCGACAATTACATGGAAAATTACTATTTTGGCTTGCACCGTTTTTCGACCTCATCAGCTAGGATTTCATTCGGAGGAGATTTCGAAACTATGAAATAGCTGGAATAAGATGCCGTGAGCTGTTGCATTAGGCATTTTCATGAAACTTATTTTCGATTAAGGATAGGTGTTTACTAGGGCATCCACAAATTTACCTTAAATTGCTTTTCGTGTTTGTTTTTTTTTTGCCTTCAAATTTACTCGGACACGAAAACAAATACGCCATACAAATTGTCTAATTACATACGAAAATTTCCCATTTCCAATATTTACATAACGCATTTGACATAAGCGTTCTAATCCTCTATATAACAGCAGCCAGCCAGCCAGTAAATAAACATTGGCATAAAAACCCATACACGTACGACGTACAAGCAAATATCAATAGAGAGAAATGACAGTGAGACACAGGATTTACACGAGTGAAACATATTGTAAATTGATTTCATTTCAATTTTCGGCCACTTTTATTTGTCCACTTGAGTGACCTCAAAAAACGGTGCCCTGACACGCGCGTAGCACCCAACACCACCCTCTCAGCGTCATTGCCCAGGCTAAATATCTGACCAACTAAATAACAACAACAACAAAAATGCCACACTTACGTCCATTTCATCTATACCTCAATATAATTTGGTTGATGTTTGTATTTGGTTTGGAGCGCTGTTTCTGTTTCTATTTTTATCCCAAATGAAATACATAATCTCGATATTACTTTCGTTCACAAATGAATGCATAGACTGACTGACAGACACACCAACCCAATCGAGTGACTGGCTGAAACTTCTACGTGTCGTACCTTCAATGATGTCGGATACGTTGGTGGATGCTATTTTACATAAATGGGTCCAAAGTGTAGGTCGTCTATTCATGGTATTTGGTGCTTTTTTTTTTAGAAAGAAGAGTGTCAAATTTTTGGCGCTTACTGGTGATGAACTGGTTTTGTTTTTTTGTTTGTTTGTTTGTTTGTTTTGTACGTTTGGGACTTTTCCCACTTTCATATCATTGATTCTTTATTTTTCCCTTGTTATATCGTTTTTTAATAAACGAAAAGAAGAGAAAAATGAAAAAAAAAAAAAGATGCGGAAACGTGCCGGAGGGTTGAAAATTGATAACAAGTAAATGACATGTTTGTCATTGCTAAACACAATATGATCCAGACCGAACAAATTTAACCCTTTACCGTTTACTTCCACCACAGTGTGCAGATATTTAGCTGTGATTGTTCATACGAGCATAAGTGGAAGATGATGTATTACTTTCCAATTAGGAGTATAGATATACCACGATACATTTATATTCATTGCGAGAGGGTAAAAGAAAAGCATGAGATGAATTTAGTGTTTCAATAGCAAAATTGATTTCGAATGGTAAAACTTCTGCTTGAGTGATTGAGATAATAAAGTTTACACCGGTGAATGTGAAAAGTTTCAAATGATTATGAAATCGCGACAATAAGCACTTTGTGATGCAATGATAATACTGTTTTATATCAAATGCACATGAAAAATATATCGAAACGATAATCAATTAGAAATTATGTTAACTACGAGGTAAATTTTATTCAAAGAAAATAGCTGGAACATTTTTAGAATAACATGTTAAAAGTCTTAATATACATACATAGCTTTGTAGTTAAGTTAACTAAGTTTAATAAAGTTTCATTTAATTTAGTTTAGTTAAGTTTAGTTTAGTTTGGTTTGGTTTAGTTTAGTTTAATTTAGTTTAGTTTAGCTAAGCTTAATTTAGTTTAGTTTAGTTTAGTTTAGTTTAGTTTGGTTTAGTTTAGCTTAGTTTAGTTAAGTTTAGTTTAGGTTAGCTTAGTTTAGTTTAGTTTAGTTTGGTTTAGTTTAGCTTAGTTTAGTTAAGTTTAGTTTAGGTTAGCTTAGTTTAGTTTAGTTTAGTTTAGTTTAGTCTAGTTTAGTTTAGTTTAGTTTGGTTTAGTTTAGCTTAGTTTAGTTAAGTTTAGTTTATGTTAGCTTAGCTTAGTTTAGTTTAGCTTAGTTTAGTTTAGTTTAGTTTAGTTTAATTTAGTTTAGTTTAGTTTAGTTTAGTTTAGTTTAGTTTAGTTAAGTTAAGTTAAGTTTTGTTTAGTTTAGTTTTGGTTTGGTTTGGTTTGGTTAAGTTTAGTTTAGTTTAGTTTAGTTTAGTTTAGTTTAATTTAGTTTAGTTTAGTTTAGTTTAGTTTAGTTTAATTTAGTTTAGTTAAGTTAAGTTTAGTTTAGTTTTGGTTTGGTTAAGTTTAGTTTAGTTTAGTTTAATTTAGTTTAGTTTAGTTTAGTTTAATTTATTTAAGTTTCAATCCAGTTTAGGTTAAGCTTGGTCTAGTTAAGTTCAGTTCAGTTGATTTGAGTTTTGTTAGTAAGATACTTAATGGTTTTTTTGGAAAGCGAAATTGACTAGAACCGAACTGAGTATGAAAAATTAAATTCGAGTAGCCTAGCGTATATGGTAAACAACTGCAACAATTTACGTAATTGTGGTTTGCTTGTGTGCTCAAAAAATTTGTTTTCATTTCCAATGATTTGGTTTTGCATTGGCCCGCGACGATTTTCATATATTGGTTCGCTTCGATGTTAAGTGAGAGCAGGTCTGTAATAGAGGAATCGCAAAAAGAGGTATAGTGCCTCGCAAGCAAAATTCTTGATTCACACGAGCTTTGTGTGACGGTGCCGAGTCTTGTTGGAATGTCAATGGCTTGTTCGAAATGTTTGCGTGCCCACGATAGTAAAGCACCCTCCAACACTGATTCACGATACACCTGGGCGTTTACTTTGACGCCAGCGGCCAAAAAAACGAGTGGTGAGCGCCCATCAGCAGTCACTGCAGTGGTGCCTGCGTCCTGGTGGCCAAACGAACATTCAAATTTTCGTAGGACCTCTCTGTCAAGTAAACCCGATCATTTTGTTTGTTTACATATTGCTGGATACAGTAATTTTTCTTATCAGAGAAGACAATTTGTGACAGATTTCCAGCGGCGTGCAAGCGCAACAACTCCTTGGCTTTATCGAGCCTAACTTTTTTTTGAGCAGGAGTGAGATCATGCGCCTTTTGGAACTTGAGGGCCTTTAGTCCGAGCTTGTTTGACAATATGTGTTGCATTCGTTCACGCGATATTTTCAGCTCGGCAGCCATTTGTCTGCCACTGCGTCTCGGATTTCGCTCAATTCTGGCCTTCACCTTTCGAACCATTTCTGGTGATGTTGCAGTTATTTTTCGACCACCACCATGTCGTTTGGCAACGCTGCCGGTACCATTGTAACGTGTTATGGTCCGATACACAAACATTTTATTCACTTTTAAATGTTTCAGCTCACGAACAATTGCTGGTTGCGATTTTCCAGCCAAATAAAGAGCAATCACACTATTACGTTTGAATTCCATTTCGAAAATTTTTTATTTTCAATAAATTGACGCGCAAATGCTTTTGGTTACTTGTTGACAATAGAATGAACTAACATCATGCCAATTTTTAAACAGCTGTCATGTTCCATCTGTTAGATAAGTCTATCTGAAGTTGGCAACAGTTCGAATCAGCTACCCTGTAAATGCTGTAAAGCAATACAATCTCATCAACACCAACTCAGACCTAAATGAAATCATAGTAATCGAGATTCAACTTCACAAATGGTGTTGTCCGTATAAACTATCCGAAAAAATTCTTAAGTGATGTGATAGTTTGAAGTCAACGGGAAGATATCAGTGGACTGGTCGGTGCAACAATAGGAAGAGTTGTGAAGAGAGTTAAAAGTCATCACAAGACATCAAATGCCCATCAAAGCCGAGATCAGTCTTTGCAAATGATAGTGGATAGGACACAGTCAATTGTAAGAACTCATTTCGGCTTCATGCTCGGACTATTAGAAAATGGAGAACTGAGAATAGCTCCACCAGCCACTTTTCCAAATATTCACAAAACAATTTCAAAAAACAGATTTTCATTTTGTATTTACATATTTATTAGCTTGTATGCAACAAATTATACATTCCATGCCAATGTAGTCGTACGAAGTACTTGAAGCCTTTAGGCTCTAAACTAATTTGTGGTTAAGTTGGTTGCATTTAAGCCAAAGTAAATTTCATAGCAAATACACATTAATTGATGTAATGCTGTTCTAGAATAAAGTCTGTATGTTTCCATAGAGTTTGTAAATTGCATTGCACATACATACAAGTATTTGCGTATAAATTGAATTTAACAATAAGTCAAAAGAAATGCAAATCGCATTAGAACTAAATTTTCAATTATGAAGCATGAGAGAGAAGCTGGCAGTATTGAAAGCACTAAAAGTGTAAGTCAATAATCAGGCATTGCTATACGTACCCACATAAATAGCCTACTTTATTTAAGTAGTAGTTATGTTCCTAAATGAGTAAATTGATATCGTGTAGACAGTATGTTTCAGTACGAAAACTAAATTTGCTTAAACCTTTCGCTCACATTCAATTTCCAATGCCAATACATTTAAATGGCCTCTGTATAATCTACATCCATTAGCAATAAAGAATTCCACAAATAAGTAAATACTTACTGAACTGAACTGAATACCTCAAGAATCACAGAAAAGCTACTCTGCTTCTCAAATGATGCTACTTTGCTTTTGCCGCTTCCTAAAACTTTACTCTCTGCTTTAAGCCGATAAGAAATGACGTTGTACGTGCGTTTCTCTGTCTCTGTTCATTCATACATTCATACATCTGTCTGTAAGTGTAAATAAAATACAAGAATAAGAACTCTAACATGACAAGAACTTGACAGAAGTACCGGAACTTCCGTCAGCCGTTTATGTACGAGTATGTGTGTGTGGTGGCGCTTCCGTTGAATGAGATCTCTCTGGTATGACAGCATTGAATGAGAAAAATACAAGTATTTTTTTTTATTAAAAGTAAAGTAAAAGTTGTGTTTTTTTTTTTGTGTTCTATGTGTACTTTTTTGATTCATTTATGTTTGGATTGCAGTGAGTGCTGCGTCTTTATTTCAATCGCTTGGTATCTGAAGTTTTTCCTTTCTTTTACCATAACCCCCTACAATGTTTTAAGTGAGGGATGTATTAACATTATCGGAAGTTTCATATTTACACTTGGAGTGTGCTATTTTTTCGATTTAGGAATCTAGAGCAGTTCAGATACTTCAATCTCAATTAAAGTCCTTTAGGAGAATCTTTCAGACACTTCGATCTCAATAGAAGTTCTATTGTCAAGCGTATTTAGTTCTAGGAATCTACCCTAGTTCAGATACTTCGATCGCAAAAGAAATACTATTGTTAAGCTTATTTGGTTTTAGGAACCTAGAGAAGTTCAGATACTTCAATCTCAATTAAAGTCTTCTAGAAGCTTGGAAAAGTTCAGACACTTCGATCCCAATAGAAATTCTAATATCAAGCAAATTTAGTTCTAGGAATCTGAAGGAGTTCAGACATTTCGATTTCTATTGTGTCGAGCCTATTTGGTTTGAAGAATCTAGAGTAGTTCAGATACTTCAATCTTAATTCAAGTCCCGTAAGAGCCTGGCAGACACTTTGATCTCAATAGAAGTTCTATTGTCAAGCATATTTAGTTCTAGGAATCTAGAGAAGTTCAGACACTTCCATCTCAAGTCCGATTGCACCAAGCCAATTTGGTTTTACAAAGCTAGAGCAGTTCAGATACTTCAATCTCAATTTAAGTCCTCATGGAGCCTAAAAGAGTTCAGACACTTCGATCTCAATGGAAGTTCTATTGTCAAGCGTATTTCGTTCGAGGAATCTAGAGGAATCTAAAGTAGTTCAGACACTTTAATCTCAATAGCTGTCCTGTTGTGCCATGTCTATACATTACTAGGAATCTAGAGTACATCAATATCAAGAAGCGTATTAACCTCTTGGAGCCTACAGAAGTTTAGAAACTACAATCTCAATAGAAATTCTATTCAATTAAAGTCCTATTGTGTCACAAGCATAATTAGCTTTAGGTATCTAGAGGAGCTCAGAAACATAGATCTCAATATAAGTCCTGCTGTGGCAATTCTTTTTGGTTCTAGAAATCTAGAGGAATTCAGAAAGCTTAGTATGTATTTTGGGCTGTCCTCTGCTAGAACCTTAGGAAATAGAGCTCCTATGCTCTGATAGTTCAGAGTGCTGGATAAACTGTTTATTCGTCTGCAAGAATTGCTATATTCAAAGAAAAGTATTTTGTGCGGTTTTGCCCTGCAGTAACAAGCCAAACAAACTCGAATCTAATAAATATTTAACAGGCACTTTCCTTACAAGTTGGCCAAAAAATTTCATTCTGTACATAGGTCTAGTAGTCTAGTATAGGCTGATTATTTTTTTAATGGTCCAATTCAGGACAGAAAAACAATTTAAAAAATAACAACGCTATTAATTTAATGATGCTTCTAACTTTCGTTATGAACTCGGAAAATTTCTGGGACATTATGATTATCCGGGACTCAGAAGCGCAAAATATGGAACTATTCCCTTGAACCTGACTCATTGAAATCATGTCAGCTTACTATGTCAAACATTCGTAGGGAGTCTTTTAACTACTAAGGGACTTAAAAGGAATACCTTCTGCGGGAATGACTTAGCGATGAAAGCTTCATTTTGTTCAATATTTTAATTTTATAATGAAACCGTTCAATTGAATCAACCTCTGTACCTAATAGTAACCATTTGACAGGCCTAAACTACATTTTGATCTATTATTTACACCATAAAATACACGGCAAAATATTGCCGTACACAGGCTTAAAGCAAAAGAATCGTACCGTTGACAGATGAGATTTAATTTAGACCAATGTATGAAATGGATGAGTGAAATTCAAGTTTAAAATTGATTATTATATGCACTGAGCACAAAAGAGATTTCAAGATCAATATAGTAAAATTCGTCTTGTAGTCCAAGATACAATACTCTAAAGTCCAAGGTCAAACATCTGATTCACATTAACAAATCGAATTATTCGAATATGATTGTCTTGATGAAAGTGTTCAACTGATTCAACATTTGTTTCTAATAGTGACTATTTATTAGGACGAAACTATATTTTGCTCTTCCAATCACGCCATAATCCAGTCAAATAATATCAGCGTGGAAGTGGGAGAAGTGCATAAGCCTTGGACAGTACTTTGAACCGATTGTACCTTGAATCGATGAAATGTACCTTGAACAATGTAATAGATGCACTGCACCGATCATTGAAAGCACTGTTGCGGGTTATTTTCTATTCGGAAGAGAACCATCCTTGCAGAATCTGGAAATCGAGATATCAAGATTGAAAAATTCGTCTTGTAGGCCAACTTACAATACTCTGTGGTTTACGGTACAATATCTGATATTGGACTTTGAATTAGTTTGATATTCTGAAAAAAAAGTCCATAGCTTTATATTTACGAAAGCTCTAGATTAAAACTTGGAGCTCGCTTGGACTAAAAGATATGTAGCCTGATTTACAAGAAAAAATCTTTAAAATGCTATTTGAAATACAACCAATTTTCACATGAATACTATACCTCTTTGGGGTTTTTCCTTTTCGTTTTGTGTGCCCCCAAATGGATAAAGGTAGAGGTAAGTATTTTCGGGAAAAATGTTAAGGGAGAAAAACTAATAGAGATTAGACCTTCATTTTACCGCCACCAGGGGCACTCTAGAAGTGGGAAGATTTAATTTCATACAAATATAATTTTTTGTAGGGGACCACCTCTGAACATAAAGGTTAAGAAAGTTCGAGGAAAATGTTGAGGGGAAGAAAGTAATGGAGGTTGGTCTTCCATTCCACCCCATTTGAAGCACCATGGAAGTGAGCGGCGTCAATTTCATGAAAAAGTAATTTTGAAAGGGAGGGCTACTAAGGAGTTGAGATCGTGCGAAAATGTGTTTGGAAAATGAGAAAAAAAATGCAGGTTGGTCTTTCATTCTCCTCCAGAAGTACGCTAGATGCTGTTGGTCTAAAATTTTGACCCTCTTGGGGCGACACAATCATTCTCATATTTTTTTGAGCTCAGACTTCGATGAAACGCCACTTTTTATATTCAATCCTCATAAAATAAGGATTGTTAGCGTATCCAAACCGAGAAATTGTGCACTAAATCATGTCTACGGATATATGTAGTTTGGCAAAGCTCTAACCATGGAAGAATACACTAAAATATATAGGTACCGACGGAGTTATTCGGATTTTACGGTCCGCTCGCAAACATTTCTTGAAAACATTGTAGGGTATTTAATTTTTTTGGCAAGGCTAAAGATAACACCCTTTTTATACATCCAATTGATGCTGTCAACTTGACGTCTTGCAACCACCAACACCATCCATCGATGGCACAGATAAGTTAAACTAAAGTCATCTGCTGATTCAATAGCATTTTAAGACATAAAAAAAGTACCGCATTATATCCCGCAGTTTCTTAAGTAGTTTACTGTCATTCTTCTTTCTGTGCGCTGCTGTTAAGAATTTCTTACCGTTTGGCAGGATAATGAGTTAAAAACGACAAAGAAGTGAAAAAAAAAAAAATAAAAAATTAAAATGGGTTAAAGAAAATATAAAGAAAAAAAAAAAAGCACGAAAAAAGTCACAGTAGCAACCCTATTAAAAGTATACGTAATCTGTAGCAACCAGGGGGGGGGGGGGGGTGGTGCGGATTGAAGTTTTACTTTCCTACTATTGTTTTTGTACTTATATTCCTTTATGTTAAATAATTCAATACCGAAGAGTCTAAGTTACTAATTGGGATTTAGCGGTAATTGGTAGCAAGCAGCAACTTCAGGGTCAGTTAAGTCAATACAAATATAAGAATTTGTAAGTAGCTTGGGTAACTAACTATACAGAGGACAAAAAAAAATCATTAATCAATTTTTATTTTGTTCTTAGTATTGCCATTTCATGTAGTAAATCTATATCTATATGTACTATTTATATAAAATTGTTTGTATGAAAATCCTATGTAACGCTTTGGCGCTAAGTCTGCTGTATCAATTTTAATTATTTTTCTTAAAAACAATACACATACATATTTGGGTTAAAGAGAATACTGGATACTTTTTTGGATTTTTTAAAGCTGAACAGTATTTTCTACGGGATAAATTTGTTGGAAAGAAGTTTGTACATAACACATTACATGGCAAAAAGCTAAAAATTTTGCTCTTAAAACTTAAATTAAAAAATTTTTTATTTGTTTTAGACCATACATTGCATTTTAGCATAAACATATAAATACTGCACAAACGTAAACAGTTTCACTAACGTTAATGCAAATGAACTGGACAACAATCTATATGCAATAGGATTAACATAATAAATGAGCAAACACACACGTATGCACATGTAACCTTTGTGACCGACCTTCGCTATGATTACTAATGCATTCCAATTTCAGGCATGCACCGTGATTCTAATTTAATTCTTATTTCGCTCTACTTTGCATGGAATTTCGCATACTTGCACACATGTAAAAGTACCAAGTAGGAAAACAATTTTTTGATGACCATTGATGAAATATAGCTCAAGGATTCTTTAACTGAATGTTGTAACTTTTTTTATTCAAAGGTGGTAGAGCATGGGGTGGAGGAATATGAAGAAAAGTTTTCTTATATTTGCAAATAAAAAAAAAAAAAAATTACCTATCATCACTCCCTGCTGCTACATATGAAAATATATGACAAGACTGGATAGAGGTTGCAAAAAAAAGATAAAATAATTAAAAAGAGCGTACGCGGAAGCATAGAGCTAGATCACCAGTATAAAACAACGTAGGTATTGTGGCGTTTACGTGATAGAGTGGATTCGCGCCCGAATTTGAATCGAAATATACGCCAAAACTCTTATTTTTTTGTAACTACATACTTATTAAGGCCAAGTTAAACCACAAAATTCTGTATACTACATAGAATCGCCCAATGATCAAATGTATTAAATAATTTTGGTGCTTTTTGGACAGTTTTTGTACTTTTTTCCTGTTTGGTACAAAACAGAAAAGCACATTTATAATCCCTGGTACAATGACAAATGTGAAACGAAAAGAAAACAAAAAACATGAAGTCAGTGTAAGCCAGCTTCTTGTCTTTCTCTGCATGCTGAATCATATTTTCAGCTCTGTGTGACCGCGTATTTTCTCGTTGTTAATATTGAAAACTTTGCATTTAATTTAACGTGGCTTAAGGTCAAAATATTAAAATAATTTTAACTTTGTGCACATTTATACACAAATACCTTTCTAATGGTGTATAATTCAGTCGTGCTCTATTTGTAACATAGTAAAAAAAGGTAGGACAAATATTTGTCTTTCGTATTAATATAAAGATGTTGAACTAAACACTAAAAATAGTATTTTTCAAAAAGGGCTGCCTCATCGAGATTCATAACAAACTTAAATGATCTTTCAAAAAGTTGTTTAAGAGTAAACACTGATCCTTATCCCTAATGGGAAAGGCTTTATTGCAAATAACACATCAACTATTTGGCTCATTGATATCTCGAGATATCTCAGCCATCAAAACATGCTTAATAATATTATCTTTAGACCGTATCTGTGTAGTAAGTACTATATAAGCTGTTTATTAGGGGTGTTCTAGTGCACGAATTATGGATTTTGATACTTGACACCCCTCAATTTTGTGAGGTTGGAAAAAAAAATGAGTTTGAGTTTTGGGGGGGGGGGGGGAATAATGTGGGTCGGTCATAAATTTGACCCCTCTAGAGGTGACCACTAAACATTTGTAGGGCTGTATGTACATTTTTTCTCTTTTTCTCTCACCTTTGACCTCGATGCGCCAACCTTTACCCTCACCCCACCCCCAAAATTTTTTTTGCAAATTCATTTTTTTTCCAACCTCACAAAATTGAGGGGTGTCAAGTATCAAAACGTTGTTACTAAGGATCTCCATACATTCTTAAAACAGCTATACTGTTTATTATGAAAGTTGAGCAAGTCTAAAACGGGGAAAAAGTAATGTAATCATTATGATATCATTATTTCAACTTAATGCCATCAATTCCACATCATCAAATAAACTTTTCGTGAAAACACTGATCAATTTTATACATCTCTTACAAAATATCAGCCAGTTTTGGATTTGCCTTACTTTCATAATAAACGGCTCATATCATGCATTTTTATACACTACACCAAGGGTATATTCACTTTGTCGTTCCGTTTGTAACGCAGAGAAAGAGGCGTGGTGGGTATAGAAAGAAATATATTCTTGATCAGCGTCACCTCCTGAGTCAATATAGCCATGTCCGTCTGTCTGGTTAGCCGACAGGCTGGGTGGGTGTCTGTCTGCCTTTGCATGGAAATACATTTTAGGGGAAAACTAAGCAAGATAGTTCAACGAAATTTAATATACTTCCTCTGTTACCAAAGTTAACTCGTCACATTGAAAATAAGTGAAATTGGTCAATGGACACAAGAATATACACAATATATAGAGCATTATTCTCAATAAAGCAACCAAAATACACATAAATACTATGCGAATTCGGACAAGAAGGCGTGGCACCTCCCATTTAAGTTAAAGTTTCAAAATGCTGCAATCCAACCAAATTTCACTCAGAAACTTAGGACAATAAATACAAGCTCTCCGTAAAAATTAGATGAACTTAAACAAGAGCGCGAGGCCCATTCCATATAAGCAAAAGTTTCAAAATGCTATACTGAAAGCGTTATTTGAGATAATCCATCCAAATTTCTCTCAAAAACTAAGAACAGTAAGTGCAAGCTCTGAGAAAAAACTAGGCAAACTTAAACAAGCAAGTCGAGGTTCTACGAGTTTTCAAATAAGTGAGTATCCAAAAGTTGGATCGAAATTCCTATGGCCGCCATCTTGGAAATTTGCGGAATTTCGGAAAATCATTTTACCACAGTTATATGTATGTCATAGATTGACTCATATTAAACCTACTATCGCTTTCCTACCGGGTGTGCCTACCACATTCATATGTGATAGAGTATGCATGCGCGAATATGAGCACGAGTGCAAATTTGTATGATAATGTACACAGACGTACACATATACCTATAGCATTATCTGCATGATGACTTTTCAAAAAATCTATTTAATTATGAGAAACGTCAACAAAAACTTCATACGACTACAACGACAATTGCGACTGCATGAGGATTTCTTTTTTTTTTTTAATTTTATGTGGAAACAGTAAAAAAAAATTATAAAAAAATATAAAATAAAATAGTGATACGCAGAGCAGCAGCCAACAGATGAATAAAAGGACATATAACGCGTTGTGTCTTTTCTTCCGTTTTTAACAATTTCAGCTTACGGTAGCAAAAGCTACTCATACACAGTCAAACTCAGACTATACATTTATATATAGTATACACCAGTATGCCGTAGCTTCCAAACTTTCATATTACACGCATACAGTTTCATAAAAGACATACGGAAAGGCAGACAGACAAACAAACCGACAAACGGATGGGTAGACAGACGGACGGACAGACAACAGGAGGCAAGCGAACGTATGGTGGCTCAGTGACACTCGACATTTCCTGCCTTGTGTTGAGTGTTGAGGTGAAGTTGACATAAAAACAGTAGAGAAGATAGCGAGTGCTTCCCCAAATTTGTTGTATCGTCATATTGAAATTATAAAGTGGGTGTGGCATCAGCAGCAGCCGTAGAAGTAAAGGTACTGTTTGAACACTTAAATAACACCGTAGGGAATATGTATAATTGTAATGATTATTTTAATTTTGTGTAAATTTCTTATTATTTAAATTATTCAATTTTGGCGTAGCAGTTTTTTGAAGTCGCAAAATGCAAAAGATTCTAAGGATGCAAAAGTTTTAGTTTAAAATCTACAAGGAGTGAAGCTTTATGTCATATCTTACTTTAGATTCAAAAATTTGATATGTACTGAGGAAATGGTTTTTAAGGGAATGCTGCTTGTTCTAAGGTCAAATAAGTTTTAAACTGCTAGGAAAATCAAAAAATTGGTTTAATAGCCAAGAAATATGCATTAAATTTTTATAAATCATTGTTATTAAAATATTTCGGCTAGTAGAGCCGTTACACAGTGATGCCACTCAATTCAACAAAACGGCACACAGTGGTCCCAAAGTGTGTTTTATATATCAAAATTTTTGGCCGCTTGGGGACGCACTGTAGAAAGATTTCAATGATGAGGGTTTATAGGTAATTAAACAAGGAAAAAAATAAGCCACCGGTTTTTGGAAAAAAAATCGTTTCGACCTCTTTTCTGTGGGCTCAAAGTCGAAAAATCGAAAACCGAAAATTTTCAGAATTCTACCATTCGAAAACCAATCATCCGATTTTTATGATTTTTTTTAGTGGGTAGATATCTTGCCCGTTGAGGTTCTAAAAAACTTAATTTTTCAATTATTAGCTACCAACAATGAAAATACATTGATGGTTGGAGCTTACTGTTCAGTGTTTTTGAGTAAAACAACAATAAAAACACAAAAAACAAGGCAAAAATACACATAAATAAAAAAAGCAAAAAAATGTATCGGAAGGCTGGTTTGCGTTAATAGTTTCGGGACCCACCCCAGGTCAAAATTGACTATAATAAGTCAATTCCTCATCAGACGCTTTGCCGACATCTTTTAGAATTCTGCAAGCATACTTTATTTAACTTTTAGCATAGATTAGACGAGAATCACAGCTACAAGAAAAACACAGCGCATGCAAAAATTCAAATTTCTTTGTTTTTCCCTCTATATGCATTGCCAAGCCGTTGTGAGTCATTGATATTATACTATTTTTGCATAGCGCTTCGTTTGCAAGGTTTTTTGCCGAGACAAAACGAAGTAGCAAGCGCATTCGTATGTGTATCAGTTGGCTCTCTGAGATTTTCTAAATTTTTTGGTTTTGGAACAGATGATGATTTACATTATTAGCTACCAACAATGAAAATACATTGATGGTTGGAGCTTACTGTTCAGTGTTTTTGAGTAAAACAACAATAAAAACACAAAAAACAAGGCAAAAATACACATAAATAAAAAAAGCAAAAAAATGTATCGGAAGGCTGGTTTGCGTTACTAGTTTCGGGACCCACCACAGGTCAAAATTGACTATAATAAGTCAATTCCTCATCAGACGCTTTGCCGACATCTTTTAGAATTCTGCAAGCATACTTTATTTAACTTTTAGCATAGATTAGACGAGAATCACAGCTACAAGAAAAACACAGCGCATGCAAAAATTCAAATTTCTTTGTTTTTCCCTCTATATGCATTGCCAAGCCGTTGTGAGTCATTGATATTATACTATTTTTGCATAGCGCTTCGTTTGCAAGGTTTTTTGCCGAGACAAAACGAAGTAGCAAGCGCATTCGTATGTGTATCAGTTGGCTCTCTGAGATTTTCTAAATTTTTTGGTTTTGGAACAGATGATGATTTACATTATTAAGCCCAAACTCCAATAACGCGTCGGCAGTGGCAGTGGCTGTGTTCGAAAACAGTTGTCATTTTAGAACGCACTACTTTATATGAAAGTAACTACAATACAGCAGCGGCAGTACACAGCGCTGTGCAATATTTCTCTATTTCTAAATTCACTGCCACTGCCTCTCATTTGAATATTTTCGAATTTTTCGAACTTCAAAAATATAAAAGAAAAACATGTCATTTGTAAAAATATTTAAATCTGTGAAAATTTAAAATTTATATTGTGTGTTTTGTGTTAAAATTAAAAGAAAAATAATTGAGTTTGTTCGCGAAAACAGTTTATATTCGAACACTGCCGGTGCCACTGACGACGCGCTATTGTGGATACATTGGCAGTGGCAGCAAATACCGGCAGTAAAATACTGCTTCGAAAACTGCCACAGCAACTGCCGACGCGCTATTGGAGTTTGGGCTTTAGCTACCAACAATGAAAATACATTGATGGTTGGAGCTTACTGTTCAGTGTTTTTGAGTAAAACAACAATAAAAACGCAAAAAACAAGGCAAAAATACACATAAATAAAAAAAGCAAAAAAATGT